>CM064490.1:35986031-36139358 GCA_032716605.1 Paralithodes platypus
CTTTCAATGGTTGACATAATTACGTGACAAAATAAATATTGTCAATTGAAATTGTTTTGGAAAAACCTTATAACACAAACACAGTGACTAGACATATTTCTATGAGGGGTGGAGAATAAAATTCAATTCCCCAATATACACATTCATCAACACTAATTACTTGATTATCAATGTAATCATGGTGTTCATTATCTATATAGAAGAAGGTGAGGGCTACAATACTCCAATTCTCCTGTCGGTTTGGATAGAGAGTCATATTTAATGTTACAACGTTCAATCTCTTTCAAAGGCTTGTAATTATGAATTATACCTGTTGGCCATAATTACCAATAATCAATAGGTGTCTGACATTCGCCATTTTCGCACAACATTCGATGTTTTCGCAATCTGATCGTCGTACATTGGTAGGACAGTCGCCCTGCAAACGCTACTGTTGCCATCATCGATCGCCAAATTCGCCATGATTCGCCATCAAACTTCGCACATCATTCGCCATTGTTGCTTAAATAGTCGCCACAATCGCACTTTGAGCGTACTTCTGTCGCACTGCTATCGCCATAATTCACCTTGTTCTACTTCATTCGCTTCTCAATTCGCCGTATTCGTTGCGAATTTTGGGACATTAGAAAGAAACACAGGTCGCACGGCATTCGCCATCGAAAAATCGCACAGTGGGATACCCCCTTAATTCACCTTCATAGTCTCTCTTCCCATGATCCTTATTTTGGCTGATCCAGTACAACAAGCAAAAGAAAAGGATCAACAAGAAGAAAAATAAGACTTATAGATAGGACTTGTAGAAAGTTTTTCACATTAACATTTTAAAGAAATTAACTGCAGAAGGGTGAAAGAAGAAAACAAATTGATTTGGTACCGCATTTGTTGAGATATTAAGCTTAAACAAAGCAACAAGTTTAGATATGATCGTCATATGACCTACAGTACAGAGCAACAACAGTGCTTAGTCTCAAACAACACTGTCGCTTGATTTAGTCGTTGTTTCCCTTATTGGTGAAATAGTAGGAATAAGTTGAATACATATAATACAGCCTCAGACACAGTTAAATATACAGCATAGCGTATTCTGAATGTAAACTATTTGAAATACTAATAATGTTGCTTCCATATACTGATAACTGGGATAGTTTCTATGGGAGAGATGGGATGTACGCAAGGGATGGGGTTCATCTTTCACGGTTAGGGGTTTCCACATTAGCTAGTTCTTTAGATAGGGTGGTTGTGGGGTTTTGAACAGAAATATTGAGAGTGTAAATGAGAGGTTAAATGGAACAATTTTAGCGTCAGGCGAAAGCGATAAGGATATTCAGTCTCATGCAAAAAATGATGACTATATTGCAAATGATAGTAGTGATGGTGCAACGGAAGATGGAAATGTCGTTAGATATAAAGGTAAATTAGGTATAAAGAAAAGAAGCAAATTGAGAGTATATTACACAAACTGTAGGAGTCTATGTAACAAAATGAACGAACTTAGAGCCCTTGTTAGCAAAGAAAATATAGACATAATAGCGCTAACTGAAACGTGGATTAATACAGAAACCAGGCATTTTTTAGCAGAATTTGATATACCAGGATATAGTTTGTTTAAATATGACCGAACAAGTAAGAGGGGTGGCGGTATAGCAGTGTTTGTCAGGAGTACAATAAAAAGCTGTATTAAATCAGGTATTAGACTAAATAACGATAATGAAAGTGTTTGGGTAGAGGTTAACGAAGGTAGTGAGACCATAGTTATTGGAGTTATGTATAGACCGCCAAATATGAGTAGAAATGACGGAACGTCATTATGGGAGGAAATTAAAATGGCATCAAGGTTTAGCAATGTGTGCATTATGGGGGATTTTAATTTTCCGAATATAGATTGGCAGCATCAAATAGGAGGCTCTGATTCTGAGGCGTTTATAGAGGTAGTACAAGATAGTTTTTTATTTCAATTCATAGATACGCCGACTAGAGGTAATAATATTCTCGGTTTAGTTTTCAGTAACAATGAACATATGGTAAATAATGTAGAGATAGGGGACCACCTAGGAAATAGTGACCACAATTCTGTGTATTTTAATATACAATGGAAAGGTAATACCAGAGAGAATACAACATTAATACCTGACTTAAGAAAAGCATATTATGGTGGGTTAAGAAGAGCCCTATTAGCTGACCCTATGGTAAAAAAATTAAGTCGATCCAGGTGTCCAAATGAGTGTACCCCTTCTCAGGCACCTGTCATCTTAAGTCAGGAAGAGACGTCAACCTTGGTAGATACATACGATAATTTTATCGAGTCAGTATTCAATGCACAAAATAAATACATCCCCAAAAGAAAATTTAGATCAACACAGAACCAACCCAAATGGATGAATAATAGACTATTAGATCTTCTAGGACAAAAGAGAGGAATATATAGAAAAATTAGGAAAGGCGAAATTCACCTACTTGCTTACTATCAGAATCTATCGAGACAGGTAAAAAAGGATATTAGGAAAGAAAAAATAAATTATGAAATTAAGGTTGCCAATGACTCAAAAAATAATCCTAAAGCTTTTTACCAACTATATAAATCCAAGGTTAGAGATGTAATTGGTCCCCTTAAAACTTCGATAGGAGAAATGACAGCAAATGATTTAGAAATGTGCAGTACATTAAATAGTCAATTTCTTAACGTTTTCACTAATGAAAATTTGGCACAGTTTCCAGAAGTCTGTAAGGTATATAGCGATAGTATAGAAAATAGGTTAAGTACGGTTACTATAAGTAGAAATGATGTGCTTAAGGAAATTGACAGACTGAAACCTCATAAATCGCCTGGTCCTGATGAGGTATATGCTAGAGTATTAAAAGAATGTAGGGATGAGTTAAGTTACCCATTAACATTTCTATTTAACAAGTCAATAGAGACAGGTATAGTTCCAGAAGCTTGGAAGCTTGCAAACGTAGTTCCGATCTTCAAAAAAGGTGACAAATCAATAGCATCCAATTACCGTCCCATTAGTCTTACATCAATCATAGGAAAGCTACTAGAGTCAATTATTGCTAGTACAATTAGAAACCACTTAGATACATTTAATTTAATAAATTCTTCTCAGCATGGATTCACTCAGGGACGTTCTTGCCTTACTAATTTGCTTAGTTTTTTCTCAGAGGTATATGAAGCAGTATATAATGACAAGTCATATGATATAATATATTTAGATTTCAGTAAAGCTTTCGACAGAGTCCACCATGAGAGATTGATGAGCAAAGTTGAGGCGCATGGAATAGGTGGGGCGTTGTTGGGATGGATTAGGTCATGGCTAATTGGTAGGAAGCAGAGAGTCAGCATAAATGGTACGAAGTCAGAATGGGGAGCAGTCAAAAGTGGTGTCCCCCAGGGATCTGTATTAGGTCCTCTGTTGTTTGTTATATACATAAATGACCTTGATTTAGGTATAACTAGTAGGATAAGTAAATTTGCAGACGATACCAAAATGGGGAGAACAATTGATTCAGATAGAGATATAGAGTGCCTCCAAAGGGATCTAGATACCTTACACGAATGGTCAGTAAATTGGCAGATGAAGTTTAACATGACAAATGCAAGGTATTAAAGATAGGGAAGATGCATATAAATGTTAAATATAAACTAGCTAATATGGAATTAGAAAACTCGAATTGTGAGAAAGATCTAGGTGTGTTTGTTAGCAATGATTTGAAGCCTAGACAACAGTGTATAAGCGTTCGAAACAAGGCAAACAGGATTCTCGGGTTCATCTCTAGGAGTGTGAGTAACAGAACTGCTGATGTTATCTTAAAACTTTACTTGTCATTAGTGAAACCCCATATGGATTATGCTGTTCAATTTTGGTGTCCTTATTACAGAATGGACATAGATTCATTGGAGAGAGTACAATGTAGAATGACAAAAATTATCCATAATATTAGAAATCTTCCGTATAAAGAAAGGTTGAAGAAATTAGGCTTACATTCGTTAGAGAGACGCAGAGTTAGAGGGGATATGATAGAGGTGTTCAAGTGGGTTAGTGGGATTAACAAAGGGGACATGACAAATGTACTAAAGCTCAGTGATAGCGAAAGAACTCGTACCAATGGTTTCAAATTAGATAAATTTCGTTTCAGAAAAGATATAGGCAAATATTGGTTTGGTAACAGAGTTGTAGATGGGTGGAATGGACTACCAAGTGCTATAGTGGGATTAAAAACGGTAGGGAGCTTTAAGATAAAATTGGATAAGCATATGGACGAGAAGGGTTGGGTGTGAAGGGGGATCACCAGGGTTGGGCCAATCAGCGCTCTGCAGACCCCCGTAATCCTGCGTTAATCTCTAACCGTTTTGGTAAGATGATCCTCAGGGTATTAGAGTGTTGAGCCTATAATTGTGCTTTGTAATTGGGGTTGTGTGGGACAGGGATCTGCCTTGCTTAGGCCAATCGGCTTTCTGCAGACTCCCATTTTCTTATGTTCTTATGTTCTTATGCTAGACTTCCGTTCCTCAAACCATCCTAAAGTTACTAAAGTTATGCAAGCGATATACAATTTGGTGAATAACTTTTCATTATTACTGATGGGACCGAAATTATGGGAGGTGTGGTGGAATGGTCTTACCACTGGACTGGTAATCCAATGGATCCGGGTTTGAATCCCGATATGTCAATGGGAAGATATTATTGGGATTTTTTTTTTAAAAAGACCTCCGTCTACGTATTGTGAAAAACCTGTTATCCTCCGGCAAATTCTGGGGTTGAGTGAGTGAAGGGGGGGACAGTGAATGAAGGAGGATACATGTTTTTCATAATACGTGTTGCTAGCCCCAAACGCGCGAGCAACTGTGGCTTTCAACCATCCGACACATCCCCTTTTATTTATGTGCATCACACATGTTACATACAAATAAAGTTTATGTTTTGTTTTACCCTACTGTGGAAAGACTACGGATACACCACTCCTGCCCGGGCCTCACACAGTGGCATGACCCAGTCCTGTCAAACTGAGCTCATGACGCTGGTGGCATTGCCCCGGAGGATAGCCATCCCTAGTCTTTGCTTGAGCCAGAGGGTTTCCCGGGGTTCTCCTGAAACTTCTCTGATTTTACGGCCTATTTCATTCACCATCTTAAGGGTGGTAGGGCCGAAGACTCCTGAAGTTTCGAATGCCAGGGGCTCGAACTGATGGGATGGAATTTGTACTGTACCTAGTATCAGTGCATTACCACAAAGCCCACCAAAACGCCAAATAAATACCCTCATTGTTCCCTGATTAAATAACACTACATGTATGAATATTCCCATACTCAGAATATGCTACAGGGGGACAATGCCTAGTGAGTTCATTGCTCAATAGGTGGCGCTCCGAGAGTGAGGGTCCGAGTCTAGAAGCTGAGACAGTGAAGCACTGGACCAAGGCAGCTTCAGAGATGGGGCTGCTTCAAGTTGTGAGTGGACAACTAAGCCCCATGCCTCCTGCGAAGGCAAGATGGCAGGGCTTGTTGCAGCTAAAAGTGCTTCACATGTCTTACTCCCTAGACTGGAACGTGACCTCACAGGCTTCACCGTTCAATGAATAGCGGCTGAATGTACAGCCTCTCAGCCTATGCCGACTTGTTATTTGGTGGTAGAGGCCCAGCTTGATTAATTCATTCAAGATATCACAAAATTATTTCAATGTTAATATATACAGTACATAAATATTATTTATAGGAAAAGCATAAATGCATTGTAAAATAAACATAGTTATTATAGGTTAATCCCTTTCAATCAGATGACGCAAACTATTGATGTATTACAACTACTTCAAAGTGTATTCCATTCAACTTAATTATAGGTTAATCCCTTTCAATCAGATGACGCAAACTATTGATGTATTACAACTACTTCAAAGTGTATTCCATTCAACTTAATTAAACTCTATCTGGTGCAAGGTGGGTCTTTATGAAACATCAATGTTTAATTCCATTGGTTTGGACATTTTATGGCATTTCATCTGAAAAGATGGTGATTTTAAGAGATTTCACCTCATTTAGATGTACACTTTTTCATAGACGAGCGACGAAAACCTTTAAATTGAAGAGAAACTGGACCCTGAAAATTGGTATACGGAAAAAGTACATACACTGTATTTAGTAGCTTGCAAGGTGTCTGAAGGGTAGGTTGTATATTTTGTAGTTTGAAGTGAGTCTTGTTACGTCCTGGGATATATAAACACTGGGCTCTTTCTATTGGACTAGGTATGCGGCAACAAGCAACAACGGAAAACGCTAGATCCAACCCTTATCTATAAACCCAGGCAACAAACCACCCTAAACCGTCAAGAGTCCTGCCTGGACAACAAGGTATCCTATGACTCGGTTACAGGGTGCACGCACTATAGACTGCTGATAGTCAAGCAGGCTATATAAAAGATCACACAATTAAGTTGACTTAAAGCTTCAAGGAAAAGATAGATAACGGAATTAAATTGCAGAAACAATTTAATAACAAACTAGAAGAAATTACATTTAACGTTACGTTAATTAATACAACTAATCACCCCTGCGTGAAAGAAGGTGAAAGCAAACAGTCCTCAAAACATCGTACCGGTAGACAAGATGCGGGGTTCTAAACTGCATGCGGCTACTGTAGGATCTGATGCTTAGCAAAGAAAGTACGTTACGGATTTAGGGAACTCTTAACTCATAAGCAGGAATAAATACTAGTGATAGGCCATACAGTGTATAATGGCATAGGTATAATTAAATAAAGGCAGCAACTCGCAACATAACCACATACAGGTGTGCTTCTCACTCTTAGTCAGGCAAGCCTGCTCGGACAGAGTCTCTAAGCCACACCCTGACTCACAATGCTCACAAAAACGGTAAACTGTGGCACAATAACAAGCATACAGAGATAATAAACCCCTAGCTGTTAATCTGCCAGGTGGCAGAGGTCTAGCCGGAAGGATATAGGCTTCGGATACCCGGGCTGAGCCACCTGCTCTAGCCTAGGGACGTTCCCAGGTCTGTGCGCCAAATTACTCTAATTGAAAGGGTGCTCTCTTGAGAGACTCAGATCGCAAGTAT
This sequence comes from Paralithodes platypus, assembly GCA_032716605.1. Classification (NCBI taxonomy): domain Eukaryota; kingdom Metazoa; phylum Arthropoda; class Malacostraca; order Decapoda; family Lithodidae; genus Paralithodes; species Paralithodes platypus. The sequence continues at coordinate 35,993,101 of CM064490.1, forward strand.
CTGACTCTCTCCTGGCGACCCTAAAACAAAAGCAAGACGTGCTAGCGCAGTGCTGAGTGGACTAGGCAAGGGCCCTCACACAACACAACACTAGACACACAGGGACACAGACAAGAAAATGCCCCCAGACTCCCACGGGTATCCTAGTAAAGTCGTGCGGGTCCACAGGACTCGCACCAGCAGACTTTACTTAAAGGATCGCAAAAAGCCTCCCCTCCGTCTAGCCCCTGCTAACCTGACACAAGAACACACTAGCAAGCATGAAACCACCAAATATGAGACAACAAAAAAGCTTCCTAGGTCTCATTAATAATTAAATCTCTGCATAAGGCCCAAAATCCTATCTAGTTATCTGAGAGCTCGTCGTTAATACAATAATAGATATAAGGTCTATCAAGGGGATGGGATAATTAAATAGATTGGTGAAGTAGTGGAAAGAAGGTATACAAAGTAAGAGAGAAAGTTTCTAAGTGGGGTTGAGAGGGATAGATATCAAGGGGGTCCGAAGGGTACGACAGTGAGGTGAGCTCTGAGTCTTGAATCTGTCTGGACCCCCCACTAGGCATGCAGAATACATCCCAGGCTTGGCAACACTCAACACAGTTGCCGGGTCAAAATCGTCTACCCCGTGCGTGAGTCGAAACTAAGCCTAACGTTGCAATCAATTGCACGTGGCACATCAGGCTCATCCCAAGCTAGACTATCCGCACGAAGCAACGTCCCCCAGCCGGTCTCTCTCTCCTGCTCGTCTCCTCCCACTCTCACTAGACTTACATCTTATATATTATAATGAAACAATCAACTATCGAGAATAAAATATACTAAGATGCGTTGGTTAAGAATAAGGGCAGCTACAAGCTGTGAAACAACATAAGAATATCCCAGACATTAGTTACATTGTCGTAGGATATATACTAAGGAAAATCCGGCCGGCCGGCTGCCGCCAGCCGGTTTCTAAACGGCTGGGCAGCCGACGCGCGCGCATGCCCACACGTGGCTACTATGCAGAAGCGTCACACCTCCCCCAAGATATAAGACCCTTGACTAAGTTCTTCATATCTAACAGAAAGCTTCTCATAGTACCACACACTGTTGCGACACAAGGCACTATATATAAAACAAATAAAGACTGTTGCACTCCACCGAGCAAGTTCAACTAACTTAGCGACAATAAGCGAAAACATTCAACTTAGATACTGCTACAACATCTTATACAAAATTCTACACGTTATAAAAAATAAAGAGTTTTTATAAGGTTTTTGCTTTTTTAATTTGTTCTTTTCGGCTGAACTACAGTGACAGCCTATTTTCCTCCACACTCAACCCTCAATCCTGTGGCAGTCTAACCAACATCATCCACCCTTGATAGACAATCCGCTATCACGTTGTCAGAACCGGCAATATGGCGTATGTCCAGATTATACTCCTGAAGCATGAGTGACCACCTGGTCAGCCTCATATTCCGGTTATGAAACTGATTCAAGAATTTCAGAGGGTGATGATCGGTATAAACCACTACGACTGGTCCGAAAGCAGGAACATATACATCGAAGTGCCTGAGCGCCAGCACTATCGCCAGGAGTTCTTTTTCAATTACAGAGTAATTCCTTTGTGCACTATTGAATTTTTTACTGTAAAAACTCACTGGATGTTCGATACCTTCATCATCTGTCTGTAACAAGAAAGCCCCAGCCCCTACGCCACTGGCATCAGTCGCCAGCTGAAAAGGTCTGCTGAAGTCCGGGGCCCTGAGTATGGGGTGGATACATAACAGGTGTTTCACCAAGGAAAATGCCTCTGCACACTCAGGAGACCACCGGAACTTCTTGTCCTTAGATAATAAGTCAGTTAAAGGTGCCAGTACAGTCGAATAGCCTTTGATGAAGCGACGATAATAGCCTATCATACCTAGAAACCGCATGATTTGTTTCTTAGTCGTAGGCTGGGGAAACTGATCGATGGCTTTGATCTTTGTCTGTGGAGGGCACACCTGACCCATCCCCACCTCGAACCCCAGGTACAAAACTGTGGCTTTGACAAAATCGCACTTACCCAGGTTTACCACCAAACCTGCTTCATTCAGTTTATTAAAAAGCTGTCCGATGTGTGGGCAGTGACTGTTAAAATCATCGTCGTATATTATGACATCATCTAGGTACACCGTACAGTTCGGAATGTCGGCTACAATGTCGTTCATTAATTTCTGAAACGCTGCAGGGGCATTTTTCAGCCCGTATGGCATAACATGGCAACGATATGTGGCACCGTCCACCACAAACCCACACACCTCTCGCGCTCGCTCAGACAAGGGCACTTGCCAATAACCCTTAACAAGGTCTTGCTTAGTGAGGAACTTGGCTTTTCCTATCTTATCCACACTGTCGCCCACGCGAGGGAGAGGGTAGGCATTTGTGGGGGTTAAACCATTCAACCTGCGGAAATCTATACAAAACCGCACCTTGCCATCTGGTTTGGGCTGCAGTGTGACTGGGGAAGTCCACCTTACTGCACCCTCAGAAATCAGCCCACGTTTCAGCATATAATCCAGCTCTTCCCTAAGTGCTGGTAATTTAATAGGGGGAACACGGTATGGCACTGATTTAAAGGGCGGGTGGTCCCCAACATCGACATCGTGCACCGCTTGAGTAGTGAGGCCAGGATGCTCCGCGAAAACAGCTGGGTTTGAATCAAACAAGTGCTGCACAGCTACACGCTGTTGCTCAGGCAGGTGCAATATCAACTCGTGAGCCACTTGTCTAGAATTCCCCGCCCACTGATCCGCGGAAACATGACAATCCCAATTATCCTCCCCTGCAGCTTGACTGTCCCTTCCTCCTTCTCCACCACGATCGCTGCAGATCAACACCGGGACAGTGAGAGGCTCGGAGGGGCGCCTCACATACTCTTTCATCAGATTTACATGGCAAAGTTGGTTCTTTTTCTTGCGATCAGGAGTAGCTACTAAATAGTCGAGATCAGAAACCTTCCTTACAACCCGATACGGACCAGAATATTTGGCAGACAAGGGGTGTCCCACCAGAGGCAGTAGTATCAGTACCTCCTGATCTACTTCAAACTCCCATAGCTTCACCTTCTGGTCGTATCTGTCCTTCATCTGAGCTTGTGAACTCTTAAGGTTCCGACCTGCTACCTCCAAGCTCTTTAGCATTCTCTCACGGCTTTCAACTACATACTTTAGAAGCCAGCATGGCTTTGTGACTCCCTCCCAGATCTCCTTGACTATGTGGAGGGGCCCCCTGACCCTGCGTCCAAAAACCAACTCGTTCGGGCTAAATCCCAAGCTCTCCCCAGGTACTTCTCTCGCAGCAAATAAAACGTATGGGAGACCTAGATCCCAGTCCTTCCCATTTTCCATGCAATAACACCGCAACATACTCTTGAGAGTCGAGTGCCACCTTTCCAAAACTCCCTGACTCTCGGGATGGTAGGCAGATGACACCACAGACACTATCCCATGTTGCTGCATGGTCTGCTTAAACAGAGCAGAAGTAAAATTGGATCCCTGATCAGACTGGATCTCCTGAGGGTAGCCATAACGAGAGAAATAGACAAGCAGGTTTTTGACAACAGTCTTAGCCATCCCGTTGCGCATGGGGTAAGCATCTGGATACCGTGTTGCTACATCCATTACAGTTAGTAAAAATTTATTGCCGGCACTAGTGGGGGGCAATGGGCCAACCATATCGATAACTACTTTGCTGAAGGGCGGCCCAATGACAGGGATGGGTTGTAACGGGGCTCTCGGGATGACCTGATTGGGTTTCCCAACAACTTGACAAGTGTGACACTGTGACACCCATGACACGACACTCGCCTATAACCGAGGCCACCAGAAAAGCTTGCTCAGAGCTGCCTCCGTCTTACGTGCCCCCAGGTGCCCTGCCAAAGGCACATCATGAGCTAATCTCAATAAGCTCTCACGGCACACCCTCGGTACTACTAACTGGTCCACTAATCCTGACCCGCCATCCCACTTTTTCTTGGGATCCTGATGTCTCCGATACAAGATCCCCTCGGACAAGAAAAAATCACCAGGCTGCGCATCCCCATCGCTCTCCAGTTCGACAGCACCATTACCACACGCCCTGACTTCAGGATCTTCCAGCTGCAAGGAACATATATCAGCAGGTGCGAGATTATCCAAGTTCATCTTAAATAATTTATTTCCACCTCCAATGTCCCGCTGAGCCATCCTTTCCTCACGCTGCGCATAACGATACTGTCGCAGAGTCTCTTCCTGCCCTGCACCTGCACTAGCGGTGACAGGCCCCGGGGCCTCTCCAGACTCTAACATAGGTGCCAATAATGAGTCACCAAGAAACACTGCCGGCTCAAAACTCTCCAATTGACCAACACTTCCCGTTTTCTTGTGACCTTTCCTCCGCGGTTTGATAGACTGAGGTGGTGGCTGCAAGGCTCCGGATATCTGAGAACGCGTCACAACACACGCCATGGTTTGTACGCTACACTTCTCAACCCCCTCCTGTTCCTCCCTACTAACGTCGGCCGCCTTCTCGGCAACGACCAAGGGTGAAACCTTAGAAGTAGGCACCGCAAAGTTGCAGGTCTCTCCCTTCTAAACCCAATATCAAAGTCCTCAGCTGATCTTTCCTCATGCCACTTAACCCTTAATTAGCGGCGAGCAACATAAGTCGAGTTAAAAAAAGCTGGACTATGTGGCGGCGCTCGACATAGGTCGAGTGGCAATTTCAGCACGTAATGTGGCTGAGAGAGAGAGACAAGTGGTGGCAGGAGACTAGCGAGCGTATGACTGCTCCAGACCACCGCGGCGAACCTACTGACACAAATCTCAGCTCCCTCCTCCCTCTCTCACTCGCTACATACTCAATTATGTACCGAAAGTACCGAATTACCTGCTTTTTGCACTCGCGTTGCACGGTTATTGCAAGAAAACTATCCATCATACAAGGATCGTTATGGTGTCATTCGAAAGCTCTGTTTATGCCCTTTCAGGGATAGGTACTTGTTTTACGTTCTGGGTCTTATTTAGGCATGAAAATGATCACGTAAACAGCCCTATTTTGGCTAAAAACACCCCGCTGTGCGGTACATATAATAAACCGCATAGGCCGCTCGTAAGGTGTTAAACCCTGGTGACCCTGAAGACCTGCCACACACTTTAAGCCATACTTATTCAGCTTCAACACCCTGGCAGCGGTAAGGGGTACCTCTAAAAATCTTCTAGCACCCTCCTCGCTATCGACTAGCCACTCCACAGGTCTTTTTCCCTCCGAGCCCGTATCGTGACCTGACCCATCACTGTGTTCCGATGTATTAGACATGTTTGTGTACTGCAGTAATTATCACGGTTATAGAATGTGCCTTATCTCCTATGCAAGTATGTATATACTAATGTTATTTAAAGTCTTTAATGTGTTATATTGGTTGCTCCAAAAAAAAAACTCTATGTCCACTGTATTCCTCTAATCATAAGGCATCTCAAAACAAATGACCACTATATTCCTCTGTTCAGTAAATCCTATGCAAGGTCGCCATTTGTTACGTCCTGGGATATATAAACACTGGGCTCTTTCTATTGGACTAGGTATGCGGCAACAAGCAACAACGGAAAACGCTAGATCCAACCCTTTTCTATAAACCCAGGCAACAAACCACCCTAAACCGTTAAGAGTCCTGCCTGGACAACAAGGTATCCTATGACTCGGTTACAGGGTGCACGCACTATAGACTGCTGATAGTCAAGCAGGCTATATAAAAGATCACACAATTAACCCGTTGAGCCCCGGCTAGTTATAATATTTTGTTCACCCCAGTCCCAAGCCATTTTCACTTCTTTGTTTTGTTTGCTAAAATGGAAGACAAGGATGAGAAATGAAAAAAATAAAAAATAAAAAAATCACCTCAGAATTTTTTTTTTGCGGGGGGGGGGGGGGGGGGAGCCTCAAAAAAATTTGTTGAGCCAAAATGGAAGAGAATGGTGAGAAATGAAAAAAAAAAAAAAATAACTCACCTCGGTCATTTGGTGGGGGGGGGGGGGATCGAAAGTTCGTCTCCCCCGCATGACCACCCGCCCGGGAGCACTAGGGTGAAAACTGAGTATGGCATTGTACGGCATACATCCTAAGGAGTGTCTCACATAAATCTCAAGCCTCTAGCTCCCATACGACCGGAGTAATGAAGGTTCAAAGTGGCGGTGAACTAAGGGTGTAAAGTATCCCCACTAAGCCCACCACCACCGGCCGCGCGGCTGTCTTGGCCCGCTCACACCTACCGGCCCGGCACCCACACACACTACGGTACCTCCCCCTCCTATTCTCCCGCCATTTCCTACCTTACGAGCCACGTAAATGAATTTAATATGCCGGACGCACGTGATGCGTCGCTGGGAGTTGGTGATAACAAACTGCCGACGCATCACATGCGACGCTGGGTCTCAATGGGTTAAGTTGACTTAAAGCTTCAAGGAAAAGATAGATAACGGAATTAAATTGCAGAAACAATTTAATAACAAACTAGAAGAAAGTACATTTAATGTTACGTTAATTAATACAACTAATCACCCCTGCGTGAAAGAAGGTGAAAGCAAACAGTCCTCAAAACATCGTACCGGTAGACAAGATGCGGGGTTCTAAACTGCATGCGGCTACTGTAGGATCTGATGCTTAGCAAAGAAAGTACGTTACGGATTTAGGGAACTCTTAACTCATAAGCAGGAATAAATACTAGTGATAGGCCATACAGTGTATAATGGCATAGGTATAATTAAATAATGGCAGCAACTCGCAACATAACCACATACAGGTGTGCTTCTCACTCTTAGTCAGGCAAGCCTGCTCGGACAGAGTCTCTAAGCCACACCCTGACTCACAATGCTCACAAAAACGGTAAACTGTGGCACAATAACAAGCATACAGAGATGATAAACCCCTAGCTGTTAATCTGCCAGGTGGCAGAGGTCTAGCCGGAAGGATATAGGCTTCGGATACCCGGGCTGAGCCACCTGCTCTAGCCTAGAGACGTTCCCAGGTCTGTGCGCCAAATTACTCTAATTGAAAGGGTGCTCTCTTGAGAGACTCAGATCGCAAGTATCTGACTCTCTCCTGGCGACCCTAAAACAAAAGCAAGACGTGCTAGCGCAGTGCTGAGTGGACTAGGCAAGGGCCCTCACACAACACAACACTAGACACATAGGGACACAGATAAGAAAATGCCCCCAGACTCCCACGGGTATCCTAGTAAAGTTGTGCGGGTCCACAGGACTTGCACCAGCAGACTTTACTTAAAGGATCGCAAAAAACCTCCCCTCCGTCTAGCCCCTGCTAACCTGACACAAGAACACACTAGCAAGCATGAAACCACCAAATATGAGACAACAAAAAAGCTTCCTAGGTCTCATTAACAATTAAATCTCTGCATAAGGCCCAAAATCCTATCTAGTTATCTGAGAGCTCGTCGTTAATACAATAATAGATATAAGGTCTATCAAGGGGATGGGATAATTAAATAGATTGGTGAAGTAGTGGAAAGAAGGTATACAAAGTAAGAGAGAAAGTTTCTAAGTGGGGTTGAGAGGGATAGATATCAAGGGGGTCCGAAGGGTACGACAGTGAGGTGAGCTCTGAGTCTTGAATCTGTCTGGACCCCCCACTAGGCATGCAGAATACATCCCAGGCTTGGCAACACTCAACACAGTTGCCGGGTCAAAATCATCTACCCCGTGCGTGAGTCGAAACTAAGCCTAACGTTGCAATCAATTGCACGTGGCACATCAGGCTCGTCCCAAGCTAGACTCTCCGCGCGAAGCAACGTCCCCCAGCCGGTCTCTCTCTCCCGCTCGTCTCCTCCCACTCTCACTAGACTAACATCTTATATATTATAATGAAACAATCAACTATCGAGAATAAAATATACTAAGATGCGTTGGTTAAGAATAAGGGCAGCTACAAGCTGTGAAACAACATAAGAATATCCTAGACATTAGTTACATTGTCGTAGGATATATACTAAGGAAAAGCCGGCCGGCCGGTTTCTAAACGGCTGGGCAGCCGACGCGCGCGCATGCCCACACGTGGCTACTATGCAGAAGCGTCACAGTCTGACCAAGCATTTTTTACAGACCAAGGGCCAAGCTAAGAATACATTGCTGGAAAATAGAAAACCAATCAAAACCCTCAATAACAATATCATTAAATCATAATTACCACCAAAACGTTGCACCAAATAGTGTTGCTCAATATTGCTTTTATTACTTGTGGTGCTTCTTAATACTATCTAACCCGAGGATGGGGTTTTGGGCCACCCCTGGTTCACCTAACTAGTTTGGTTATATATAAATGATTAGCCAAAAAGACTTTTCATCCCAAACTGGCTCTGACTTTTTCTGGGAGAGTCTTTCTTCTTCTTGTTTTATGTGTATTAAGGAGACAAAAGGCAGGTTTCCTGTAACGAGTGTCTCCCCCATAGCCGAAAGAGTGACAGGGCCGAATTCAAGGGATGTTGGGGTCAAAATGCTCACAAAGTTTTAAGCAGTTTAAGTCATTGGATGAAGGAAAGATTGATTGAGGGAGAGAGTTCCAAAGTTCACTTGTTGAGTAGAAGAGAGACTGAGAAACTTTGCCAATTCTTGGGTGGGAGAGCTGGACAGAATAGTAGTGGGACTGTGTTGAAAGGCGGGTGCCTTGCACTCGCCGCATGGGATGGGGTTTGCACTGAGAGAGCTCTGAAGAACACTGATTGTTGTAATAGCGATAGAAGAGTGAAAGAGATACAACATTGCGGCATGTAGAAAGAGATTGTAGGGAACTAGTAAGAGGAAGTGAGTTAATGATGAGATGAAATACTTTGGACTCTTCGAGAAGTAAAGTATGGGTGGGGCCTCCACACACATACGAACAATACTCAATACAGGGGCACACTCTGCCCGGATACAGAGAAACAAGCTGTATGGGGGTGAAGAACCCACAGAGACGATTGAGCACACCTAACTTTTTTTATAAAAGACCTTCGTCTACGTATTGTGAAAAGCCTGTTATCCTCCGGTACAATGCGTGGGTGAGTGAGTGAAGTGATAGCAAATAAATTATATGATGGATACATGTTTTTCATAATACGTGTTGCGAGCCCCAAACTCGCGAGCAACTGTGGCTTTCAACCATCAGACACACCTCCTTTTATTTATGGACATCAAACAACATGTAAAATACAAATAATGTATATTTGTACACCCTACCGTGGAAAGACTACGGTTGCACCACTCCTGCCCGGGCCTCACACAGTGGCATGGCCCAGTCATATTGAGCTCATGACTCTTGTGTCATTGCCCTGGAGGATAGCCATCCCTAATGTTTTCTTGAGCCAGAGGGTTTTCCGGGGTTCTCCTGAAACTTCTCGGATTTTGCGGCCTATTTCATTAAACATATTGAGGGTGGTAGGGCCGAAAACTCCTGATGTTTCGAACACCAAAAGTTTCGAACTGATACTTTTCTCGCTTTCTACTTGCTGCTATCCGGGCGGCTACACCTGCTTCGTTGGAGCTCTGGTGATGTTGGTTATTGAGAATGTGTCAACACATGTGGCATCCCACACGAGGCACTGGCCATTCTTGTAAGGGAAGGTGGTTATCCCATCTGGCCCTTTGGCAAGTCCATGTGGTTCAAGGATTGATGCACAGTTAGCACTCTGCAGGGCCCGTTTTATGACATCATGCTGAGTGTCTTGGCAGGCGGCCTACGCTGTGACTACATGACAAGGCATGGGGACCTTGAGCATCCATCAGTGCACCACACTTGCAAGTGTGTGGGTGACAAACTGACGCACCCACTCTGAGCGCGATGGCAACCCGGAGCGCTTCAGCGTCCAAGTGAGTTCCAAGAGGTGGGATGGGGGTTGCATGTAACCAAAAGCCACTCTTCAAATGGGCGGATGCCTGGAGGCGTGCTTTAACAACCTGGTCCGCATCGGTTATTATTATTATTATTATTATTATTATTATTTTTTTTTCTATATTCCAACTTACTTCCTCTCGGGCATAGGCTGAGAGCCTTAACATTCACCGCTTTACAATGAACAGTGAAGCCCGTGAGGTCTTGTTTCAGTCTAGGGAGTGAGACATGTGAAGCACGTAGAGTACAACGAGCACCTGCCATCTTGCCTTCACATGAGGCACGGTGCTCACTCATGGCCCGAAACGACCCCATCTCTGAAGCCACCTCGTTCCCGTGCTTCACTGCCTCACCCCCTACACTCGGACTCTCTCACTTACACACACACAACGCCACCTGTTGAGCAGATAACTCACCAGGCATTGCACCCCTATAGCATATTTTGTGTTTTCTTCGCCGAAATGGTATCCCACACTTTCTGTTTGCTCCTGGAGGTACCCTGAGCCTCCTCCTCTGCTCTTGTACTTTCCTTCCAGGTGTTAATCGCTTCTGCTACGTCCTCATGAAGTGTCATTCCGGGTTGAGAAGAAAGGATGGACTCTACGAGGTCGTTGGTTGCAATAAGGGAAGAGATAAAGGCAGGGGAGGCAATATCAGTCGCTCTCCATATCCCTAGGCCCCCGAGGCGGACAGGGAGAGGGGCTTGTGCCCAGGTTCAATCTTGTAATTCCATTTTAGTGATACTGGTCACTGCTTCTTGGATTATGTTGTCTAATACTTGGAGTCCGCCAGTGTTCGTGTAAGTCATCGATGTGCACAAAAGGTACTGGAGCTTTGGGATGGAGAAGCAGTTCTTGAGAAGGGCTAGAGCTGATTTTTTTTTTTTCTTTATGTGGATGAGGGAGACAAAAGGCAAAATTGCCTGTGACGAGTGCCTCCCCCAGAGTTAATAGAGTGACAGGGAAACACAGACCGAGGCTGGGCGTATGTTCATAGTTTTATTTTTTTTTAATTTGATGTGGAAGAATGAAGTGTGGTGTGCATGTTTAGTGTAGTGAAGTGGATAGGAGGAGGAGGTGTTTTGTGAGGGCTAGCTGGATTACTCTCAGTGTAAGTGAGGCACAAAGGAAATGAGTAAGAGAGGCCAAGCAAATGAAACAGGAGTTCCAGCGACTCCTTATCAAATGCCTATAACCTCTCCTGGGTCTAGCCCTGCTCGATTGGTGCCTATAATCTCCCCCACATTGCCTACAATCTCCCCCACATCGATGTGTATCAAGCGGCTCACAAAGACGTTGAAGCTCCTCCTTTTTACCTTGACGTGCTGGTGGGATTGCTGCCGGAGTAAGTGGGGAACCTAAGAGGTATGCTGGTGCTCCCGAAGGATCCTTACACCTGGCAAGCCGTCTCCGAATTGGGCTCGAGTGTGTTCTGTGCCTTCAAGTGCATGGTTGAGGAGGACAAGTTCACATTTGGTGTCATTTATCTATAGCCCAGCCTGGTTGAGGTCAGTTATGATGTTGTTTAGATCGGTTAGGACATTTTCTACAGACCCACCCAAGGTAGCATAATCCAGGTACCAAATATTCAATTCTGACCAAGCTTTGTTAGCTGCTGCATCCAACCCTAGTGAGAAAAGAGCAGGACCAACTGGATCTCCCTGCTGTAACCCGGTCGCTGATGGGAGAGTGGGAATGTGCTCTTGACCTGCACGGAGGAAGACATCCCTGTGAATGCTGTTGAATGCATTAGGCATGTCTATCTTTAGAAGCACTCGTTTTTCCCGGGTTTGGTTGAGGTAGGTGAGGGTTACATGTACAACAGCTTCACACCCCCCCTGGAGTTCCAAAACCTAGTTGAACTGGTCTTTAGTATTGACCTAGGCCATTCGAAAGCGGTTTCAAACCCACCTTTGTGGCAAGGCGGCGGAAGGTGTTCCCTACTGCTATTGGGCGCACACCGCCATATTTTTTGGCCAGTGCACAGAGTGATGCCCCGAAAAATAGGGGTGTGGCACAGTCGGGTACTTCCCCTCTTAACCCCTAAAAAAAGGGTCCGTTTGTAACATCAACTACCTGCCAAGCGGGCATATTTACCCTAAACAAGCTTCATTCCATGCTCTTTTTCATTCATAAAGAAGAACCAGAGCGTAATACAATTATATATCCGCGAAAGAACGATAATAGAGCTTTCTAATGACACCTGAATCATCCTTGTACGACCACAGGTTATCCTGTAGCGATCGCGCAACCGGAGCTGAAAAACCCTATAATCAGGTAATTTCCCCAGTTTTTTCCTGGTCTCGCGAGGCCGAGTGTGTGGAATGTTGCAGTGGCGGTCTCAGTCGTAGCACTGTGGTCGTGCCGAACGGTCAGAGCCCGCTTATTGTCCTCCCAATGCACATACTCTCTCTCAGAGCCCCTAATGTGCTCAGAATGCTGCCCGTCATAAGACGGGTACCGCGGGATTGTTCATTTATCTCTTGCCCGTCATATGACGGGCACCGTCAGTTAGGTGTTAAAACAATGTTGATAAATTTGGTGAAGGTTTCCAAGAGTGCCTCCCCAGCTGCTCCTGATCCCTGACCCAAGAGGCCTTTGAGGTGGGCGGGTAGGATACCATCTGGGCCCGCGGCTGACCCTGCTGGGAACGAAGTCACTGCGGCAACCACCTGCTCCTTTGGGAAAACTAAAGGTTTGGGCAACTGGTCATTTGGGGCTGGGGGGACAGTTAGGTCCACAGGTGAAGGTAGGTGTTTTCCTCGTAGGACTTTGACAACTTCGGTGCCATGGCCAGCAAAACCTTCTGTAGAGGACAACAGTATGACAGCCCCTTTGATGTCACTATCAGCCAGCTTCACTGCAATCCTCTTTTGTAGCTGTTCAGCCTCTTCCTCTTCCTCTGTTGCTTCTGGGCCCAATTCAGTTGCTGTTTGGGGGGATCTACCAGCCTGTTTGCCTCCATATACTGTGCTACTTGACGTTTAACTCTGGTGGCTAGTGAAATCTGAAGATGGTCTTGTATGTTGGTTTTTAGTGGGTTTTGGAGGGCCTCATCAAAGAAACCAAGGAGCAGTGACCATGCGATGGGTGTCTTGAGCTCTAGGGCCTGCTTTATGATGGTTATAAGGGCCTCCGCCACTTAGATTCTGGCTCCTTTCGGTACCCGGGCAAGGACCCGAATCCGCACTTTCCATTTGGTCACAAGTTGAGTCAAGTCGGCGTCCGGCATTGTCCTGGTTGGCCCTGCAGTGGGCCCTGGGGATAACTGACATTTCCAGTTCGGTTGTTCCCCTGAAGTCTTCTTGGTCAAGTGGCTGGATTTTTGGTCTATTATTTCATGTATTAATTTTTTTTTTTTTAGTTTCCTCGCTAAACCTACATCAAGCTTACAAAAACACCACCTAAACCCCCTTACTAGATAAATTTGTATATTTTTTGGTAGAAAAATATCCCGGCCAAAGGCCGATTCCTCTTAGAATGACAGGCTCGCCATGAAAAAATCGACACCTAAATTGCACGAAAGGTCTTAAAATTGACAATGGAGTGGGGCGACAGGTGTTAAAATCGCCAAAATATTGGGCCGACCGTCTTAATATCTTAAAACTAATGGGGCTAAACACGAGGGAGAAAGGGGTCCAGAAAACCAAGCACTACCCCCTTAACTCAACCTATAATAATGAACAGGTCTAAAACAGCCGGAAAATGTTGGCAACACCTTTCTCGCTTTGATTGTTGACAGATAAAACACTCAGTATTTGCTAGACCTTAGTCCTCCAAGATTATCCGTTCCTCTGCCTTTACCAAGCCGACCTCCTGTGATCTGCCTGGTTTTCCAGTGGAGCTTCAACCTCTGCCATGTCTCCCTTGTTTCAGATACACCGGGAAATATCTCCAGGCACATATCTAAATTATTGCTGTTGTCATTAATGTAAAATTGATTGTATGCTTAAAATCCCATATCTTAATCAAACTTTCTGGTGGGCTCTTACACACAAATGTCCTGCTTCTCCTAAAGCTAAGGGGTAATTACATGTATAAATCCTCGGCATTGGGTACCGGTACAACTAAAAGATCCTACTAATTAAAAGAAAACACGCCAATTGTATCACATGATTAAATTGGTGACTCCACCTTAACCCGCTGAGTGCCAGGGACGTATATATACGTCCTAGGGTGTTGTCACGCCCAGTGCCAGGGGACGTATATATACGTCCTCGCCGAAAAAAAATCGTAGCAGCGAAACGACTGCACCTATGGCTTTCATATTTTTACCACATGTACCTTACTCTTTTGGCTACCAACCAAAAAAATCCCAAATTCCTCCTCCCACCCACTCGCTGACTGTCGGTCCCGTCAGAAGGAAAAAAAAGGAAAATCTGTGGCGGCGAAACGACTGCACCAATCGGTTCCATATTTGTGTGACAAGTCCCCTACCCTTCTGCCTTCCCCCAACCAGACCCCCAACCGCCTCCCACCACCCACTTCCAGCGTATCTGTACGAAGATAAGGACAAAAAGGAAAATCCGTGGTGGCGAAACTACCTTACCAATCGGCTTCATATTTGTAACATGAGTCAATTACGCTTCTACCTTCCCCCCACCATCCCCCAAACCACCCTCCCACCACCCTCCTACCAATACATTCCGATACCATAAAAGTCTCTGTAGTCTATAGTGTCTTTTCAACTACTTTCGGGACCATACGGGACCTGATTTCTGGCGAAAATGGACAAGGGAGTGGTTTTTTTACCATTATCCTTCCTTTCTCTCCCAACTTGATAGATTTAGCCAAAAAAAAAAAAAAAAAAAAAAAACTCTGGCACTGGCAGAAGCACACCGTCAAAATTGGCTGGCACTCAGCTGGTTAATGCTTGAGTATTAATAACCTGCTTAGGATATTTATAATGCCGTCAACATTAAGATAGGGAGAGAGATAGAGAGCGAGAGCCAGGATCTGAGTGTGTGACCGAATATATAGGAAAGCAATTATGGCAAAATGTTTAAATTTGACAAAATGCTGAGAGAAAGAGAGAGAGAGAGAGAGAGAGAGAGAGTGAGAGGGAGAGAGAGAGAGAGAGAGAGAGCGGGGAGCGAGGGAGGGAGAGGGAGCTGGCCTAGTTTTGGTATTGAATTATGTTGGAGAAAACAAATATATAAAAAGAGCGATCAGTGACTGTTAAGTATGTTAATTAAAAGTGGATGGAAAGATGTTCAGGAGAAAAAGTAGCGATCTGTACAGATTACGTAATGGTGTATGTGTTTTAGAGGAGAGCATAATACTGTAACCTGTCATTATTGAAGTGGAGCGGAGAGAGAGAGAGAGAGAGAGAGAGAGAGAGAGAGAGAGAGAGAGAGAGAGAGAGAGAGAGAGAGAGAGAGACCTTATAGCAAGTACTTCATAACGGTTAAAATTGCTTGAGAAATTGAAAGACCGAGGGTCATGTACTTGGGGTAGGTGGAAGGTAAGGCCTATGGTGGGGAAACATATGGGTGAAATTGCTTGTCCTACACACGGCCACTACACTCACCTTGTGGTTTATGGCGCTGCTATAGGGTTTGTAACAGATCTTAATTGTCCACTCTCTGACATATCATTAGCACTCTCAAAATTACACTAAAGATGCTTTAACCCGGCAGATGAGGCAAGACTGATATACGTTTTACTGGTGGGCTGCGGGAAGCCTTATATAATCCAAGGCCTAAACAAAAAACATTTAAATCAGCCCAGTATCAATTTTTTTTTTTGGCCATGCCAAATATCACTCCTCCACATCCCCTCCTTTCCCCCCCCCTTTTCAATTATCACCTTTTCTCCCTGTTATTCCCTTATTCTTAGGTATATATTCGTGCTACCATTAGCGAGTTGCTAGCAGGGCGTGGCCATCTATGTTACCAAGCGTGGGAAAGAGCGAGAGAGAGTCTACCACGCAACAGTGTCTCTCCAGCCGTCTTCATGGCTGGCTGGCTGGCAGGCTGCCTCAGCCATATGTTATGTAACTACCGGCCTCTATCGCCGATTTTGACCATCCAAACGCTGTTTCCACTTGTTTTATTGCTGTAACAGGTTAATACCTTTATAATCAACGTAAAATAGGCGCATATGGATAAGTATTAATGCTATTTATGGTACGATGACGATTTGAGTGTAGGAAACACTCTAAATACCTCCGCACAGGGAGGGGTGGCCAATACCCCACCTACGCAGCGGAGAGGTTAAGGGCGATGTTTAAACAAGAAACCACGTTCTGTTTACTATGTGCCGAAATATCGTACCATCGCCGATCCTCTGATACTATATCGGTCACTTAGCCCCCCTATATACCCCTCCGAAATTCCCCTCTTTTGAGGTGTGCTCGGTGCAGTTTTATCAAGAGTGGTAATAGGATTTTTCCAAAAAAGGTCAAATTAAAAAGATACACCTAGAAGTAAAATACCCTGAAAATGAAATAAGCAGAGATGCCCACAAGAAGAGAAGTCATTCTCCCAAAACGGAAAGGAAGAAAACGGAAATATAACAACGAGAGAGAAAACGTCAAGAAGAGGATAACTACAACAAAGCCTCACAGCCAACATAGACGCCTAGACAGCCAACACGGTAGCGACGCCAAGGACGCCCAAGTCGCCACAACGACGACGGAATGTTTCCCTGTTCCCCTACCATGTTCGATTTACTAACACAAGCCATAGTAGGTCGCCAGACGACTAATATTAAGAAGATTAGGATACCTACCATTATGATGTTTAATTTATGCATGTGTTTACTGAGGTAAGAACCATATCCTACCAGTCCATTATAGGCCATCTGATTACTAATCTTAAGAAGGCTCATATACCTGCCATTTGTTTATGCAAAAATATGTATGTATTTAATTATGCAAGAACCATGTCCTACACACAGATTAACTCTTGTATTCCCTTTTTCTCCAACACACATCTTTCATGCCTTCTCAACTACTAAGCTATTCTCCTAGTAAACAAATCACATTATCTTCTTTCGTATCTTTTATGTCTAACCTCTATGATTCGACCTACCAGCATCAATCCTGGTGGGGCACCCAAGTATTAATATTAAGAAGTTATTCTACCTACCATTACGATGTGAACAGATGCAAAGAATGCCATATAATGAATTCCTATTTTCCCAATATGTCAAAAACCTTTTCACAATCCTACAAAACGAATATTACAACCAAATATAACCTGACATTTTGCCAAGCTTATTACTTATACAAAAACTCTCCCATAGCACCTAGCTAAACTCTTTTACCTATTTTTCTCCAACACACATATGCACATACCTTATCATCACTAAGCTATTCTCCTAGTAAACAAACCACATTCCCTTCTTTCATACTTTTTATTCTCACTAAGACAAGTCCGTATTCCCGAGCCTATCGTGCGCACCCACCCCCTTCAAGTCTTTCAGCTAATCCCCCAAGCCCGGGAGTACCAACATGAACTCGCCGACCTACCAACATTCCGGGATCAGAGCGCACGTTTAGATATACATCACGTATCTAAGGAAGCTCCTACATTACCAGTTTTTCAGATAATAAGATAACATAAATGCTCATTTACCCCTGATCTCAATATTAAAGATGACAGAATATTTTCTCTTATGAAATATCGTGCTGCGCATAGTAAACCTAATTTTTCTTGTAACTCCTTCGCCCCTGAATTTTCCCCCTCAAAGTTCAAACCCACACATCTTCCAACCCTGAACAAGAACTAACGTATCTCCGCAACCTCATGCCCCCTCCTGTGATTTGTAATCTCAAATAATCCTTGGCTGGAATATTATATATATAAAATATTACCTTTGCCGTATCTTGGAGATTAATAAAGATATTAAATAAATAAAGGCAGTCAACCTTCCCCTAGGACAAGATGGACTTCTTGTCCTAACAGAGAGCGCCCACTCCCGCCCTTGCTCTCCTCAAGGGGAGGACGGGTACCTCTCAGTAATTGTGAATACTATGCCAGGGAAATCTGAAGGAAATTAAGCAATTTTGAGGCTTCTCGACCACTGGCATCCCAAGTTGAGAAACCTCAAGATTACCCCTCCATTCAGTTGGATGCACGGCACCCCGAAGTCCTACACTGTCTGTGAGTTAAAGAAAACCTATTAAGGGATCTTTGTTAACTGTAGCATCCCATCAGTTAACATAGAGGCCTCTAATAGGCTGTATCGCCAATATTAAAGGTTGAAGTGCAAAGGCATCCCTCCACTTCTACTCTTGATATTGTAGTTACGGTAACTGTGTCCTGTAAAAGGAACTGTGTTATTACTGGCATCCCAGTGATTATCATAGCCACCTTCTCTAGGTTACGCTTTCCCTAGTTGAAAGTTGAGGAACTCGGGCATCCCTACTCCTCAATACTTTCACTATTGAAAGTTCACAAGTGTCTTATTAGAGGAACTTTGTTAGGACTGGCATCCCAGTATTTAACATAGTCGCCTTCTTCTAGGTTACACTTTCCTTAGTAAAAGTTGAGGGACTCAGGCATCCCTACCCCTCAACACTTTACTAGTGAAAGTCCGCACTCCCACTTCTCACAGGAGATCTTGGCATCCCACGATCTTTTGTGTTATAAGGGCTTGGCGAGACACCCTCACAGGGACTCTGCAGGCACAAGTCTTAGGTGCATTTCGTCTGTGGCATCCCATCAGACTTTGCAACTAAAAGGTTAAAACACCGCCCTGAGTTCTTTGAACCTCTTAAAACGGTCAGAGACAGTCAAGAAGATAAGTACTAAAATCTGATTGCATTCGTCCGATATCGTGCTATTCTGTCATAACTGAGGCACGATATTAACCCTCTCCGATATATGACGCGATTTTGAGCCTATTGGGGATACCTTAAAGCCTTTGTTACCATCAGGGGTATTGAGAAACCTTTAGTTTAGTTGATTCAACCTCTGCAGTTGTCTTTGAGTTAGCTGTGGGCAGAAAACTAATTTTGGAGAGGTAATTATAAGAGTGAGATAACTCAGCTATTTCTTATTGCTAATCTGGCAACCTCTGCGTCATATGTGCGTGAAAGGGTTAAAGACCCCATTCCAAGAGTACCTCAACAGAACTTCATCACCGGTTAATCTAAAGGTCAGGATAGACGAGTATAAATGATAAAGCTATAGGCTCAAATACTCGCGTTAGTCCGATATGGTGCCCAACTGTTTGATTACAAGTTACGGAGCCATATTCAAGACCCCACACCCATTAACCCATCTGTAATTTGCTTCACACGACCGGCCAGCCTACAGAGACTCAGAAGACTTCAAGCATTTAGTGTTCTACATCTCTAAGAAAAGAAAGATTGAAGAATAGGTACCTAAGTCGATGCCAGTGACGAGCCAGAAATAAGTTAAGAGTTCAAAAAGTGATAAAAATATTCAGAGTTCCCCAAACTCCTTATTTTGAAATAAATCATCAAAGTGTTCATTAACGCGAATCTATAGAAACAGATTCCCTCTACCAGTGTACCAGTGTTAAATTCGTTTAGTACACCTCTCTTACTTAAATAAGGAATTAAATCCAAATAAGACGGATTTCGCAAAAAATAACTCAGAGTCCCTAAACTCCTTATTTTGAAGAAAATCATTCAAAGTGTTTACAAATTAGAATCTATAGAAACAGATTCCCCCTACAAGTGTATGTGTTAAAATCAGTTACTACGCCTTCCTAACATAGAAAAATAATTAAATCCAAATAAGGCGGATTTTCGCCTAAACTAACTCTGAAATAATTCCGACCAGTAAAAATATTTTAGAGTCCACAAAACTTTAATTCAATCTTGCTAAGTATACCAGTGTGCAAAGTTATAATATTCACAGTAATACAATATAGTGACTTATCTTAACCTCGTCAAATACTAGTAGCTGATTATACCCAAGCTACGGGTGACTAAGTTTTTATACAATCTTTCGAAAAGAGAATATTGATTTGATCCTAAAGAAAGGAAATTTAATTTATGCCGCATTGAGCATACCTGATCTCCATCTAGATCCGCGATCGTGCTAGAAGATATGTAACTAAGTTGTACCCTATGATTTCTGGTGTCATAATCAATATCTATGTATCTAGTGAATATGTGAATAAACTGTACTGCAAACTATATTCTGATATTATATGTATCCCTATTGTCTTCTGTATATGTATTTGTATGAACTTAAATATCCCAGTCTTGAAAGAACTCACTTTAACTAATTGTTAATCCTGAATAAAATCAGGGCATAACAAGAATATTGAAAGAAGATTAACGGTTGATTTGTGTATTGTTGAAGAATAATTTATAGTCTTGCAGAAGATTGCGATGGAGAGATAGAGGGAGAAATTGGGTTTTGGAGTCATTGAAAGTAACAAAATTTTCTCTGCCCAAATACAAAATAATTGATATATTGGATGATAGGTGGTCTATGGCCATTTTATGTGAGTTTTGGAGTGATTGCATGCTGGGTTGATGTGAAAAATTAGTTGAATAGAGTAAGGTAGAGTCATCAGCAAATGGTTGGATAGGACTAGAGGTACAGTTGAGGAGATCAATAATAAATGTTAGAAAGAGAATTGGAGACAGGACAGAATCCTGAGGAACACCGAAGTTGATAGGTTGAGGAAGTGAAGGATGGCTCTCCACAACTGCAGCTATAGAGCGGTCTGAAAGGAAATTAGAGACAAAGCCACAGATAGAAGGATAAAAACCGAAGGAGGGTAGCTTGGAAATTAGAGATTTGGAAGGCTTTCGATATGTCTAGCGCAATAGTAAAAGTCTTACTGAAGTCCCAAAAGGATGATAACCAAGCGTTAGTAAGATATGCAAGAAGATCACCAGTAGAACGGCCCTTAAGAAAACCATACTGGCGATCTGAAAGTAGATTATGGAAAGATAAATGCTTAACCCGGGAACTGCGGGAAGACTCTTAAGAGTTCCCCCGGCGGACTGCGGGAAGACTCTTAAGAGTCAGAAAAAAAAAAATCAACTATAAACATCGAAATGTTTTTTTTTTTTGCCCCTGGGCCATGCAAAATATCACTCCTCTACCTCCCCTCCTTCCCCACTTTCCTCCCCTCCTTCAGTTATCACCTATTTTCCCTGTTACTCCCTTATTCTGAGGTATATTTTCATGCTAACATTAGCGAGTTGCAAGCAGGGCATTGGCATCACTGTTAGCAAGCGAGTGCAAGAGAGAGAGAGAGAGTATCGATCGACTGTGTCTCAGTGGCCTTGGGGGAAATTGGCGGGAAAGCAGGTTGCCTCACCCATACATTATACAACTCGCGGCCTGTATCTCCGATTTTGACCATCCAAACGCTGTTTTCACTCGTTTTATTGTTGTTTCAGGTTAATACCTTTATAATCAACCCATAATAGGCGCGTATGGATAAGTATTAATGCTATTTATGGTAAAATGAATATTTTAGTGATGGAAACACCTCAAATACATGCGCACAGGCAGAGGTGTCTAATTACCCCCATGCACACTTCTTAGGTTAAGAAATTTTGAGTTAAGAATTCTTTCAAAAACTTTAGATATGCAAGAAATGAGAGCAATTGGATGATAGTTGGAGGGTTGAGAGCGGTCACCCTACTTTGGGGTAGGTTGAATAAGAGCTAACTTCCAGCAAAGAAGGAAAAACATTAATGGAAAGACAGAGATGAACAAGTTTGTGCAGGTAATCAGCACGGAAGAACAGATGTTGAGTACAACAGGAGGAACACCATCTGGTCCGTATGCCTTCTTAGTATTAAGCCCAGAGAGGGCAGAAAATACATCCTTAAAATAAATTACGATATTAGGCATAAGTAAGTGAGATGGGGGTGGAGAGGGAGGAATAACACCAGAATCATCTAAGGTGGAGTTATTAGTGAAAGTCTGAACGAAGAGTTCAGCTTTGTCAGAGGAAGAAGTGACAGTAGTGCCATCAGAGTGGAAAAGAGGAGGGAAAGACGAGGAAGTAAAATTGTTGGAGAGGTTCTTGGCTAGATGCCAGAAAGCCTGGGAAGAGCTAGAGTTGGAAAGTCCAGAATAATTTTTATTGATGAAAGAGTTTTTGGCTAGTCGAAGAACATTTGGCTTGGTTCTGGGCAGAAACATATATAACACAAGATGCTGGAGTTTGAAAGGGACGGTACCATTTGAATGCTTCCTCCTTATTATGGACAGCAGTAGAACAAGCGTGAGTAAACCAAGATTTTTATGCATTAGACAGAGAAATAATATGGAATGTATGCCTCTATGCCCGAGAGGATTACCTCGGTTATGCGCTCGGCACACTCCAAGGGTCCCCGGCCACAGAAGCAAAAATCATTCCATGGGAAATGAAAGAAGTATTGCCAAAGAGTGTCCCAGTCACACTTTTATGCATTAGACAGAGAAATAATATGGAATGTATGCCTCTATGCCCGAGAGGATTACCTCGGTTATGCGCTCGGCACACTCCAAGGGTCCCCGGCCACAGAAGCAAAAATAATTCCATGGGAAATGAAAGAAGTATTGCCAAAGAGCGTCCCAGTCAGCAGCGCCAAAGTGCAACAAGTGCCGCCAGGTGGGAGGATCGGGTGGCCGTACTGAAGAGATAAGTCATGTCTTGACTGAGAGCTGATGAAGCAAGGTTGTGTTAATCCGAGCTCCTGCCCAATGACCTTTTTAACCAAACAAACTTACTTGTTGTTTGGAGGCAGTGCTTCAGCGTTATAAGTGTTTTAGCTAATTTTTTAGCTGTTACTTGACTTTGTTTTTGTTTTCTTGCACTTAGTTGATTAGCTTTTGGGATAATGGCAGGTATGGAGTTTGATTCCTCAACCGATCTGCACCATCTCTTTCTCCAGGTAAGGGAGGATATGGTGGTGGCAAAGGAACAGGTCTTGGCTCTAAGGGAGGTTAACATTAAACTTCAGAGGGAAATTAATTTGCTTAACCCCTCCCGTCCCAGCGAAGGCTATTAAAATACAGAAGAAAACAAAACCAAAGGAAGGAGAGGAGAAGAAGAAAACAGAGAAGAGCAAGAAAAGTAAAACAAGAAAAGCAGAAGTGAAAGCAACGGAGAGGTATGCCACGACCCCGCCCCAGACAGCGATGTCAAGGTCACCCGCCAAGACAAAGGACCAGAGAAGTGGCCGACTCACCAATGTGGAGCAGGTTAACCCCATCACGCCAGGAAAGAAAATCTGCCTGAGGAGAACCACAACTGCCGCCAAGAAAATATTGTTCTCCCAACCCTTTATACGAGACTCCTATCAAACCATCTCATAGAGATGCTTTCTATCTATTATATAAACAACTATGTACATGCCTTTTCTAAAAAAAAAAAAAAAATACAATTCTCTGTTTTTCAAATCAAACAGACCACACATGCTTCTTTCTGAGTATGTAAGCCAACGAACTTTGCCTTTCTCAAATCCCCAGATAAGACATTGACCACCAGAATTGCCAACCTATCCAGTCACTAGTATAAAGCCGAGAAGCCCACAATGTCTTTCAGTTTGCTTTTTGTTCCACATAAGATGGCTTCTGTCTTGCCCAGGTGAAAAGATAGTCTATTGTCCACTAGCCAATCACTACACGATTCTAGTTCTTTGGAAAGTGAAGCGGCAATACTTATTGAGTCTTTTCCTGAAACCAGAAGCACGCTGTCGTCAGCATACAGTAATAATTTACACGAGACGCTCAGTTCCATGTCGTTCACATTACAGAGAAAGAGTAAGGGACCAAGGATGCTTCCCTGCGGGACCCCACAGTTAATTGGCATAGGATCAGATATATTATCATAAATTTTGACTCTGTGTTCTACCACTAAGATAAGATTTAAACCAGTTCACTGACCCAATTCCCATTGCTTGTAGTTTATTACAGAGGATATCATGGTCTACTGTATCAAACGCTTTTTGTAGATCAAGAAGAACCATACCGGTGTAGTTACCTTTAGACATTTCTTTACGAATGTGATCTGTTAAGTGGATGAGACAGGAGTCTGTCGAGTACATGCTTCTGAAACCTGATTGAACTTATAGAATAGATAATTTTCTCTGAGGTAGTGTTCAATTTGGGTGTATACAGCTCTTTCAAGGATTTTTGATACAATACATAATATGCTAACTGGTCTGTAGTTGCCAACATCTAGTTTATTTCCTTTCTTGAATAGAGGGGTTACAATAGCTTCCTTCTGTTCAGCAGGTACAGTGTTGGTGTTAATTGACAGGTTGATGATGTGGGTTAGGGGACCTGCTATACCAATGGCTCCACCTCGCAGAAATTTGGCAGGAATTTTGTCTGGTCCTGTGCTTTTATGTACATTTAGGTTAGAGAGCTCGTCAAATATGTATTTTGGTGTAACATTTTGCAATCCAAAAGTGTTCGGGTGTATGCCTTTATCCCTGTAGAAATTTCGAAAGGTGGCCGTTGTTGTCGTGTATTTATTGAGAGGTTGCGGTAGGTTCTGTGCAAATGTGTTTGCTATGGAGGTGAAGGAGTTGAAGTAGGTTGAAATTTGTCGTTTATCGTGGCAAACCTGATCATTAATGTTGAGAGCAATATTAGTGTTAGACGAATCCCTTGCCTTGTTGCTGTAGCCTGTTGTTTTTAAGAGCCTCCATAGTTTTTTGGGGTTATTCTGATATTCCTCTGCCTTACTGTGGAAATAATTAGATTTCGCTGATTTAATTTTCCTGCTTCGTTTATTCCTACCCCTGTTGAACTCGTGTTTCAGATCTTGATCCTGTCTATGTTTCACTAGCCTTTTTAACAGATTGTCTCTATGTTCCAGATGGTGTAGTATGTCATTGTTGATCCATGGGTTTGACCTTGCTTTAATTCGTATGTCTTTCAGAGGAGCTATTTCGTCTAAGATGTTTGTGGTGATGGTTCTGAAGCCAACCCATGCGTCATTAACGTTTGTATTTCCAAACACTGGAGACCAATCTGTATTCCATAAAATGTCTAGAAATGTTTCTTTGTTGTAGTTTCTGAGTGACCTTGTTTTGATGACCTTGTGATTCTTTAGGGTAATTTTTGGAGTTTTACGTGTGCAATAAGTGACGAAGTGATCTCTTATCCCAGTCCGTATAACCCCTGATTGTGATATTTTGTCCTCTCTGTTACAATTTATATGGTCTAGTATTGTAGCAGTGTTCTCAGAGATACGTGTGGGGGTATTGACGAGTTGTTTGTGATTGTGCATTGTCAGTATGTGCCTATATTCTTGTACAAGCCTATTATTTCGTTGTTTGTAACACAAGTTAAAATCCCCTAGTATAATAGATTCATTCCGGGGTCTAGTAATGACAAGGTTCGTTCAAATTTGGTCAAGAATTGTGTGTCGTCTGGTGGCATATAGCACACTCCAATTGTGATGGGTTTTGTCCTAGGCAGGTGTACGTCAATCCAAAGAGATTCGTGGTTTTCTACATGGAGGTCGTTCCTAAAGGTAGGTTCACACATAAGCGAGTCGGAGCGTGAGGCCAACGCGAGTCACACTCGCCACAAAACGCCGTTGATGGAGCCCAAACCCAACGCGAGTAGCAGCTGATGCGAGTAAACACGCATAGAACACGAATATAACACAAGTTTACACAAGTTTACGCGAGTGTTGGCGAGTGTAACGCGACCCAAACACGCACCGCCAAAATTTGAAAAATAACGGTCAAATTCCAGGGTACGAATAGTGCGAGTCTACACGAGTCTACGCGAGTGTCACAGGAGTTTACACGAGTTTACAGGAGTTTACACGAGATGAACGCGAGTCTACAGGAAGTTAACAGGAGTGTATGGGAGTCTAACAGGAGTGTGTGCGAGTGTTGGCGAGTGTCAGGATACGTATATAAAGAGGCCCCCACTGGCACCATTGTTCACACCAGGCAACACCACCACGGACGCACGTTACTCTGCAGGATACAGCCCAACCCACCCACCCACACACCATGTCCATCAGGAGGCGGAGAGCGGCAGCTGTGCTCATACTGCAAATGGAGATGCGTCTCCTAGACATAGAGGAGCTGGAGGAGAAGGAGGCTGAAGAAAGACGTCAAGGGGAAAGGCAACGAAGGAGAGTTTGGGCTAGGAGCTGGCTACTGAGACGGCCAAAGTTCGGTGTGTACGAACAACTTATGGAGGAGCTTAAGAGAGAGGACCCCAAAGGATTCCGGAATTTCCTACGTGTGGACGTCCACCTGTTTAGGGAGTTGGTGGCACGTGTCGGGCCTAGGGTAGAGAAGCAGGACACCTTCTGGAGGGAGGCTTTGTCACCTGACCTGAGGATTGCAATCACACTCCGCTACCTGGCCACTGGTGACTCATATCCTAGCCTACAGTACGCGTTCCGTGTGGCCCGGAACACCATCTCCCTCATTGTGCCTGCAACATGCGAAGCCATCATTGCAGAATACCAGGAGGAGGTTATACGTTGCCCCAGGACACCGGCGGAGTGGAAGAATGTTGCAAGTGAATTTGCAAAGCGCTGGGATTTCCCACATACCGTTGGTGCCATCGACGGAAAGCACTGTGCCATCAAATGCCCTCCAAATGCCGGTACAGAATTCTACAACTACAAAGGCTTCCACTCCATCGTGCTCATCGCTATTGTAGACGCCGACTACAAGTTCCTCTACTGTGACGTGGGTAATCACGGTAGCTCCTCAGATGGTGGGGTCTTTATAAGAACCAATAGCAGAGCAGCATTGGATGGGTGCACCCTGGGACTCCCTGCTGCCGAACCCCTGCCCAACGACGACACACCTGTTCCTTACTTCCTGGTGGGTGATGACGCCTTCCCCATGCAAAGGTGGTTGATTAAGCCACACTCTACCCGGCGACTGACTGTACCTGAACGGATCTTCAACTACAGACTGTCCCGGGCTCGCAGAGTTGTTGAGAACGCCTTTGGCATCATGGCAAGCAGGTATGTGTTTGATTATGTGAAATGTTTGACCAGAAATACAGGTATCGGTGATGGCACCCTACTAATATGAAGTATACTAGTCAGGTATTAAATATATATGCTCGTAACCATTCTTCCTATAATTAATATGGATTAATACATGTCCCACACATCCACAGAGTGTGAGTCGTCCACGTCTACAAGTCCAGTTTTAACTAAAAATTATGCTAACCATTATTTCCCTATTTAATATGAACTATACTATTCAGTGTTTAAATATACATGTTTTTTTCTCTCCCTAATTCAGGTTCAGGTGCCTTCTCCACAGCATTGCCCTCCACCCGTCCCGTGTTGAGTCTGTGGTGATGGTGTGCTGTTGCATGCATAACCTTATGCGAATGAGGTACCCTAATCACCACGCCAACCTACTGGACGAGGAGGACCCTGAGACGCATGCTATCATCCCTGGTGGTTGGAGGGAGCTGTGGGACAGGCTGAATCCCCTCGAGAGACTATCCAGGAATGTCGTGACAGCCCAGGCCAAGAGGCAACACCAGCACCTCACCGTCTACTGCTCATCACCCAGGGGCAGTGTCCCCTGGCAGAACGACCTGATAGAAAGGTATGTATCTATATGTTGCCATTGCTTTCATTAATATTTTTGTAGTTTACATATTTATATTATGTTGTTAATCATGTTTGAAATCAAATCAACCTCATTAATATATATTCTCTATTTGTTATTCGCTTTTTATAAAGTCTCATATATTATGGTGTTCACCTTTTCCTATGTCGTTTCATAATGTGTAATATATAATATTTAATGTATATTTTTTATTTATTTATATTTCATGTTGGATATCAATCTATATATTATTATTTGTCATCATATATCCTTTGCATATATTCCACATCATTATTTATGTTTTACTATCAATATTATTCCAGAAACCTATTTCAATCATATTATATGGTATTTTTTCTCTCTTCGTTATTGATGTTAATATCAATATTATTTATAACACAACTTGAATTCATATTAACTTATATTTCTTCTCTGTTGACAAGTCTTTGCCATGTTTATAAAAGGAACCTTTCTTGAGAATGTTAACACATAAAATCTAATAATATAGTTTGGATCCAAAACAACAGCTGGAGGCACATTAATTGATTTTATTCATAATATATAGCCAAAAGTAATATAGTATGTAAATATATACCAGAAAGTATAGAAATAATAAGAGATATTAATTTTATGTGTAGACATACTATTATATATATTCGTCATTCCCATCACTGGGGGGTTTATGACTTTATTATTATATACAAAGGTTTCACACATTTTCGTCATCCCCAGGCCTGGGGGTGTTGACTTGGGTGTCCAGCCTTGTTTATAGGAAGTTCCCTGGTGTTGGTGGCCTACTAGTAACTGGGCTTGAGGGAACCGCTGTTGCAATGTTGGCGCCATGTGTAGGGGTAAGCGACCCCGCCCACCATTCATGTATATGTGCAGGAGACCTGAATGGCGTACCAGCCATCAGCTCTTGGAATGTGGGGTTTGTGAAGGCTGCTGGCATGCGTGATGATCCTGGCTGGGGTTGCATCTGTGGTGGTGTGGTGTGCAACTTCTGGGGGCCTGGTGGTGTGGTGTGCAACTGCGGGGGGCCTGATGGTGTGGTATGCAACTGCGGGGGGTTTGCTGGTATCGCCATCTGGGGTGACGTGGAGAGGGTGACCTCATCCCTGGCCTGAAGGACATGCTGCATTATCCTCCGTGACAATATCTCCCCTACAGCATCAGGGAGCCTCTCGAGCTTCTGCTCCAAGTACCCCACGAACTGTCCATACTTGGTCTCCTTCCCAGCCAGGGATGTCACCAGGCGTGACATGTCCTCCCGCATCGCCTCCCGCGTCTCACTCAGCTGGTAGAAACAAGAGTATGCATGTTAAACACCTTTTGTACTTATAAAATAATACATACACGTCATGGTAAGTTATGCTAATAAC
Source organism: Paralithodes platypus (assembly GCA_032716605.1). Lineage (NCBI taxonomy): Eukaryota > Metazoa > Arthropoda > Malacostraca > Decapoda > Lithodidae > Paralithodes > Paralithodes platypus. The sequence continues at coordinate 36,021,863 of CM064490.1, forward strand.
CTTTTTATGTTTTTCTCCTCCAGATGCATATGTCTTCCTCTACAGGAATTGTTTGCGGTTTGCAGCGTACACGAACATAGGATATATATAATACTCTCGTAATGACTAATATACTCTCGTAATGACATAATATATGTTAAATGTTTTCATATTTACCTCCACAGGTGAGAATGCCTCTACAGACTTCCACCGCTTGTTCTGGCTGCTGGACCTGGCAGTGGGAGTTGTGTTGGTTGGAGGGGGCATGGCAGTGTCCTCTGCATCACTATCGTCATCGCCAATCACCTCCACATTCACATCCGGCGAGACGTCCTCGGTCGGGTTTGGAAACTGAAACACAAAAACATTAATATATCCTATATAAATAAGATCTTTAACCTATTTTAGTATACTTAAATATATGTACCTTGACAATATAAATAAATATAAGAAAATACATTTTATGTTTACATGAAGCCTTCCATTATAAATGTAGCAATTCAAGTATATATGCACAAGATAAGCATGATATTAACAACCATGAATTAATATATGTATAAAATCATATATATATGCACAAGATAAGCGCGTTATTAACAGACATTAATAGCCTAGGTATACATGGTTAAATAATATTTTCCAAATGTGTTCTTTAAGTATATATTGTTTTCACACATATTAGGTATGTTTATATTAGTTCTAACCTTAGCTGTGACCTTGGTCTTTACGCGGGAGATGTGCCCTTTGAGGAAGGCAAACTTCTGCATGATCCAGGTGTCCCTGTCTGATAGTGGCTTGCCCTCGAATGTCCCAGGTGTTCCCGCTCCACTCTTCATATCGCTCAGCTTTGAGTATCTGGACCGCATGTTGCGGACCCAATGTGCCAGATTACCGCCTGTGTAAAGAGTTATATTTATTAAGCAAGGCCCCTTTATATATATGATTTATATCCGTAATTTCACATGCCAAACATGGGTTGATAATACATTATTAGTTAATGCTGTTAAATACAAACATAGAGGGATGTATATGATACTGGCAACACACATACATATATGCCAATTTAGCAAACTTTAACATATTAGTAATTTTGTATTTCACGTATAAATCACATGGAATCAAACCAAGAACACAACAGCAAGGTATTCAATCACTTATTACAATTAATATTTCATGCTGCATGTTTTGTTGTGGGTACTTACCTGTGACATTAACACCTAGGGTAGCAGCCTTCTCGTCGTAGGCGCGGAGTTTCCTGCGCGAATCTTTGTAGGCCTTGCTACTCTTCATATATAACATGGGGATGTCCTTCACCCACTCGGCCAGGATGTCCTCAGTCTCGTCGCTAAGATCACCCTTGTCAACTTATTTTTCTTAATGGCGCCATAACGAACAGGGCCCGCGCTGCCATGGGGGTCAGGGGTATCATCATCACTGTCACTGAGGCTACCTTGGGTGTCCTGACTGGTATGAGTATCCTGACTGGTCTGAGTATCCTGGCTGGTCCGAGTATCCTGGCTGTCGTCAGCATCAATATCTCCATCAAACACGTCCATGTCCTCATGTCCACTGGGCTGGCTGTCCGGCACAATGTCATCAGAGTCGTCCAACTCTTGCGACGCAACAGGCCTCCTGGCAGGGGGTGCAATGCGGGGTTGTTCGGGAGGTGTAGCCTTGCCTTTCGTCACAACACCATCACCACCCTTCCGAGACTTGGTGGCCGTCACCTTCTCCTTGGGCAAAGGCATGGTGCAGGGCAGGCAGGTAGGGCAGCGTGGTAGGGCAGGCAGTGTGGTAGGGCAGGCAGGTAGGGCAGCGTGGTAGGGCAGGCAGCGTGGTAGGGCAGCGTGGGTCGCTGTGCGGCCCGGGTCAATGGGTCCTTGCTGGGGTCACGGTGGAGAGTGGAGGAGGCACCGCAGGCGGTCCCTTTTTATAGCGGGTGTTGACGCGGTGGTGCCACCTACTCGCGCGGTGTTGCCAGCAGTCGCACACCACTCGCGTAGACTCGCGTTGCTTTCACCATTACTCGCGTAGACTCACGTTGGTTTCGCATAGACTCACGTTAATATCGCGTAAACTCGTGTTTGTTTCGCATAGACTCGCCACACATATTGTGAAATACAGACCACCACGTTGGTACTCTCGTTTACGCATGTTACACTCGCGTTACCCCGTGTTAACTCGCGTTACCGTCGTGTTGACTCCTGTTTGACTCCCGTTAAACTCGCCTTTGGCAATATTGGTTGTTTACTATAGTGTAGACTCACGTAGACCAGCGTGGTCTCGTGTAAACTCGTGTAGACTCGCGATCATTAAATTTCTAAATAGTACAACGTGACTGTCACGCGAGTCTACATGAGTGTCACACGAGTCTACAGGAGTTTACGCGAGTCTACGTGAGTCTACGCGAGTCTACGCGACTCTATGCGAGTTGGCGTCCTACTCCCACTTGACTCTCCAATTTTTGTGTTGTCACAAAATTTTTGGCCGCGTTCGCGAGTGTACGCGATCCACCGCGAGTCTGTGCGAGTGTCGGCGAATTTGGGATAATCATTGGCGAGTGCAAAAATGTCATCACTCGCGTTGGAGTTGCGCTCCGACTCGCCAATGTGTGAACCTTGCTTAATTGTGTGTGTGAGGTTGTTTTTACATACAGACATACTCCTCCCCCTTGTCTATTACGATCATTACGAACCATATTGAAACCTTGAATGATTATTTCACCATCGTTTATACTAGAGTCCAGCCAGGTTTCTGTAATTGCAATTACTGAAGCTTTGGTCTTATCACCTAATAATTTTATTTCTGACACTTTATGATACATTGATCTGGCGTTGAGGTGGATAAAATGGAGCCCTTTGTTGGTGAAAACTCTTATTCATCTTTGAAAGTGTCCTGGCTGGATTCTAAGTTGTCATATATGGTTCATTTACATTAACATACGGTAATGGTAATAAATGCAAGGCACACTTATTGCATAAACACTCATGTTCTTTCCTGTCGGTCTTCTTAGAAATGCACTTCATGTGAGCTACAGTTTTACACTTTACACAGTTTCCCTTGGCCCATCGCCCCCACCCCTACCTGTACCTCCCCACGCCTGCACGGTTGTGGTTGGATGCTGTTGTTGTCCTTGGTCGTTGTTGCTATTTCACTGGTGATGCGGTTGAGAGAGCTACCTGCTTTTTCAGTTGTTCTGGTTACATGTTGAGCTACTTGGGTCGTCGATATCTGTGGTAGTGATGGTCCAGTTGAGGGTAGTGTAGTGTAGTGTTGTAGGGTGGTGGCACTGAGGAGGTGGCTGCCCGGCGGCCCTGGGTGTGTGTGTGAGCATTATGGGTGCCCGCTTGTTGTAACAAATTTTACTGCTAGGCACTATTGAAATATCGGTGTCTGCCTTACTTGTTTGGTGGTGAGGTTTCTTCAATGTTGAACTAGGGCCTGGGTTGGTTTCTACATTTCCGCAGCTAATTAGAGTGTAGCACAGCAGGTGTTGTAGCGAGGTCGTGCCAGAGTACTTGCCTTCCCGATGTATGAAATTGACCAGGCAGGAATGGTGACAGAAATTTCCTTTGTGTGAGTTTTCTGTGTGACGAGGTCCCTCAATACTTGCTTAGTGTTGACCTGGTACACTACCGGTCCCCTCTGCACCTGTATATCGGCACAGCCCCTCTGGATGTTGAGAAGGATGATACATAGGGAGAGAGCTATGCTCACCCCCTTCAATCCACCCGCCATTTTGACTCCACTCATGACCTCTGTCACGGTGTGGAAATTATGTTCGTTTATATAACCCCTCCCCTGATCTTATGAATTTTATGTAAAGCCTCAGTGAGCTATACACAACTACTGTATGCAGTAGAATTATATATTTTGTATAGAGGTTACCTGATATATGGGGACAACTGGCTTGATAATTAGCCTAATAACATGTGTACAGCCTATAACCTAGCATATAAAGGTATAAATATCATAATAGTTATTAAAGGCACTCTTAAAAATAAATACACATGTAACAGGCAATTATATTTATTAATGATATGTGCAGAAATGTGATAAGGCAAGCACTCAAGGATTCACACAGCCTATAGTCTGTTTACTCCTAGCCTAGCCTATCTCAAAGCCTACTGATTTAACCTAACTTAACTCAAAAGTCTAGCCTAGCCTAACTTTAAATACTGTACTGTAGAATACTAGAACACAAGGCTCAGTGATCAGCAGTCTATGACCAGTACCAGTAATGCAAAATATATGGTAATCTAACCTTCTTGCCCGACACTGTAACCTAAACTAAATCACTGGCCTACATGTGTACAGTATAACCCTCCTAACTGGTTACACACTGAATATCTTACCTGGTAATCACCCTAGGGACTTAAAAGCTCATAGGTTGGTATTTGGCCCTCCAATATAGGAAAGCCCCAATCCTGCCTGACCAAATCCAAGGTGATCACCCTCACTGCTCAGCCTCCACGTGTGTAATAATGTACAAAACCCCAAGCGTGCATCTCCCTTCTCCGTGAAGGAAAACACATAACTAAAACAAAACTCATGAATGCAGAAGAAATCTGCAGAATATTGTACAAAACTCAACTATGAACAATAATATGTCAACATAGGAATACAAAAATGTGGTTACTACTACATTCCTCCCCAAAATATTTGATTTTACTATGCTAAAATCACCTAGGTATAAGACACACACAATCACTCATACTGTAATGTAAACCTAACCTTGTCACTGGTGTATGATGGTCACCTTTGAGTAGAAAAAAGCCCTCAACATTTACGTTAAAATTTCCACTGAGAGGGGAAAAACTCCTAAGCTTGCATCTCAAGCCAGTGACAAAACCCTAGTGGAAATCCACAAAGTTACCACAAGGAAAACAAGTGGGAAAACCCACAATGACTATGGAAATCAAACTAACTGGTACTGTAAGGTGTATCAATACATCGATAATAAATGTCGGGAATAGGGTAATGATCCCGACAGTTTTAGGTCCAATAGGACATTTGAATTTGGCGGTATCGTATCGCATGTACGATTTCGGCTGGTTCTTTGTGTATTGTAGTTTATTCTTAAGTTAGGTTAAATATTAACTGTAATGTATAAATATCTACATCAGCTCTAGATGTATTATGAAACCAAGTTATGGGTTATAATTATTATGAGCCGGCAGCCATATGTAATTTCGCGAAGCGATCGGACGCCGGCCCTTCAGTCTCTCAATCAACACCGTACAGCCAACATCTCCTCCCCCGGCCCTGACTCAACCCACAGTTCACCATGTGCTACAACTACTAACAATATTAACAACAGTCCTACATCACCAGTCCTCTAAGCTAAGTTCATTGTATCGATATTGTATTATGTGAACATTCCTACATGTCATGCAATTGAACTAGCCGCGTATGGAGGACTGGATTACACCCATCAACGACTACGTCGTTGGTAATTATAATATAACTATTTGTTGGGATATTTCATGTACCAGTGATATGTAATTTAACCTTTATCTAAATTCCCGATAAATAATGGTCCTTCGTGCCCTAAAGCTTCCTTACCGTAGTACCGTTTTGTTTGCTTCCTTGACGCTTGTGGGCTTACAAATGGCTGCCGCCTCGCGCGTTGTTGGCCGACTGCCGTTCCCTAGTTTACACCCAGCTTCTTCCCTCATGTTTTTTACCATTTAGGCGCCGTCTCTATCTTTTTTGGGACTAGTTTCCATTTTTTTTTGGGTGTGTGATCCTTGGCGTTTTTTTGGTGGGTTAGCTGGGCTGGAGATTGGGGTTGGGGTAATTTAGTCGGGCGCCATTTCGCGCTCATAGGCTAGGCTAGGCAGTCTAGGCCTGCAGGTGTCTGTGGTGGCTTTTCATTTCGCTTTGGTGGTGTGCCTGTGGTGTTGCTTGTGTTTTGTCATTGTGGGACTCATTATTAATTATGCTGGTGGGGAGGGTTCTCATGTGACCTTTTATATTTAAATTTCATAATAGCCTAGGCCTAGTTGCTTAAAGTGGCGGTCATGAGTGTCGGTCTTTGTTAATTCCTAAGCGATTGACGGTTAATAGTCAGACCTCATGATTGTAGCTTAACCAACTAGGCTTACCTATAAAGGGCTTTCAACAATTAGTGCTTCACCTTACCCGTTCTTTTAATGGATTTAGTATTTAATTCTTTTGTCTAGTTAGATCATTTCCTTTCGATAGTTTATATTAAGGGGGATGTAAGTATTATGTAATTCTTTTTGAGTAAATTTCTTAAGTAATGGGGGTTTGCCGCTGTTGATTCCTAAGCGATTAACGGTTTGTAGTCTGACCTCATTGTAGTTTAAGTTGCTTAAAATTAGACCTTAACGATGACAGATTTAAAGAAACTTAAGATTCTTAAGGGAGGGATGAAGGGAAGTTTAAATAGATGTTTAAGAGATCTTGATGAATTTTTAATAAGTGCTACGGCTGATCAAATTAAGGGTAAATTCGCTACTGTTACTAAATCGCTAGCTACTTATGATAGTTATGCTCAGCAGGTATATGGTTTATTGACAGTTACTGACGATGTGGAAGAAGAAATGTCGGCAGATCTTGAGTACTTTGAGGATGTTAATACAGCCTTAGCCAGACTATCTTCCACCCAAGAATCAACCTCTGTTAAGGATACCGGTACACCAAAGGCGACTGGTTTTAACCTGCCGAAGCTTACTTTGCCTACCTTTTCCGGGGATTCGGCTACCTGGACTGGATTTTGGGATATTTTTGAGTGTTCCGTCCATCATAATAAAACACTCACATCCATCCAAAGGTTCACATATCTCCGTGGTCAATTGAAAGGGGAGGCATTGAAGTTAGTCGATGGGTACAAGCTAGAAGCTACCAGCTACGAGTCTGCAGTGAAGTTGCTGAAGAGAACTTACGGGAGAGTGGAAGTCATCAAGACCGCGTTAATTACTAAGTTCTTCACGCTAGATCCTCCATCCTATGATGTGACGGCCCTAAAGGAGTACTATGCCTCCTTTGAGAGCCTCCTCCGATCTATGGAGACAATGGCCGTCACCAAGGAGGAGATATTTAGTGTGAATATCTTGAATAAAATACCCTCTCCCCTAAGGGAAATCTTAAGACGACAACTAAGCGACTCTCCACTAAACTTGGAAGCGTTGGTGCAGGTGTACCAGACTGAAGTCTTCAATATGGAGAGTACTGGACACTACCGACAAGTGGAGATGTCGCCATCTACTGCAGCTTTCCCGGTACAGACTTCTCCTAAACAGAAAAGGCCAATATCATTAGGTTGTAAGTTGTGCAGTGTCCACGGTCATCTGTGGTATCAGTGTCCTAAGTATCCTAAGGCTACACAGAAGATTAGCAAGGCTAAATCGCTTAAGTTATGTACCAGCTGTCTGGCAAGAGACCACTTCAACAGTACCTGCACCAATTCCTACATCAAACCTTGTAAGTATTGCAAGGGGAAACATTGCTTTTCCCTTTGCACCCAGTCTGATCGGCACGACGGCAAAGAAAAGGGGAGAACCCCCAAAGAGTCACATGAGAAAAGTAAGAGCGAGGGTGATAAAGTATCTGCCATGTCCATTGCTTCTCGAGAATGTCAATTGCTTCCTACTATGATGCTGCCAGTAGTGGGGAGTAATAATAATACTATAATGAAGCGCACCTTACTTGACCAGTGCTCACAGAGGTCATTCGTTCTGCGGTCATCATTACCCCAGCTCAAGTGTACCAGCAAGGGTCAAGAGAATTTGCATCTCCATGGTTTCACTGGTGAAATAGATACCAGTGACTATGATATAGTGGAGATTTCCTATGTTTATAGAAAAAAGGTATGTCCCATCAAGGCTGTTGTGGTCGACACACTACCCAGTTTCTATATAGCATCAGAGATTCAACCACATTTGAAATATCTCAGAAGCAAGGGGTATAAACTGGCTGATGATCAACTCTCTGCTAACAATGGTATTATGCTACTGGTCGGAGCTGATTATTACTACGACCTGGTTCACCCTGGATATCGGCGGGTAGATAAGCTAATAATGCTCCCCACGATCCAAGGTTATGCCATTTCTGGATCCTATGCCACTTCCTCTCAAGACACACAGGTGGAGGTGGTTACGGTCCTCAAGGTAGCAGTAAGCCCCATAGATAAATATATTAGGCCAAATGTGCCTGATAATACATGTACTGATATAGATAAGCTATGGGACTTGGACAATATTGGAATTGACCCACATGAACTTGATCGTGAGTCCAAGCTAGCGTTAAGCTCGTATGAAGAGACTGTAACGTATGACTCTGGCAGAGGTCAGTATGTGGTAAGGCTCCCTTGGAATGATAACAAGAGTAAATTACCTACTAATTTCCATCTAGCACTTGGTAGGTTACGTGGCTTTCAGAAGCAGTTTGTCAAGGATCCAAGTTATTGCGAGACTTATGCGGCAGTTTTAGCCGAGCAGGTACAACGTGGATTTGTGGAGAGAGTAGATCTCAGTGAGTATGGGGATAACAGCCATTACCTTGCTCACCATGGGATTAAAAAGGACAGTTCCACCACTCCTGTTCGTATTGTGTATGACTGCTCATCTAAATCCAGTGATCGCTCCTATAGCCTGAATGATTGTCTGTACACGGGTCCGTCCTTGGTCTCTGATCTAGCGCAAATTATGTTGCGCTTCAGATGTCATAAGTTTGCATGGGTCGCCGATATTGAGAAGGCCTTCCTGATGCTTCAACTCCATCGTGAAGACAGGGACTCGACAAGATTTTTATGGCCACGGGACCCAATGGATCTAGATTCAGAGTATCTGGTCTACAGGTTCAGAGTCGTCTTATTCGGGGCGACCTGTTCCCAGTTCCTTCTCAACGCTACTATCTTGCGTCATCTTGAGGAGGCTGGACTAGATCCTGACTTCAAGAATGAGATCAAGAATGGGATCTATGTGGACAATCTTCAAGGCACCGGAGACAATGAAGATTTATTGCTCAAGAGATGCTGGGAGATCCGTGATATATTTGCCAAAGCTCATTTATTCTTAAGAGAATGGGCCACTAATAGTGATCTTTTGAAAGGTCAATTTGCTTCTGACGGTGTAGCTACTGAGAATAGTGAGGTGAAGTTTTTAGTCCACAAATGGGACACTACCACAGATTGTATATCCTTCTGTCACACCCCATGCGGCAGTGAGCTTATGACCAAGCGAATCTGCTTAAGCTTGTCAGCGAGGTTGTTTGATCCCCTAGGTTTTTTGCTGCCTGTCACTATCCGTGCTCTTATGTTTTTACAGCAACTATGGCAGCTAAAACTAGATTGGGACACGCCCCTCCCGACTGAGTTACAAGATACTTGGGGGTTGATTCGGTCGGACCTTTCCACATGTTGCAAGGTCCAACTTGATCGTCAGATTATTAATGGTCACCAGGTGGATCTACATGCCTTTTCTGATGCTAGTAATAGTGCGTACGGTACTGCCATATACATATGTAATGGTAGTGAGGCCACGCTGGCTATAGCGAAGGCCAAAGTAGCCCCTATAAAGAAGATTACAGTTCCTAAATTAGAACTTACTGCATTGCTTCTGTCTGCTCGTCTAATAAAGTTTACACTGGATGCTTATACAGACATACTACAGATTAATAACGTCTATGTCTGGAGCGACAGTCAAATAGCGCTTTCATGGGTACACAGCCAGAAAGTGTTACCTGTTTATGTTTCTAATCGCACTGATGAGATTCATGACTTAGTTCCTACGGCTACATTTCGCTATGTGAGCACCAGGGATAACCCCAGTGACATAATTTCACGGGGGATCTCGGCACAGCAGTTTATGTCTTCCTCTATTTGGTGGCATGGACCTCCATGGCTTACATCTCCAACTGAATGGCCTCAGGATTTCAGGGAATGCATGTCTGATCCTTCAAGTCGGCCCCAAGATGATGTGTTAAGTAGTTCGAATGTGAGAACTACACATCAGGATAACAAGTTGGTAGAGTGGGAACGTTACGGCAGCTATGATCAAGTAATACGGGTATTTGCATGGATATACCGTTTCATTAACAACATGAGAAGTCGGGCTCACGGGTCTTTCCTTAGTGAAGATTCGAAGCATATCAGACTCCATGAATTGAGATCAGCAGAAGCAAAACTAATATGTTTAGTACAAAAGGAATCTTATCCTACTGAACATCAAATCCTGAGCAAGGAGTCAAAGGCCAAACCCTCAAACTTAATGAGGCAGCTAGGATTATATATGGAAGGAGGCATAATTAAGTGTAGAGGCAGGATACAAAAGGCGGACATTATTGATTCTGCGAAATATCCTGTCCTCCTTAGCTCCTCTCATTTGATTACCAAACTGTTGATTCGCCAATGCCATAGGACCTGCCTACATTTTGGCGTAAATTATGTTCTGGCGTAAATGCGACAACGTTGGTGGATCCCTAAGATGCGACAAGCAATTAAAGGGATCCACAATAGCTGTACCATTTGTAAAAGATTACAGGGTAAGCCTTACTCCCCAGTTGATCTACCTCCCTTGCCTGAGTTCAGGGTACAAAGGACTGAACCATTTCAGGTAACCGGGGTAGACTACACCGGAGCGATTCATGTTAGAGAATCGCCCGGTAATATCATAAAGGTATATGCCGTCCTATTCACATGTGCGGCAACCAGAGCGATTCATATTGAATTGATTGACGACCTATCCAGTGAGGGGTTTTTGCATACTCTAAGACGCTTTGCAGGCCGCAATGGTTTCCCTCAAATTATTATGAGCGATAATGCGACTTGTTTTGTCGGGGCCTCTAAATATCTCCAGAGTTTAATGGATGACCCACAGGTTGTGGCTACCCTCACTGGAAAGGGTTGTCAGTGGAGATTTATACCAGCACGTGCACCATGGTTCGGGGCGATTTGGGAGAGAACTATCGGTATCGTCAAATCTGCCATGAAGAAGGTATTAGGAAGGGCACTGGTGACCAGACGGGAGTTGCAAACCATCTTAATAGAAATTGAGATGTCAGTCAACGACAGGCCCTTGACCTATACCTCGGCAGATGTTGATGACCTCTTACCCATTTCGCCTTCCATGATGACACGTGGACGAACCCTTAATACCTTTCCTAGATCGTCCGTAAATGCCGAAGATCTGCATGACCCTACGTTCGGCAATGCTGACGCCACACGTCGTCGCTTCCAGTATGTAAACAAGGTGTCCGACGATCTATGGAAACGGAGGATCCAAGAATATTTGCTGTCTCTTCGCGAGCGTCACTCTAATAAGATCAAAGGGACGAATCAACGATGGCCTCGTATCGGGGATATCGTCCTGATTCATGATGAGCGTCCTAGGTTATTTTGGAAGCTTGGGAGGATTATCGATTTGTTCCAGGGCATTGATGGTCTTATAAGGGTTGCTAGAATACGAACTTCGACTGGGGTTACTACTCGCCCAGTCGTAAGGTTATATCCCCTGGAGCAGGATGTAGAACTGCCGGATGATCCTGGCGTCTCTACTGATACCCCTCCGCGGGAGAATGCTGGTGACAGTGCTCCTCAAGGTGGGGCAGCTGATAATGAGAAGGATGATCCTCCTCAGGCTTCAGGTGGCGCTCGTCCCAAAAGGAGGGCGGCTATGAGTTCCGTGGATCTTTGGAGATCAAAGATCAAACTAGGTGATCTTTGACTTCGATGTCCTTTTGTTGTTCTCTGTATATAGCTCCTGTATATCATTTTGGTGGCGGGCAATATGTCGGGAATAGGGTAATGATCTCGACAGTTTTAGGTCCAATAGGACATTTGAATTTGGCGGTATCGTATCGCATGTACGATTTCGGCTGGTTCTTTGTGTATTGTAGTTTATTCTTAAGTTAGGTTAAATATTAACTGTAATGTATAAATATCTACATCAGCTCTAGATGTATTATGAAACCAAGTTATGGGTTATAATTATTATGAGCCGGCAGCCATATGTAATTTCGCGAAGCGATCGGGCGCCGGCCCTTCAGTCTCTCAATCAACACCGTACAGCCAACATCTCCTCCCCCGGCCCTGACTCAACCCACAGTTCACCATGTGCTACAACTACTAACAATATTAACAACAGTCCTACATCACCAGTCCTCTAAGCTAAGTTCATTGTATCGATATTATATTATGTGAACATTCCTACATGTCGTGCAATTGAACTAGCCGCGTATGGAGGACTGGATTACACCCATCAACGACTACGTCGTTGGTAATTATAATATAACTATTTGTTGGGATATTTCATGTACCAGTGATATGTAATTTAACCTTTATCTAAATTCCCGATAAATATCGCACTGATGCTGCTCGTCTAATAAAGTTTACACTGGATGCCTATGCAGACATACTACAGATTAATAACGTCTATGTCTGGAGCGACAGTCAAATAGCGCTTTCATGGGTACACAGCCAGAAAGTGTTACCTGTTTATGTTTCTAATCGCACTGATGAGATTCATAACTTAGTTCCTACAGCTACATTTCGCTATGTGAGCACCAGGGATAACCCCAGTGACATAATTTCCCGGGGATCTCGGCGCAGCAGTTTATGTCGTCCTCTATTTGGTGGCATGGACCTCCATGGCTTACATCTCCAACTGAATGGCCTCAGGATTTCAGGGAATGCATATCTGCTCCTTCAGGTCGGCCCCAAGATGATGTGTTAAGTAGTTCGAATGTGAGTACTACACATCAGGATAACAAGTTGGTAGAGTGGGAACGTTACGGCAGCTATGATCAAGTAATACGGGTATTTGCATGGATATACCGTTTCATTAACAACATGAGAAGTCGGGCTCATGGGTCTTTCCTTAGTGAAGATTCGAAGCATATCAGACTCCATGAATTTAGATCAGAAGAAGCAAAACTAATATGTTTAGTACAAAGGGAATCTTATCCTACTGAACATCAAATCCTGAGCAAGGAGTCAAAGGCCAAACCCTCAAACTTAATGAGGCAGCTAGGATTATATATGGAAGGAGGCATAATTAAGTGTAGAGGCAGGATACAAAAGGCGGACATTATTGATTCTGCGAAATATCCTGAGATATTTAGAGATAATAGAAAAGAAATCCTAGTGATCCCGGCCGGTACTGTATAAACCCCTCTCCTCTCGAGTGCGATGTCTTAGGGTCCGTGCTCTTGAGTACGACGCCCTTGGAGTCCTCGAGTAGCAGCGCAGGCCAACAACACAACCTGTGTACAAAAATTTCGGCAGAATCATACGGAACACACTATATTTTATATATCTCCTTACAATTAGTACAGTAAATCCTCAACTACACAATTAATATTACACTACGTTGCAGTTGCTTCTCGAGCAGCACTGCCTCCCTCCCCACAGATGTCTTCACCACTTACTAGTCTGGACAGAAGATCCGCTCCAACATTGTCACTACCCTTGATGTACCGGACTGAAAAGGAGAATTGTTGGAGGAACATTGCCCACCTCATTAGCCTAGCATTTGCATTCTTTGGGGTATGGAGACTGGTTAATGGCATATGATCAGTTTCTAAGGTAAATTTCTCCCCAAACAAGTAGAAGTAGTACTTTTTAACTCCTTCTACTACTGCAAGCAATTCCTTCTCAACAGTACTGTACTTAGATTCAGCTCCCTTGAGACGCCTGCTGTGGTATGCTATTGGGAAGAGCTTACCATCCTTATCTTGCATGAGGACTGCCCCCACAGCATCTTATGACGCGTCAGTACGCAGGACAAAGGGACATGAGAAATCTGCCAGATGTAAGATTGGTTGTTTAATGAGACAACCCTTTAGACATGTCAATGCTTCTTCCTGTTCTGGGCCCCATGCAACTTTGTTGGGTGAGTGCTTCTTAACTAGGTCATACAAGGGAAAAGCTGCTGTGGCGAACTGGGGTATGAAATCCCTATAGTACCCCACTAGACCTAGGAATGCCCTTACCTGTTTTTTCGTTGTAGGCCTAGGTGCGTCACGAATCTTGGTTATCTTGTCGTCTTGACACCCGCAAAATCCATCTCCTACCACGTGCCCTAAGTACTGTACTTGTGACTGACCGACTTCGCATTTACTGGGCTTCACTGTCATATTGAACTTACGCAACTTACTCAACACCTTGTCCAGTAGTTGTAAGTGCTCGCTGAATGTTGATGAATGCACCAGGATATCATCCACGGAGATCTCCATGCCTGGTATGTCCAGCAGAACCTTACGCATCATCCGGTTGAACACTGCAGGTGAGTTAGTGAGACCAAATGGCAGCACAGTTATTGGTACAGACCGTCAGGTGTTCCAAAAGCTGTGATCTTACGACTAGCAGGGTCTAAGGGTATCTGGAAGAAACCCTTCATCAGATCAAACTTTGTGAAGAAACTTGATCCTGCAAGACAGGCGAAGATGGTACGTGGGTCACACATGGGTTCAGCGTCCACCTTCGTTAACGCATTCACCCTGCGATAATCCCCACAAATATGCACCCCACCGTCCTTCTTACTTACGACTACCATTGGACTACAGTATGAGGATGACGACTTCTCGATGATGCCTGCAACCTCCATCTCTCGTATCTCCTTTCTTACCCGATCCTGTAGTCGAAGAGGGATAGGGTACGGCTTGATTCTCACAGGGACCGTGCTGTTCAACTCGATGGTGTGACTCTCTACTCTAGCAATACCTGGCTTATCAGAGAACACGTCACCATACTTACCAAGGAGAGAATCCAGCTGACATTTTTCCTGGTCTGACAAACCTGAGCCACGTTGCACCTGCGTGAGACCTTCCTCCTGCCTATGTTTAGCTGTCACAGGACCATCACCTTCACTCTCCATGATCACTGCTGCAGCACTGGTAATGGTGTCTGACTTACCATATTGCCCACGCACCAAGTCTAAGGTATCCAACATTTCAGGAGTTACAACCTTATTGCTGTGAAGGGACAGTGCCGCTCCACTTACCTCTCGTTGGTGATACTCCTTCAACATGTTGATGTGGAATCGTTTCTGACGATCCCCCATCTGGACTATGTACTGGGAGTCAGACACACGCTCAGTGGTCGCGTAGGGGCCTTTCCACTGTACTAGCAACTTATTGTTAGCTGTAGGCAAGAGGAGCAAGCACCGACTACCTGGGTCTAACCTACGTACCTTAGCTTTCTTGTCGAAATAGCTCTTTTGAACCTCCTGTGCCTTGGTCAATTCCTGCCTACCTAAGTCACATGTGGATTGTAGCCTCTCTGCAAGATCAAGAACATATGTATAGGTGGTTTTTACCTCAGTGTCGGGTACCTCATCATCCCAAAGTTCCCTCAAGACTTGTAATGGGCCACGAACTACACGCCCATAGACTAACTCAAAGGGAGAGAACTTCAGTGAACTCTGGGGAGCCTCCCGGTACGCGAAGAGCAATGGGGCATTGAAGCGAGGCCACTCCTTTGGTTGGTCAGCCGTCATCCGCCGCAACATTTTTTTCAAAGTTCCATTGAACCTCTCACAAAGGCCGTTACACTGTGGATGGTACGGTGTTGTCCCAAGACCCTTGACAGACAATAACCGGAGTACCTCCTCCATCATTCCAGAAGTGAACTGTGTACCCCTGTCACTCAACACTTCCTTGGGAATACCTACCCTACAGAATATCTCTAGCATGGCCTCGGCAACTGTGGTTGTCTTGATATCCTTCAGCGCCACAGCCTCGGGCCACCTTGACGCGAAATCGACCAGAGTAAGTATATACCTTGCTCCGTTACTGGCTCTAGGGTTGATTGGACCTAGAATGTCGACTGCAACTCGTTCGAAGGGACTAGAAATAATAGGCAAAGGTTTGAGCAATGCAGGCTTGACACTACCTCGGTTACAAGTCTTCTGGCACACATCGCACGAACGAATCCACCTATGGACATCTGCTGATATGCCAGGCCAGTAAAACTCTACCTGAACTCGTTCCTCTGTTTTCTGTTTATCCATGTGACCTCCGAGCGCGGACTCATGTCCTAGCTTAACCACTGCCTCACGGTACTTCTTTGGGACCACAAACTGCCACTGTTCCTCACCGTTGGAAAATTGTACGACCCGGTAGATCCGACCCTTCTTGCGAGCAAACTTACACTTACGACCATGAGCTTCTAAGACTATGCCTTTCTCCAACTTTTCTCGAACACTACCCAATGTCTTGTCCGACTGCTGCTCTTGAACAACATCGTGACTCTGGGCAAGCTCTGTGGAAGTCGAGACGGACAATGGCTTAGAACTTACCTTAGCCTTGGCAGCACTCCTGGTAACTTCCGCCGCTACGTCATTTCTGGGGCCAAAACTAGCACCTGGGATATTTCCGACAATAAAATCATATATAGGATCCTTCATCACTGCTGCAATCGTCCAACCTGAGAAGAATGGGGGGTCGACCTCTACACAAGCTTCGGGAACAGTCACCACGGTACCATCGATCATGCGTACGTGGATCCACTTACCTGTGAACTGGTTGTCAGCTACCAAGGAGTCACGCACAATGCAACACGAAGACCCGTTGTCCCTCAGCAATTCGACCGACACCCAACCTACAGTACCTGGCTGGACAAGGAACCTAGTCTGACTACCAAGTACACTGGCAGAACCCGATACTAGCCCTAGTCATAAATCATGGCCTGGATCATGTGTTACAGCCTGAGTCTTATCCTGTTCTGTGACCTGATTCGCAGCTGCAGAATCCTGCTGCCGGCCTCCCCAAGATCTCCACCGACCTGTGTTGCTTGAACCTGATGCATTTGATCCCCGAAACTGGTTAGTCTGAGTGTGAGTGGGTTGAGCGAAAGACTTACCTTGACCCTTTTGATTTACCGGTACCTGTTGCTTGGCTGTCTCAGAGGAAACCTGGTTTTCTTTACCTTTGTGCCAGGTCTTCCTCCTCTAAGACCCGTGGGCTTCAAAGAAGGCGTCAGCCTTAGCTGCCATACCCTGAACTGTTTTTACCTTATTTATTTTGAACTGTGCGACCAGTTCAGTGGGAGCAGACTTCTCAAACTGGGTTCGCAGCCTGAGATCTCTCAGACCATCCCTCTGGTGTCAGGGGTCTGGTCTTTCTTCACCCAAACATCCAGGTAACCCTCTAGCCTTGCGAGATACTGCATAGCTGTCTCCTTCTCCCCCAACATAGCCTGAAGATATTGCGTCCTAGCCGCCTGAGATGTTAGACCATACGCCTCCAACAAGGTGTCTTTCATCCCATCGTAGGTGCACCTGTTGTCACCCAGACGATGCAGAAGGGACAGAGCACGACCATCAAACAAAGACAAAAACTGCAGATCCTTTGTAGTGGCATCAAGATTATATTTGTCAGAGAAACGTTCGAACCTATGAATGAAAGGCTCTATGTATTCACCCTCCTTGTACATAGGAAGCTTGATACGAGGCAGGACCCTCAAAGCCTCACCAGACCCATGGGACCGAGACCCAGTCTGAATCAGTTCAAGCTGACGTGTGTGTTCACGTTCGGCTTCAGCTGCTGATGCTGCTGTTGCTGCAGCTTGATATTCAGCCATGGCTCGCTCATGGTCACGCACCGCCTGTGCTTCCTCTCTTACAAGCCTACGGTTCTCCCGTTCCTCATCTTTACGGGACTGTACATATTCCGACAAAGACTGATTAGTCAGACCCAAATCCTTGCCTTCTTCGTAGAATACATGAATAGGAAGAGTTGCCATTGCTGCAAAATTATAGTGGCAAAAGAAAATGTTATTCACTAACCTATCAGGAGAGGATGCGTAGCCTCACTCGAGAATATAAATGCACTAAAAGTAAAATCACATGGAGAAATATAATACACTTAGGCTATCAGGAGAGGATGCGTAGCCTTACTCGAGAAAAAAAAATGCACCAAATTAAAATCACAAGGAAATAAATACACTTATCACGAGAGGATGCGTAGCCTCACTCGAGAAAAGAGAAATGCACTAAGAATAAAATCACGAGAGGATGCTTAGCCTCACTCGAGAAAACAAAAATGCACAAAATAACATGGAGAAATAGAATGCACACAAATCACATGGGAAAATAGGCCTATCAATTGCACAAAAATCCCTAAATCACATGGAAAAACAATTATTTTAGCCTAACTGCACAAAATCACAAAATAAAAGCTAGCCGTCCAGATCAGGTCCTGGTCACGGTCGCCACTTGTCACGGTGTGGAAATTATGTTCGTTTATATAACCCCTCCCCTGATCTTATGAATTTTATGTAAAGCCTCAGTGAGCGATACACAACTACTGTATGCAGTAGAATTATATATTTTTTATAGAGGTTACCTGATATATGGGGACAACTGGCTTGATAATTAGCCTAATAACATGTGTACAGCCTATAACCTAGCATATAAAGGTATAAATATCATCATAGTTATTAAAGGCACTCTTGAAAATAAATACACATGTAACAGGCAATTATATTTATTAATGATATGTGCAGAAATATGATAAGGCAAGCACTCAAGGATTCACACAGCCTATAGTCTGTTTACTCCTAGCCTAGCCTATCTCAAAGCCTACTGATTTAACCTAACTTAACTCAAAAGTCTAGCCTAGCCTAACTTTAAATACTGTACTGTAGAATACTAGAACACAAGGCTCAGTGATCAGCAGTCTATGGACCAGTACCAGTAATGCAAAATATATGGTAATCTAACCTTCTTGCCTGATACTGTAGCCTAAACTAAATCACTGACCTGCATGTGTACAGTATAACATAAGAACATAAGAAAATGGGAGTCTGCAAAAAGCCGATCGGCCCATACAAGGCAGATCCCTGTCACACCCAACCCCAATTACAAGGCCCAACTCACTAATACCTTGAGTACTGACCCTACCAAAACGGTCAGAGATTAACACAAGATAACGGGGGTCTGCTGAGCGCCGATTGGCCCACACCTGGTAGATCCCCCTCACACCCAACGCCTCTCGTCCATATGCCTATCTAATTTTATCTTAAAGCTCTCTATCGTTCTTGATCCCACTATATCACTTGGTAGCCTATTCCACCCATCTACAACTCTGTTACCAAACCAATATTTGCCTATATCTTTTCTGAAACAAAATTTATCTAATTTATTACTATTTGTTCGAGTTCTTTCACTATCACTGAGCTTCAGTACATTTTTCATGTCTCCTTTATTTACCCCACTGAACCACTTGAACACTTCTATCATATCCCTTCTAACTCTGCATCTTTCTAACGAATGTAAGCCTAATTTGTTCAACCTTTCTTCATATGGTAGATTTCTAATATTATGAATAATTTTTGTCATTCTTCTCTGTACTCTCTCCAAGGAATCTATATCCATTCTGTAATAAGGACACCAAAATTGGACAGCATAATCCATATGAGGTCTTACTAATGACAAGTAAAGTTTCAAGATAACATCGGCAGTTCTGTTACTCACACTCCTTGAAATGAACCCCAGAATCCTGTTTGCCGTGTTACGTACGCTTATACACTGTTTTTTAGGTTTCAAATCTTTCTCGCAGTCTGAGTTTTCTAATTCAGCATTAGCTAGTTTATATTTTGCATTAGTATTCGTCTTCCCTATCTTTAATGCCTTGCATTTGTCAATGTTAAAATTCATCTGCCACTTTACTGACCATTTGTGTAAGGTATCTAGATCACTTTGGAGGCACTCTATGTCGCTATCTGAATCTATTGGTCTCCCTATTTTGATATCGTCTGCAAATTTACTTATCCTACTAGTTATACCTAAATCAAGGTCATTTATGTATATAATAAACAAAAGAGGACCTAATACAGATCGCTGGGGGACACCACTTTTGACTGCTCCCCATTCTGACTTGGTACCATTTATGCTGACTCTTACCAGGTAAGATATTCAGTGTGTAACCAGTTAGGAGGGTTTCACTAATGAAAATTTGGCACAGATTCCAGAAATCAGTAAGGTATAAAGCGATAGTATAGAAAATAGGTTAAGTACGATTACTATAAGTAGAAATGATGTCCTTAAGGAAATTGACAGACTGAAGCCTCAGAAATCACCTGATCCTGATGAGGTATATGCTAGAGTATTAAAAGAATGCCTTCTTGCCTTTAATCTAATCAGCAGAGGCACCTTCTAAAAAATCATCAAGATCTCTTAACCCGTCCAGCCCCGGCTAGTTTTGTAATGTTTGTTCACCAGAACCCGGCCGGTTTTCAAAAAATGGTTTTATTCCAGAAACAATAGCGAATGGGTTTGAAGGAAAAACCACGAAAAACCGCTCAAAAAGATTAAAGAATGGTCCTACAGAGCCCCCGAAAAAGTATTTTACAAGAGTACAAAATTGAAGTCAATTACCCCCAAAAAACAGGTTATTGCGCGCTCACACGCACGCACGTGGACTTTGAGAGTTTTCAACCATCGGCACGGTTGCGTGGGATACGTACACAGTTCCCATACAAATCTGAGCCCTCTTGAGTGGCTACACCTGAGGTTACGGTCGGCGCAATTAGGGTGACGCGCCAGGCGCGTCTCTGGGGCTGTGCGTTACATACATCGCCGATGCGTCAGGCGCGTCGCTGGGGCTGTACGGGTTAAGCACTTATTCAAGCTTCCCTTCATCCCTCCCTTCAAAATCTTAAGTTTCTTTAAATCTGTCACCGTTAAATTCTTATTCTAGCAACTCTATAAACTACAATGAGGTCCGACTACAGACTGTTAATCGCTTAGGAATCAACAGCGGCAAACTCTCATAATGCAAAGTTATAACTCAAGAAAATTACATAATAATAGTTTCATCCCCCTTAATCTAAATTACTTGGCAAAGGAAATTATCTAACCGGAAAACAACATAATGTACACCTGGGTTATCAATGAGGAGACTGGGTACTGCGACGACGCAAGATGGTCCCTTACCATCTTAACGATTTGGGCCAACAAATGATCACTGCCTTCATGAGTGAGGTGAACGCCGTCCTCGGACATGTACTGGCTCCCGAAACTGTATGGGGAAAATCGACCACCAAGGTGCTTGTGTTTTCTCTTGAGGAGAGCATTTACTGAGTTCTTTACCTTGTGGTATTCATCTGCCGGAATACCCCGAGGAGACGCCCTTTGCTCTATTCACAATACAAGGCAGCGACCGTTCGTACGTGCCTCTATCTCAAAGGCCAAATCCTTGATCTTCGCAGCCAGCTCCTGCGGAACTACCCCAGAGACTACGTCGTTGCCGCCCAATACCAAGACAGTGATTTCGGGCCTTAGGCTCAAAAGATCATCCCAAGCTGGTTTGGTTTTAATGTTGTCGAGAGTGGCTCCTGGTGCACTAAACGCCCTCACTACAAACCCCGGGTCATAAAACTCTCTGCGGGACACTCCTAGGCGACTCACATAACTATGTCCTAATACGCCCACCACTTTCCCCGGGCTCTGATTGTAGGAGGAGGACGGTACAAAATTCACCCCAATGCCACTCCCTGAAGCGGCTGTGGGATGATTCCTTCGAGCCGTGATGTACTAAAAACAGAAATAAAGACTATATCCATTCAAAAATAAAGGGTAAGGTGAAGAACTAACTAATTGAACCCTTTCAGGTAAGCCTAGTTGTTCAAGCTACAATCATGAGGTCTGACTATTGACTGTCAATCGCTTAGGAATTAACAAAGACTGACACTCATGACCGTAACTATAAGCAACAAGGCTGAATGCTAGACTACTCGGCCTACGGGACAGCTCGGCCAGGACAGCTCGGCCCAGTAAAAATGAGACAGCTCGGCCCCGTGTTAATTACGAGACAACTCTTAATTAACCTAACCTAACCTAACCTAACCTACACATTATGAATCGAGAGAACTAGCCTATGACATAATTATGCAATAAACGAACATTTCGCCCACATTACACACACGCCATAAACGGGTGGCCATGTATGCAGCACCAAATCCTGCAAATCCTGTCCTCTGCGCATGCGTGAGAATCTTAGGCCCCTTGGCACGATTTTTTGTTCCTATATACTATTATATTATCTTAACCTAACCTAACCTAACCTAACCTAACTTAAATTAACCTAACAGTTGAGCCTAAATAACCTAATAAAAATATTAGGGAAAAGGCCGTGCATACGCAGAGGACAGGATTTGGTGCTGCATACATGGCCTCACCTATAAACCCTCCACTTAGCTCTCCCCATCCTAATCCTGACTGGTCTCGTCAAATTGCCCCATAGCAAAACATGGGGCCGAGCTGTCTCAAATAATGGACCGAGTTGTCTCGCCGTCGTGGCTGAGTTGTCCAAAAGTGGGCCGAGCTGTCCGAGCCGAGTTGTCCCATGGGCCGAGTCGTCCAGTCACCAACTAGGCTAGGTTATGAAATTTAATTAAAACAAGGTCACATGAGAACCCTCCCCTCCAGCAAAATTAAATTTGAGTCTCACAAAGACAAAAAATATAGGCTAGAACACCAAAACTACCAAAGCGAAATGATGAACAACCACAGACACTTGTAGCCCTAGCCTAGCTCAACCGCGCGAAATGGAACCGAACGAAATTACCCTCACACTCAGCACCAGCCCAGCAAACCCTCCAATAAAGTTAAGGAGCACAACGTCCAAAAAACGGGAACCTAGACCCCCAAAAAACTATAAAAGACGATGACCCCTAGAAGGAAACAAAATATGAGGGACGAAGCTAGGCTACCACTATCGAAAGGGAAGCCGGCCCAACATGGTACGAGGCGGCAACCATATGTAATACCACAAGCGAAACAAAAGTAAACAAACGTATTATGGCAATATAATAATTACCAGAGTTCGAAGGACCATTTATTGTGGGGAATATAATTATATAGATAGGTTAAATTATTAAATCACTGGTACATGAATTAATCCCAACAATAAGTTAAATAATAATTACCAATATGGAGAATTCAATGGGTGGAATCCGGTCCTCTTACACACGGCTAATTCATATGCGTGACATGTAGGAATGTTCACATAATACAATATCGATACATAATAAATTTAGCTTAGAGGACTGGTGATGTAGGACTGTAGATATAGATTAATAGCGGTAGCACATTGCTTACCTAGTGATTGCTTACCTAGTGATAGTTAAAGAGGCATGGGAGTCAGTGCTCATAAAGGGTGCCTCTTCTCCGTCTAACAGTCTCATACCGGTCACATCTATTTTTAAACGTGTTAACACTCTGGCTCGTGACGATTTCTTCTGTGAGACTATTCCATTGGTTAATCACTCTTGCGTTAAAAAAGTTGTTCCTCTTGGATGTCCTATGTCTAGGCTTTGCTAGTTTCAGGCTGTGTCCTCTGGTGTCTGGCCGGTTGTTTCTAGGAGCGAGCTGTAGGAAATGCTCTCCCTTCACTGCATCAATACCATGTAGGATTCTATAGGTTTGGATCATATCACCCCTCTTCCTTCGCTGCTCCAGCTTAGTTAACCCAAGGCGGCTTAACCTTTCCTCGTATGATGACTCAGACAATTCCGGAACCAGTTTAGTTGCTCTCCGTTGAACTTGCTCAAGTTTGTTGATATCTCTTCGAGTGTAAGGGGACCAGGCTTGTATACAATGTTCGAGTCGAGGCCTAATCAGGGATTTGTACAGCGGGAGGAACATTTCAGCATTCAGGTATGTATATGTTTTTTTCAATAATCCCATCAAGGAGTTGGTACTGGCAGCCGCCTTGGCTACCTGTGTTGCAGCTTTTAGGTCCGGGGTGACATATACTCCTAGGTCCTTCTCTTCTGTTATGGTAGTTAGTGGAGTGTTTCCTAAATGATATTGACATCCAGGGTTTCTCCTCCCCAGGTGCATGACCTTACACTTTTCCTCGTTGAAACTAAGAAGCCATTTAGTGCTCCATTCCTGAAGTTTGTTAAGATCGTCTTGTAGGGTCTCTCCATCTTGAGGCGTCTTGATTCTTCGGTAAATCTTGGCATCATCGGCGAAAAGTTTGCCGTCGGACTGTACTGTTTCCATAAGGTCGTTTATACTGTATACACTAGGAAGAGGATTGGCCCTAGTACACTTCCTTGTGGTATGCCACTCCACACTCGTCGCCATTGTGATTGGGTACCCTTGATGGTCACGCGTTGTACTCTATTTCTTAGAAAACTCTCAATCCACCCAATAATGTCGCCTCCAATTCCTGCTGCTCTTAGCTTTTTTAACAAACGGAGTGGTGGGACCGTGTCGAAGGCCTTTTTGCAGAAGTAGATTACGTTGACGTTGTCGCCATCATCTAAAGCATCCTCTAGCTCCTCCAGGTACTCTAGCAACTGCGTTAAACACGACCTTCCTGATCTAAACCCGTGCTGAAGATTGCGGAGAAGGTTGTTGCTCTCTAGATGGTGAACTATTCTTTGTTTTAGGAGTTTCTCCATAACCTTGCAGGGAACTGAGGTGAGGCTGACTGGTCGATAGTTGAGTGGATTGGATTTTTCTCCTTTCTTGAAAATTGGGATTACATTAGCTTTAGTCCAGTCCTCTGGTATCCTCCCAGTTGCAAGGGTCGACTTAAACAACAGCCAGAGAGGAAAGGCTAGTGATGATGCACATTCCTTCAGCATTTTAGGGTGAACGCCGTCAGGTCCGGGTGCCGAGTCTTCCTTGAGGCCTGCCAGGATTTTCTGGACATCCTGCATGCTGAAGTTACACTGTTGTAATCCTTCTCCTTCAAACTGGTTTTGCACATCAGGAATATTGATGTCTGACTCTCTGGTGAAGACCTTTTGGAATTCCGAGTTCAGCAGTTCACATGCCTCTTGTGAGGAATTCGTTGATGATCCGTCTGGGCGTTTAAGGTTGGAGACAGTTTCCTTGATCCGTGTTTTGCTTCTGGCATATGCATAAAAGGCGCGTGGTTTCTCCTTGACTTCTTGCGCAAGAGACCTCTCAAACTGGTATGTTGCTTCCCTCACTGCTTTAGTATGGTGAACTATAGGTTGAGTCAGAGCCGGAGGGAGGAGTTGGTTGTATGGCTGTTTCTGAGAGACTTCTGGCCAGCGTTCTGTCGCTTCGCGAAGTTACAAATGACTGCTGGCTCATAATATTTCTAACCTATGATTTGGTTTCATGATACATCTAGAGCTGATGTATATATTTATGCATTACAGTTAATATTTAACCTACACTTAATAATAAACCACATTACATAAGGTACTAGCCGAAATCGTACTTACTATACAATACCGCCAGATTCAAATACCCAATTGGACTCAAAACTGTCGGGATCATCACACACTATTCCCGACAGAAATCAAGCAACAACAGGTTCAGCGACCCCTCAGGTCTGCTTGCCCTCCAAAACACTGATGGTCAAATGTCCAAACAATAGTTTAGAGTGGGTAAGGGAAAAATAGAAAGGGAAGACTGCCCTGGGACAAATATCTGTGGCAAGATTAGGAGATGTTAGTAAGGGACAGTTGTTAGTAATATAAGAGGGAACAAAAAAATACTTTATTCATTTACAAATGCAGTCTGTCATGGATTTAAGGCAAGGCGTTTGTCTAGGCGAAGTTTAAAATAATCAAGCTGCAGTCTATGACATCTTGGGGAAGCCCATTCCACAAGTTGACAACTCGATTGAAGAAGAAATTCTTGGACTCTTGCGAGTTAAAAGATTTACCAATAATTTTGCAACCATTCCCCCGCGTGTAGTTTGATTGGTCGATAGTGAAATATTTATTACAGTTCATATTGTCGATGCCTTTGATGATTTTGAAAACTTGAATTAAGTCTCCTCTTCATCTGCACTGGCTTAAAGGATACAGATTGAATTCTCTAAGACACTCCTCGTATGGTTTGTTCTTTAGACAAGGTATCATTTTGGTAACTCTACGTTGAACTCGTTCTAGCTTGTCTATATGTTTTTGATATTAAGGGCACCAGGATTGAATGCAATATTCCAGGAGAGGGTGGACTAAGAAATTTTAAAGAATTAGGATTACATCTTTGGATTTATGCTCAAATGACCTGCCTATAAAGCCAATTATTTTGTTTGTCTTCTTAGCAACTTCTGAATATTGTTGACTCGGTTTTAGGTTACTCGATATTGTTACTCCCGAATCAGTTTCTCTGTCTACACTCTTAGGCTGGGTGCCATTCATTGAATAGTTTGTTATCTCATTTCGGTTTCCGATATGGAGTACTTTACATGTATCCGCATTAAAACACATTTGCCAAATTTGAGCCCAATGTGACAACTTATCTAGATTATGTTGCATATTTTCAACATGTTCATTTGAGAGTATGCTATTTGCAATGTTTATATCGTCAGCAAACTTTAAGATTGTACAGGTGAGACCCTCATCTATGTCGTTAATGTAAACTAGGAATAGAACTGGCCCCAGTACCGATCCCTGGGGTACCCCCGCTACTTACATTGATCCATTTGGATGCTTTACCTTTTATGACTACTCTTTGCTTTCTGTCACTGAGCCAATTTTCTATTCAATTCAACACACCGTCTTGTATCCCATGCGCGTTTAGTTTTATCAATTAAAAGTTTAAATTTTATCAATAAACATTTGTGGGGAACTTTTTCAAAGGCCTTTTGAAAATCAAGATAATATCTACACCTTTACTCTCATCATGTAGGCTGAGGGTATCGTGGAAGAAGTCTAAGAAAATAGGAGAGAGGGAGGTGAAGAGGAAGGAATAGCACCAGAATCATCCAATTTGGAGTTTCTAGCAATAGTTTGGGCAAAGAGTTTAGCTTTTAAAAGTGATGGTAGTGCCATCAGAGTGAAAAAGGGGAGGGAAAGACGAAGCAGAAAAATAGTTGGAGAGGTTTTTGGCTAGATGCCAGAACGCTTGGGAATAGATAGAGTTGGATAGTGCAATGCATTTATTATTGTTATGCCAGGTTTTTGCTGGGGTTAACTGGACTATTTAGGTAGGTTATTACTCAACTGGAGAAGTTGAAACCACATGACCACATGCACAAAGGTAATTGAGGATAGATATAACACTGAATACAAGCATAGAGTATCTTATTCAATGTAACTATAATATTTATACAGAGTTACAGTCCGACATGGATAGGCATATACCTAATATTTCCTAGCACGATCGAAGATACACAATAAGTTCTAGGGAGATGACACTATGCACTTCCGGTGATGACACAAGGCACTTCCGGTGATGTTGCACTTCCGTGGCACTTCCGACGAGGTTCTTAGGCTGTGGTGGTGGTCCTGTCATGTGGTGATGACAGTAGGATGGAAGATGTTGTAGAACTCTTGGTTTTGGGGTCTTATACAAATTTGTTACGTTCTACCAGTGTTATACGTAACATATCGGATTAATGTGAGGAGAAGTTATACCAGTGTTATACTGTCTCTATCAAACTATCCTGACCTTTATATGAGTCGTTAATCAAGAATCCTTACAGTACTCTTGGGTTTGGTGTATTAAATGAATACGAGTCTGTTTTACCAGTGCTATACATATCGTATCATCAGACTAACGTAAGAGGGTTGGGATGCCTGTGCTCTCCAACTTCTCTTAACCTCTCCGCTGCACAGGTTGGGTAGTGGCTACCCCTCCCTGTCCGGAGGTATTTACACTGTTTCCTTCACTCAAATCGTCATCGTACCATAAATATCATTAATACTTATCCATATGCGCCTATTTTACGTTGATTATGAAGATATTAACCTGTTACAACAATAAAACAAGTGGAAACAGCGTTTGGCTGGTCAAAAACGGCAAATGAGAGTGGCAGTTATAGTCATCGAGTGCGAGCCAGCCTGCCAACATCCACCCCTCACGACGTCTGGAGAGACACTGTCGTGTAGTTCTCTCTCTCTCTCTCTCTTTCATTCGCTCGGTAGCACATACAAGCACACCCTGCTTATGACTCGCTATTGATAGTACGAAAATATACCGACGAAATAAGGGATTAACAGAGATAATAGGTGATAATTGAAGGGGGGGGGGGGGGGGGAAGGAGGGGATGTGGAGGAGTGATAATCAATTGATACTGGGCTGGTTTAAATGTTTTTTTTTTAGGCCTTGGATTATATAAGGGGTTCCGTAGCGCACCGGTACACCTTATATTAGTGGATCCGCACTTGCCGGGTTAACTGTCCTGACCATTATAAGAGTCTTTCAGGGACTTTGGATGAGTTTGTATTTGGGCCTTTTATGAATACGTGTCTCATTGCCAGGGACTGGGACAGTGTACCATAAGGACTCGCTGCAAAGTGCCGTTATGCCAGTGCTACGGTCTCTCGCGAGCCCTGACTTAGAAAGAAGCCAATTGCCAGTGCGTGAACTTCTAACAAGTCTTACTGAGGTTTGGTTTACTACCACTAAAGCGCACGTGAGTACAGCTTTCTTTAGCGACAGTAATTCCTGATGATCGAGGCGAAGAGTTAATATTGAGTGGCTACCATGGTGATTCAATAATAATTCCATTGTAGAGCCAAGATCTAAAAATCCTCAATAAACCTTTACTTGCCAGTGCTTTAAAATAGTGTATTGAGTATTAGCCCAAATCTTCCAGCTCTTAAATAACCTTCCAGTGAAGTGTGTTTTTAACCCCTTCAGACTCATATGATGCAGAGGTTGCCAGATTAGCAATAAGAAATAGAGTTCTCTCACTCTTATAATTACCTCTCCAAAATTAGTTTTCTGCCCACAGCTAACTCAAAGACAACTGCAGAGGTTGAAGTAACTAAACTAAAGGTTTGTAAAGACCCCTGATGGTAATAAAGGCTTTAAAGTATCGCTAATAGGCTCAAAATCGCATCATATGTCGGAGAGGGTTAAGAGCTTTCGAACTGTGATTATCTTTATTAGTGAGGCATAGTCTTACCGATGACGGCGTTTCTCCAGGTGCTCCTTCTGAGTGCAAGAAGGGCGGATGTGCTATGAGGAGAGCCTGGGGTGGCTGGGGTAGCCTCTCTGGTTTTCCCTGTCACGGCGGTGGTGCGGCTTGGAGCAAGAAGGGCGCGTGGTGGTGTAGAACTTATGCAAAGTCTTGCTTGCTTTTCCTTCCTTCCGGTCCTTCTTGTTCATGTCACTGCCCGGATTACTGATGGTGACTATGATGTCCTTTCCTGGTGTTGGGGGAAGTGCAGGTGTGATGGAGGCGACTCGGGCGTACTCTGGTGGTGTGACGCTTGGGACTTCTTTCCTCGGGGGTGTGGTTGCAAGGTGGTCATGTTGGTTCTTGGTGGTGTTGTGTTTCCATATTTCTTCGTTATTTCAATTATTGATGAAAGAGTGTTTGACGAGTCGAAGAACAGATTTGGCATGATTCCAGGCAGAAACTTAGGAAGAATGAGATTCTTGAGTTTGAAGGCGACGATACCGTTTGAAAGTTTCGTAGAACAAGTGTGAGTAAACCAAGATTTTTTTTTTTGCATTAGTCTGAGAGAAAGAATATGGATGTATGCCTCCATGCCCGAGAAGAGTACCTCGGTAATGCGTTCAGCACTCTCCGAGGGTCGCCGGCCCTGGAAGCAAAAATCAATCTATCGGAAATCAAAGAAGTACTGCCGAAGAGCCTCCCAGTTGGCAGCGCCAAAGTGCCTCTAGCGCCACCGGTTGGAGGATCGGGTGGCTGTACTGGAGATATAGGACATGTGACAGAGATAAGTTTATGGTCGGAGGAGCCCAAAAGAGAGAAAAGGTTGACAGTATAAGCGGAAGGGTTAGAAGTTAGAAACTAGTCAAGAATGTTCGGCCAATCTCCAAAGCGATCCGGGATACAGGTTGGTTGCTGAACCAACTGCTTTAGGTAATTTTCGTAAGGGACTGGGTACATGTGATGCACTTCTGACACTCACCCATGACTTGCAATCTTCATTGGACCAGGGACATGAGTCTCGCGTCGTGGCTATTGACTTTAGTTCTGCTTTTGATTTAGTCAACCATAAAGCACTTCTGTTTAAGTTACAGCTCATTGGTATTGGTGGCAATTTTTTAAGGAACTTTGAGATTTTTTGACGAAAAGATCTCAGTCTGTGGTCATTGATAGGTGTCATTCCCCTTCTGTTACTGTTGTTTCTGGTGTTCCACAAGGCAGTGTCCTTGGGCCTTTGCTTTTTATTATTTTTACTGCTGACCTGTGTTCCGAGCTTGAAAATAAACTAATCTCCTATGCTGATGATACAACTTTATATGCGTCAATTGCATCACCAATAGATCGACACGTAATTGCTACTGCTCTGAATAGGGATTTAGCCAAAATTACATCATGGTGTGAACTTTGGGGCATGAAACTTAATGCTAGTAAAACACACTCCATTATCATCAGCAGATCTCGTACCTTGGATCCTCCCCATCCTTATCTACAAGTTTCTGGCAAGCAAATTGAGAATGTGGATACTCGGCGTTTGTTAGGAGTTACTCTTGATCCCAAACTAACTTTTGAAAAGCATATTCGTTCTTTCTCCTCTTCCATTTCCCAAAAAATTGGTCTGCTTCGCAATGTTTATAAAACATTTGCTTGTGACGCCACAGTTATCAAGTCTTTTTATGCTTTTATTTTGCCACACTTCGAGTACTGCTCACCTGTCTGGTTGTCAGCAGCTGACTGCCATCTCAAGTTGCTTGACAGGTCGCTAAATTCCATCAGTTTTATTCTACCTCATTTGTCTCTTGATCTGTGTCATCGACGTAAAGTTGGTGCCCTTAGTCTTTTATTTAAAGTTTTTAACAACCCTCAGCATCCCTTACATGGAGTTCTGCCTGGGCCCTATGTCCGGGCTCGTGCAACTAGATTCACAAGCAATCTTAATGATCTTGCCAGGAGCCGTGTTAATTTTTCTACTACACAGTTTTCACGGTGTTTTGTGCCGGCCATGGTTGACTTGTGGAATAAGTTGTCAAATGAGCTAGTCAATTCAGCTAATATCTCCATTTTTAGGTCTAGAGTTAATGCTTTTTTGCAGCATTAATTCTAATTTTTAAACTTATTTTATTCTATTTTATTGTATTATATTTATGCTTGATATCCTCCACTGCATAATATGTTATCTGTGTTTAATATGTGTATATGTACAGTACAGTATACAGTATAATTATGTTTTTATTTTTTCCTAAGTTGCCGTAGTCTCTCTCCAGTGCCTCCGGGTGTTTTGTGTGGATTGATCTTGATGGTGTTTCTGCACCCTGGTTGGAGACTTCGGCATCTCATATAATAATAATAATAATAATAATAATAAAAGATGTAGGCTTGTTCACCAGGTTAGTCAGTGGAATGAGAGGAGAGCCATTGGTGGTGGTGAACATTGAAATCTCTTAAGATGGAGATTTCTGAGAAAGGAGAGATGGATAGGATGTGCTCCACTTTAGAGTTCTGATAGTCAAAGAATTTGGGAAATTCAACAGAGTTAGAGGAAAGATAGACAGCACAGAAATATTTAGTATGAGAGTGACAGGATAGTTTGAGCCATAAAGTTGAGAATTCATAAGAGTCGAAGTCGGGAACACGAGAGCAAGTGAGTGTGTTATACACAACATCCGCCTTTGACTTTGAAACTAGGATAGAGGAAGTAGGAAGATACAGAGAAGGGGCTGCTGGCAGGTGCTTCAGACACCTGAGTTTCAGTGAGATCAGGTTTGTTGGAGGAAAGGTGGTGTTCAACAGAAGGAAAGGCTGAATATTACTGGGTCTATTGCATGCTCACAACCAAATAAAACCAAATGATAATATACATATTACAATAGTTTATTAGCATAAGGTTATGGACTCATGAAATACAATAACAAGGTATAAATAATTATATGCAATATAGAGTTCAAGTTATATGTATAAACTGGACCTCTTGAGATTGCAGCCAATATCATTAGCTCTTCAACATAGACAAGAATTATGATTTTAACATAGGCAAGGATTAATTCTTTAACATATGGTAATTGTATCAAGTACAACAAATATCTTGTGACAATCAATAACAGTGAACGTATCTAATCAAATGGCAACAAAAAACTCTTCTTATCAACGCACTCAATTATATCTTTCCGGGCGCACTCTCGTAATTGCTATGAAATAAGTCAATATACTTTTATGTTCCGAAGAATGTTACTAGTAGTATTGTCGAGCCTGATGCCTGTGAGGTAGACCTAACTTTAATCATTTAGTTTCAAGGCTCTTAATATTTGATGTTGCTTTACCGTCAGCTTAGGGCCCGACGGTTCCTAACTTTAAACCTTGATTTCAGCAATTCTAAGCTTCGCATGCACTAAGCTAATTAGGGGCTACCTAAGGACTAGCTTTGATTTCTTGGGTTTTTTGGGAACAGCGAGTTCTTTGACTATCTAGATATCTAAGTTCTGGCTTGGCAAGGCCATATGTTGTTGTTGTTGTTGTTGTTCCCTAAGCTGCCTGGCTGAACAGCCCCGAGTCCCTGAGGAAGGCCATGGCCACGATCGGGCTTTCCCACAGAGCTATCATTGAGTGTAGATTGTGTTGTTGGTGTAAGTGGTTGTGTGAAATGCAGTCTTCTATGAAGTGTTTAATGGTATGGGGTGCTGTGTTACATCCCGGGCAGGCGTCGACAACGGAGTCATCCAGTCTCTTCTGATAGCTCAGGAGAGCTGGATGGTGTCCGCATCTCAGCCTGGCCAGGTGGACTCTGTCCTCGCGAGGGAGGGAGGATTCGGAAGGATGGATTTCGGGAGGTCGTGCATGCAGCTGCGTGTTGTCTGTGAGTGAGTGGATGGATTGGCGAGAGATATGAGTATGGATGTGCTTCTGGAAGTTGGTTCGGGGAGGGCAGGGAGGGAGAGAGGACAATAATTGTGTGTGATACCGTGTGCTGGGTGTTGTTTTGATATTTCTTGGTGTCTGTGGGTGTGTTGCCATGTAGTTTAGTGGGTGGTCTTGGTTCGTGGAGGCTGCTGCCAGGAATTGAGTGTCTCTCATGTCCAGATGGTCTTTGACTTTGAGGATTTTGGTTTCTTGATGTAGGTGATCTGTGGGTGCAGTAGCTGTGCAGCCTGTAATAATCTTCAGGGCTTTGTTTTGAATTGTCTGTAAGGTCTTATGATGTGTTTCAGCTAGGTTAGAAGCCCAGGCTGGGCTTGCGTATTCCATCACTGATCTTATGTATTGTTTATATACTGTGGTGGTAGTTTCTTTGTTGTGTCCAAATTTTGTGTGAGCAAGTGACCTGAGGGCGTTAAGTCTGGGTGTCAGTTTCTTTTTAATGTTTGTGGTGTGCTGTTTGAATGTCATATGAATGTTTTGAGTATCATATGTTACTCCTAGGATTTTGGGTGTGTGTGTATGTGTTAGGGGTGTGTTGTTTATGGTGAGTTGAGGGATGTATTCATGTTCTCCTGTCCAGCTTGTGAGCAGGGTTGCGGTTGATTTGGCTGGGGCTAGATTAAGTCTGTTTGTAGTGCACCAGCCATGTAGTGTGTTGAGATAGGGTTGAAGGAGATCTGTTGCTCTTCTTGGGTCATGGTGTGTGCATGTGAGTGTTATGTCATCTGCATAGGAGGCTAAGTTTATTTGGGGCGTATTGGGTGTAGTTATATCGTGCATGTACAGATTGAAGAGTGCGGGCGATAGGACGGATCCTTGTGGGACTCCGTTTGGAAAGTTTCTGATTTTAGATGACTGACCGGCAAAAGATACGTGTGCACATCTGCCTGCTAGGAAGTTGGCCAGCCACCTTTTTGTGTTGTTGTGCATGTTTGTGTTTTAGATTTTGTTTGTTAGGTTGTGGCGGGGGATGGCATCAAAGGCTTTACTAATGTCGAGTGTGGCTAATAGTGATCTGTGTGGTGGTCTAGCTGAGTTGATGCCGTCAAAAGCTCTTTGTGTAAGGTCTGTGAGAAGAGTGTTTGTGGAGTGCAGTGGCCTAAAGCCATGTTGTGTTGGAGCTAGGGGTAGGTCGGGTGTAATTAGTTGTAATACTAGGCGTTCCATGACTTTGGAGGGGGAGCAAAGGAGTGTGATGGGGCGGTGTGAGGAGGGTAGCGTGGGGTCTTTGTTGGGTTTGGGGAATGTGATGATGATACCATGCTTCCAAATGTCTGGTATTGTGTTGTGTGAATAGCTGTAGTTTGATGTGTTAGTGAGTGCTTGTATGCCTTGTGGTCCCAGGTGTCTGAGGTGTATGTTGCTTATGTTGTCTAGGCCACAGGCGGGTGAGTGCTTGAGATTGTTGATGATATGCTTTATCTGGTGATTGGTGAAGGGTGTATAGTCTGGGTCTGTGGGGAATTGTCTCTTACGTCGGATGACACGTCGGTCGTCTTTGTGAGGTTTTAGGTGGCTGACATGTGAGAAGTGATTGATTAGAGTGTTTGCTTGTTGTTTACATGAAGGAGTAGAGTCTGTTGTTGTGATTGCAGCATGTGATTGTGTTGTGTTGCTGTTGGAAAGTGTGATGCTGTTTAGTGTTTTGTAGAGTTTTTTGGGGTTTGTTTTGTGATCAAGTGTTTGTAGGAAGTTATTCCAATTTAGTTTTTGGTGTTCTTGTATTTTGTTGTTAGTTTGGGTGTTGAGTGCTTGAATTTGTTGTGTGATGTCTTGTGTGTGGGGTGCTGGGGAGTGTTTCAGTGTGTCGCGTTGTCTGATGAGGTTTTGAATTTCTGGTGTGAAGTTGGGGTTGTGTCTTTTTCTGTTACCTCTTGGAATGTGTTTCTTGTCAGCGTTTTGGATAGTTTTATTGAGTATGTGTACAGCATTGTTGATGTTAGTGATGGGTGTACTGTTTAGAGTTGTGAAGTGTTGTTCTGTCTCTTTTGTGAATGCTTCCCAGTTAGCTCTTTTATAATTGGTGTATGTGTGTTTGTGGCTAGCTGGGATGAGTCTGGTTTTGGTGGTGATAATGATCGGGAGGTGGTCAGGTCCTAAGGTTCTGACCACCCTCCAGGATGTTGTGGGGGCGAGTTCTGGGGAGCAAAAGGTGATGTCTGGAGATGATGGGTTATAGAGGGCTTGATGAGGAATATGGGTATGTTGATGGATGTCGTTAAGGATGATGAGGTTATCTGTTTGGCTTTGTAGTACCAGCCCTCTGTCTGTGTCGGGGTTGTCGACAAACCAGGCCGACGTCTTGGCGTTGAAGTCACCACCCAGGATGATGTGTGGGGTGTTTGTGATGTGTTGTAAGTGTGGTCTGTATTCATTTGGTACTGTAGGAGATGTTTGGGGAGGGATGTATGTGTTTATAATGGTTATGTTGGATTTGTTGCCAGTGCGTATTTTAATTGATTGTATTTCTGTTGTGTTATCATTTGGGGGGAGGAGGGATTTGGTTTGTACACTGGTTACTATGTATGATATTTCATTGTGTACCAGGGTGATGAGTCCACCGCCCCCGCCGACAGCCCGGTCTTGTCTGATGGTGGTGAAATTATGAAATGTGGGTGTTTTTTGTGTTGTGCGGAGTTTTGTTTCTTGTAAGATGGCAATGTGTATGTTGTGTTGTTTGATGAAGTGTGAGAGTTCGTGTTTCTTTGTGTTAATGCCATCTATGTTCAATTGGAGAATGTTAATGTTATGTGCACGATGTATGTTGGGTGCTGCTGCACGAGAATGGGGTGGGGGTGAGGGTGGGGGGGAGGGGGGGGCTGGGGGTTGGGATGGGTGAGGTGGGGGTTGGGATTGGGGAGCAGGAGATGGGGGTTGGAATGGATTAGGATGGGGTGTGGTGTGTTGAGTTGAGGATGTGGATGGTATGGGAAGGTTAGGTGGGTTAGGGAGGAGAGGTGGACGGGTTTTAGGGGGGGGAGTGGATGATATGGGAAGGCTAGGAGGGTTGGGGAGGAGAGGTGGATGGGTTTTAGGCGAGGGATTTGACTGGGAGAGGGAGGGGCATGAGGAACAGGTCCAGGTGTTCGTGTAGTGTTTCTTGGAGGCAAGTGTTGTACAGGTGAAGTGGGTCCAGTTCCTGCATGAATTGAAGAGAACTGAACCCTTAGTGTGGCGACTCGAAGTGATGGGTTTTGAGCAAGTTGGACATATGTATGTGTACGTGGGTCCTGGGTTGCTCTCAATGTCTCCGGCTAGAAGAAGTCTTCGAGAAATGACAGCCGGAGAGTCATTTCTCAGTGTAGGAAAAACTGTGTGATGTGTGTGTGTGGTGTGAGAGGTGTGGAAATTCCCGGCGCGACCGAAGCCGCTCCAAGGACCCGTGCCCCCAGGGAGGGGGCAGGGGATAGTTGTGACGGTTTGGCTCCCGAAAATGCTCCCTGCGGCCAGCATCCGGTTGTCCTCCACTGGTCGTTGATCTTGTCTCCGGCCGTGGAGGGTCGGCAGCCATCCGCGGTTGGCAGCTCCGGGAGGTGGTCCCACGGCGTAGACACCGCCACATCAGGCCATATGTTCATTGGAACAGTAAGTCGTTTGACTATCTATTTATTTACTTTCCAATATAACTGGAGTTTTATGGTGAAGCAAGTTACATTCATTGAGTAATGACTCAACTGTGTTCAAGGGAACAGCAGAAGTCTTTATCAATGGTTATTCCTAGCAACACTTCTATGAGCATACTAACAACCGTCTAACGGTTCTATAGTTGTCTATCACATCTAATTAACAGAGGTTGGGACTGGACTTCCAGGATCAGCAAGTTTTGGCAGTTCATCAGTCCTCCAGCAGGCACCTTGTCATTGGCTGCGCCTCCTTCATGGCCTCGGCAGCAAGGCACACTCGGGGCATTGTCAGTAGCCACCTCAGGTAGCAGGAACTCTCGGAGCGTCGTTTGGGGTGTCCTCAGTAGTATGGGGTGAGTGCCTCGGTTGCTGGCTCGGCTTCCTCCTTTAATAGCTTTGGCAGCTGAGTCTCCTAGTGAACCACTAGTTCTTCAAAATATCTGTCTGGGGCGTGTAGGGTGTGAACCTCGATTAGGGCGCACAGCTCCTATAGTTCTGGGCCGTCAAGTGTAGAGCACAAGTGTAGCAATGGTGGCAGGAGGTCCGAGGGTAGTCTGTTTTTGTTTCTAGTGTCTGTTAACAAATCGTCTTTTTTAGAAGGGCCTCGTTTGGTGCTCTCGTCCACTATTAATACTCTGCCTCTGTACGCCTTAGGTACTTCAGGAGAAGAGGGGGCTTTAAGCTGCTGGGACTGCAGGGAGACGGGGAGAGTCGGGTCCTTGTGAACAGCGACTGTGTGGGGAGGGGATGGTTTGGGGTCCATACATATCTGGATGTAGGATCGAGCGCTTCTTCTCCAGCCAATCACTAGGCTTCCAGGATTAGTCGATCCTGATCTTGGATTTTGGATTTCCCACTCCTTGTTTTGGACAATTGGGTGGAAACCTGGGCGAGAATCTTGGCCAATGCGGTAGATAGCATTCCATGATGTTATCATTTGGAATGCTCTTCTCATATAATATATATATATATATATATATATATATATATATATATATATATATATATATATATATATATATATATATGCTGTATATACAGTATATATTTATAACACAGTATATATATGTATATACTGTATATATATATATATATATATATATATATATATATATATAAACTATATCTCACAAATAAGCGTGAGTTACATAAATCAGTGTTTTTAGCCCCACCCAGACTTTATTATGGACAGTCGGGAAGATAACCCATGCTTTATCCAAATCAACTGAGGCGTGATAAAGTCTAAACAAGTAATTCCTACTTACATTAAGATGAATACATAAACCTATCAAGTGCTATTCCATGCTAAGTGTTTCGACCCATATTTCAGGGTACACATGCAAAATATTTTACAGCAAGGCCCACGCAACTTGAGTTAATTAAATATAAGTAATATTAATTTTTATTCTCCCTAACGCAAGCACAAGGTTTCCATTAATATATAATATATCTCACAAATACACCCCTCTTTGCACAAATTCGTTACTAAAACTTTATGCAAACACGAAGAACTTTGGCTACCAGTACTGATTAAGCTTAATGTCGACCCTAAAAAGTTATAAAAAACGAAGTACTTTGGTTACCATTTCTAAGCTATTTGCCAGAGTGTGAGCACGACGCTTGAAATGTCCCTAGTCGGATAAAATTGTACGTAAAGGAAAATTAGGCATTACATATGATAAATAGTTTAGTTGTGGAATTATTCGAACAGCTGGTGAATGTTGGGCCTGCACAGGAAACCTGTTGTCAGCCTTATCAACACCTACTGTACACATCACTATAAATATATGACTATTATCCCAACTCGATCCTTATGTAATATAAAATCCATCACCCTCTGGAATCGTTTGTAATCATTTGGAGGTATTAACCCTTGTCTATCGGCACCCGACTTAAGGCGGTCAAGAGAACGAAGGACTAAGTGGCGGGGCCCGACTTAAGTCCAATGCGATGTCGACCACATAATTGGCTCTGAGAGAGAGTCCGAGCGGTGGGAGGAGCGCGGGTTGGCTCTGACCGTTCGGCACGGCACCCGTACCGCGACTGGTCCCTCCTCCACACTCCTCCACATCCATTGCCTCCCTAGACAGGGAATTATTTAAGGAAATTACCGTATTTTAGGGTTTTTGTACTCGCGTTGCAACATCATTGCAAGACAATCCGTGGTCGTGCAAGGATGGTTCAGGTGTCATTGGAAAGCTCAATTATCGCCCTTTCACGGATACATAATTGTATTACGCTCTGGCTCTTGTTTATGCATGAAAAAGAGCATGGAATGAAGCTCGTTTAGGGTAAATCTGCCCGCTTGGCAGGTAGTAGATGTTACAAAACTAGCCGCTCGACGAGCGACAACGGCTGAAATGTGAAATCAAAAGAAAATGGGTACCAATTTACCGGTTTACTCGATAAATGTTTCTGTATCGAATATCCTACTGAAATATATAATCAAATTCTCTCAGTTCTCAACATTGGTCTGTTTGGGAGAAAACAAATATAGCTTTATTGGATATATCCTGTATAAATTATGTCAAGATTGATATAATCTCTTGTTGTTAACCATATGCCACACAATTATATTTATGGTGTAATTGTTTAGAAGTCGAGTATAAGCAATAGGTTAGCTGACTAATTTAAGAGATTTGTTTTACACAAGGACCCGAGTAAACAAAAATCACAATGCCTTTATTGTAGAGATGAATATAGAACATTAAGTTGTGACTCCGATACATAACTATTAAAAGTGTTCGTAGGAAACTAGCTCCACTGTCTTCTCAAATTTACAGCTGGTATACTTTTGATTGATGCTGTGTATCAATTGTTTATACACTTCAGCTTATTGATCAAGACTGTTCACTAGACTGTG
This sequence comes from Paralithodes platypus, assembly GCA_032716605.1. Taxonomy (NCBI): domain Eukaryota; kingdom Metazoa; phylum Arthropoda; class Malacostraca; order Decapoda; family Lithodidae; genus Paralithodes; species Paralithodes platypus. The sequence continues at coordinate 36,061,049 of CM064490.1, forward strand.
TCATAAGTTAAAAGCCTATTATAATTAGGAATAAATGTTGAGTTTATCAGTTCACCAAAGAAAACTGGAAAGACTGGCTTTTGATTGGTTGCAAAAGACCGAAGTTGCAGCTGATTGGCTGATAGTGGTAATGAATTCAGGATTGAATTATCAAAATGCAAGATCATACTTTGAATATTATTTCTGTACATAAATACATATTGCTGAAGATAATATGAGAAATAATAACTTACATAAATAAATGAATACAAATAATATTGGGCTTCATTTTTGTAGTTAACTTTAATTGAATAGCTTTAAATATTTTGTTCTCAATTTATATATATACAGTATATAATATAATGTCGCGCTACATTTGCCTTTGGCAATACTGAATATATCTCGTGAGACCCAACACAGACCCTCGGTGCTGTGGCAGTCGTGCCGTAGAGCGATGGGGGCCTTCCGCGCTGCTAATCAGTTTTCACTCGTACTCGTCTCCACAGGCTTAATGGGTTTTAAATTGTAGAAAATTGCCAGGACGTGCTTGGACGGTCCCCGCAGCATAAGAGTTAACCCCTTCTGTATCGGCAATGTTTTGAAAATTATTTTCTAGCTATATTTAGACTATTTTGAGCAGTTTAAGAAGGCTCTGGGGTAGCGAAAAGGACTAATTGAGATAGTATGTAGCCTTTTAATTGTTAGAGACCTTTCTTAACCTTTAAACGGCAAAGCTATGGTATTTGAAAGTGCCCGCCAGGCGAGCGTTTTGAGGCTCATTCCCGACGAAAATCGTCATTATCCGATAAATATCGTTATTACTTATTCATAACCACCTATTTTACGTTTAATATGAAGATATTAACATGTAACAGCAATAAAACAAGTGGGAATAGTATTTGGGGGGTGAAAAAGGAGAACTATTGCCGACCGGTTCATTCATGAGAAGAGAGCAGGCACGGCACACACCCTCCCCCTCTCACTTATTGATCGACACTGATGTCTTGCTAGTGAAGTCTCTCTCTTGCTACGATCTCTATATGCCTCCCCTTCGACCTTGAAACCGGGTGGGGGATATTGGCGCATAAAATAAACCAATAAACAAGGGACTAAGAGGAAAAATAGGTGATAATTGAAATGGGGGAAGGGGGGGATTTTGGGCACATGTGGATGAGGGATAGAAGGTATGGAGGGGAATTCTCTCACTTAATCACATATTCCTTTGTTTTGAGTACCACTGTTTTTTTTTTTTTTTTTTTTTTTTATAGACCTTAGATCTTAAGCCCCATCACCTTCGCCCAGTAAAACCTCTTAAGAGTCTCGGCGCCGTTCCCGGGTTAAGCTAAATACAAAAATCTAATAGACGCCAGCATATAATGAAAAGAACGTCACCAGTACTGAATAGGTTAAGTCTGTACTGTTAACCTATGCAGTATGGGTGGAGTCCTTTTCACTATATTCTGGAAACTAATATTAGATTTTGTTTAGCTTAGGTAGGACCTCTAACAATTAAAAGACTATAGACTATTCAGCTTAGGAAAGACCTCTAACAATTTATAGTCTACAGACAATCTCATTTAATCTTTTGAGGTACATCAGATCCTTCCTATGCTGAATAAAATCATCTAATAGTGTCCAGAACATGATGAAAAGAATGTCACCGGTGTTGAATGGTTTAATAGAATATTGTTTGATTGGTGTTAATTTAATCTAAGACTAAATATTACATGTGATGGAATGGATGAATATATATTTCAGCATCATAATTATCAAAATGACACAAACATGCTAAAAACAGAGAAATATAATTATGTGACCCATATCTTTCCCCATCACTTTTACAGCTCAAACACAATTGTTTAGCATCCCTCGGCCCTCTCCCTTAACTATCAAGGCAACACAAACAGTTGTTGTTGTTGCTGTTCCCCAAGCTGCCTGGCCGAACAGCCCCAAGGCCCCGAGCAAGGCCAAGGCCAAGGCCATAACCGAGCGCCCCACAGAACCCCCCTGCCGACCATAATAAAGCCTGGGTGACCGAAGCCACTCCATGGCGGGGAGCTGAGGAGGGTGAGGAAACGCCCGGGAAACCAAAGCCCCACCCAGGGCCCTGTGCCCCTCAGCAATTATGAAGAGAAAGTTGAGGGGCAAAGGAAAAATATGACGCTTTGGCTTCCAATCTTGGTAGATTGGGAGGTCAATCCACGGAAGAGACGCCGTCACTTGAGATCTAGAAAATATATAAGTAAAAGGAACAGTCAGAGTAAGATATGGGTATGGCAGAGATCGTTCAGTTCTCACTCTGATAGACCAGCCCATCACCACAAAATAAAACAGTACAGACAATTGCCTATCTCCCCAGGCCTCTCACGTCATGGCACAGAAACACATATTTATAAATAAAACAAAAAATAATATATAGTATATCCTTCAAGTCAAGTTAACTATATGGAAATTATGTGTATTGAATCCTTTGTCATATTTTATATATGCACAGTATAATTATGTGGTAGAGGAGTTCTGGGTGAATGTGGAGGCGTGCCTGGATAAGTTTGACAAGAACGAAAGAATATTTCTGATTAGGGATATGAATGGGAAGGTGGGTGATAGGAAAGTTGATGGATTGGTGGGAGGGTGGGGGATACCGTCAGAGGTGAATGGAACTGGTAGTGAACTTGTGGATGTATGTGTGGGGAGGAGGCTGTGGATAGCCAACACCATCTTCCGACACAGAATGATACACAGGTACACATGGAAAGTGGTGTGGACGATGAAGGATAAGACATTGGTGGAACGAAAGTCACTGATTGATTAATTATGTGTGGATGAACGAATGAAGAAATCTGTGATGGATGCATAGGGTGCATAGGGGTATTGGAGGGGGTCTGTCTGATCATTATGTAGTAGTAGCTAAATTTAGGATACAAAAGAAGTGGGTGAGGAGAGCTGGAGGGAGGTGAGAGGAAGGTGGAATGGTGAAGAGGGTGGAGAGGCTACAGGAGGAGGAAATCAGGGAAGAGTACAGGAGAGCAGTAGAAAGACGGCTAGGTGGGTTCGACCTGGAAGATATGGAGGAAGTGGAGGAGATAAGCAAGGTGTTTAACCCGTACAGCCCCAGCGACGCGTCTGACGCGTCGGCGATGTATGTAACGCACAGCTCCAGCGACGCGTCTGAAGCGTCACCCTAATTGCGCCGACCGTAACCTCAGGTGTAGCCACTCAAGAGGGCTCAGATTTGAATGGGAACTGTGTACGTATCCCACGCAACCGTGCCGATGGTTGAAAACTCTCAAAGTCCACGTGCATGCGCGTGAGCGCGCAATAACCTGTTTTTTTGTGGTAATTGCCTTCAATTTTTTACTCTTGTAAAATACGTTTTCGGGGGCTCTGTAGGACCATTCTTTAAGCTTTTTGAGCGGTTTTTCGTGGTTTTTCCTTCATTCCTAACCCATTCGCTATTGTTTCTGGAATAAAAACAAAAATTGAAAATCGGCCGGGTTCTGGTGAACAAACATTACAAAACTAGCCGGGGCTCCACGGGTTAATTATTATGTTCCTTCCAACAACCAACTATACTCCTAAAATCGATTAATGAAATTTACAAACACATGTGGCAGTCCGTGGATTCGAATCCAGGATGCTCACACCGAAAATCAACACCTTATGCATCGCACCACGAAGACAGTTAAAAGAATGGTGGACACTGCCTACGATTTATTATGCAACTTCGAATCCTGCATATCAATCTAAGCATGTACACACATCCCAACTGCAACTCACGTAGGCTATGCATATGTGAATGGAAAGAGCAATTAATGGGGCCTTAACCACTAGGGAAGTCCTCTCGATAAATTACCCCTGAACCAATATCAATTATTATGTTCCTTCCAACAACCAACTATACTCCTAAAATCGATTAATGAAATTTACAAACACATGTGGCAGTCCGTGGATTTCGAATAAGGAAGAGATCTGAGCAGCATGTGAGGAGGTGTGTGGAGTAAGGAGAAGAGGGAGGGGAGTGAAAGGTACAGCATGGTGGACAGAAGAGGTAAAAATAGCTGTGGAAGACAAGAAGAAAGCGTATAGAGAGTGGTTGGGTAGTAGAGGGAATGCAGATTTGGAGAGGCAGAAATGAGCGAGGTACGTGAAGAGAAAGAGAGTGGTGAAGAGAGTAGTGGAGGAAAGTAAGAGAAGAGTAGATGAGGAATTTGGAAGGAATCTGAGTGTGAAATGGAGGGAGTGTAAGAAACTGTTCTGGAAAGAAGTCAAGAAAGTTAGGGAAGGTAGCAAGGGAAACAGTAAGGGTGTGAAAGTTAAGAATGGGAAAATGCTAGCCGAGAAGCAAGAGAGAGTCGAAAGATGGAGGGAGTACTTCAACGAGATTCTAAATGTAAGGAATAAAGAGCCAGCAAACATAGTTGGTTATGGTATGGGAGGGAGAATGGAGAAGTAGTGGAGGAGGAGGTGAGGATCAGGAGGTCAGAAGTGTGGGAAGCCATGAAAAGAGTGAAGTTGGGGAAAGCACCAGGAACAAATGGAGTGAGTGGGGAAATGTTGAGGTATGGTGGTGAGATAGTGATCGAATGCATGGGAATGGAAAATGTGCAAGCTAGCATGGGAGAAGGGGAGTGGAAGACTGGCATAATTACATAAGAACATAAGAAAATGGGAGTCTGCAGAAAGCCGATTGGCCTAAGCAAGGCAGATCCCTGTCCCACACAACCCCAATTACAAAGCCCAATTATAGGCTCAACACTCTAATACCCTGAGGATCATCTTACCAAAACGGTTAGAGATTAACGCAGGATTACGGGGGTCTGCAGAGCGCTGATTGGCCCAACCCGGCTGATCCCCCTTCACACCCAACCCTTCTCGTCCATATGCTTATCCAATTTTAGCTTAAAGCTCCCTACCGTTTTTAATCCCACTATAGCACTTGGTAGTCCATTCCACCCTTCTACAACTCTGTTACAAAACCAATATTTGCCTATATCTTTTCTGAAACGAAATTTATCTAATTTGAAACCATTGGTACGTGTTCTTTCGCTATCACTGAGCTTTAGTACATTTGTCATGTCCCCTTTGTTAATCCCACTAACCCACTTGAACACCTCTATCATATCCCCTCTAACTCTGCGTCTCTCTAACGAATGTAAACCTAATTTCTTCAACCTTTCTTCATACGGAAGATTTCTAATATTATGGATAATTTTTGTCATTCTACGCTGAACTCTCTCCAATGAATCTATGTCCATTCTGTAATAAGGACACCAAAATTGGACAGCATAATCCATATGGGGTCTCACTAATGACAAGTAAAGTTTTAAGATAACATCAGCAGTTCTGTTACTCACACTCCTAGAGATGAACCCGAGAATCCTGTTTGCCTTATTACGAACGCTTATACACTGTTTTCTAGGCTTCAAATCATTGCTAACAAACACACCTAGATCTTTCTCGCAGTCTGAATTTTCTAATTCTAAATTAGCTAGTTTATATTTAACATTTGTTTGCATCTTCCCTATCTTTAATACCTTGCATTTGTCAATGTTAAACTTCATGTGCCAATTTACTGACCATTCATGTAAGGTATCTAGATCCCTTTGGAGGCACTCTATATCGCTATCTGAATCAATTGATCTCCCCCTTTTATTATCGTCTGCGAATTTACTTATCCTACTAGTTATACCTAAATCTAGGTCATTTATGTATATAAGAAACAACAGGGGACCTAATACCGATCCCTGGGGGACACCACTTTTGACTGCTCCCCACTCTGACTTGGTACCATTTATGCTTACTCTCTGTTTCCTACCAATTAGCCATGACCTAATCCATCCCAACAACGACCCTCCTATTCCATGTGCCTCAACCTTTCTCATCAATCTCTCATGAGGGACTCTGTCGAAAGCTTTACTGAAATCTAAATATATAATATCATATGACTTGTCACTATCTACTGCTTCATATACCTCTGAGAAAAAGCTAAGCAAATTAGTAAGGCAAGAACGTCCCTGAGTGAATCCATGCTGAGAAGAATTTATTAAGTTAAATTTTACTAAGTGGCTTCTAATTTTCCTAGCAATAATAGACTCTAGCAAATTTCCTATGATTGATGTGAGACTAATGGGACGGTAATTGGATGCTATCGATTTATCACCTTTTTTGAAGATCGGAACCACATTTGCAAGCTTCCAAGCTTCTGGAACTAAACCTGTTTCTAATGACTTGTTAAATAAAAATGCTAATGGGCTACTTAACTCATCTCTGCATTCTTTTAATACTCTAGCATATACCTCGTCAGGACCAGGCGATTTTTGAGGTTTCAGTCTGTCAATTTCCTTAAACACATCATTTCTACTTATACTAACTGTACTTAACATATGTTCTATACTATCACTATATACCACATTGACTTCTGGAATCTGTGCCAAATTTGCATTAGTGAAAACGGAAAGAAACTGACTATATAATGTACTGCACATTTCTAAATAATTTTCTGTTATTTCTCCTATTGAAGTTTTTAGGGGGCCTATTACATCTCTAACTTTAGATTTATATAGTTGGAAAAAAGCTTTAGGGTTATTTTTTGAGTCACTGGCTATCCTTATTTCATAATTTCTTTTTGCTTTTCTGATTTCCTTTTTGACCTGTCTTGATAGAGTCTGATAGTATAATATGTAAATGATTTTCGCCTTTCTTTATTTTTCGATATATTCCTTTCTTTTTTCCTATAAGATCTACTAGCTTATTAGTCATCCATTTTGGTTGGTTCTGCGTCGATCTAAATCTTCTTTTAGGGATATATTTATTTTGAGCATTGTGGAGTGAAGCAATAAACTGGTTATATGTAGGTGGCAAATTTAACTCTGGCATATCCTGACTTAATTGCTTAACAATAGGGTCCACCCTTAAGTCTCTTCTTAGCCCACCATAATCGGCTTTTCTGAAATCTGGGATAAGTGTCGTATTCTCTTTAGCATTCCCTGTCCATTGTATATTAAAATAAATAGATTTATGATCGCTATTTCCTAGGTGGTCACCAATCTCTACATTATTTATCATATGTTCATTGTTACTGAAAACTAAATCAAGAATATTAATACCTCTAGTCGGCGTATCTATGAATTGAAATAAAAAACTATCTTGTACTACCTCAATAAACTCTACTGAATCGGAGTCGCCTATTTGGTGCTGCCAATCAATGTTCGGAAAATTAAAATCCCCCATAATGCACACATTGCTAAACCTTGATGCTATTTTAATTTCCTCCCATAACGATGTTCCGCCATTTCTACTCATATTAGGCGGTCTATATATAACTCCAATAACTATGGTCTCACTACCTTCGTTAACCTCTACCCAAACACTTTCATTATCATTATTTAGTCTAATACCTGATTTAATACAGCTTTTTAATGTACTCCTGACAAACACTGCTATACCCCCGCCCCGCCTACTTGTTCGGTCATATTTAAACACACTATATCCTGGAATATCAAATTCTGCTAAAAAATGCCTAGATACTGTATTAATCCACGTTTCAGTTAGCGCTATTATGTCTATATTTTCTGTGCTAACGAGTGCTCTAAGTTCGTTCATTTTGTTACATAAACTCCTACAATTTGTATAATATACCCTCAACCTATTACTTTTATTTGCAACTAATTTTCTATTGTGTTTAGCTAACTTATTATTTCCTGTTGAACTACTAGCTCTAGACGGAAATTCTACTCTATCAGTATTCTCATCTTTACTATCAGTTACATGTGTAGTGTTATCGATACTACTATTACACATCACTATATCCGCACTATCTTGACTGATTATTTCTATTTTACTCACTGGTTTGTCACATGAAGTACCTGCTCCATATGGAGACAGTATTTTACTTACACACCCAGGTTTTTTTAACGAAACCCCGCAACAATCTTGTCGAGTGAGCTGGCCAAGGTCGAAATTCATAGTCGAGAGAGATGTACTCCATCCTGGGCATACAGTTCATCCTTACCATAAAAGAGGGACCAGTTATCCAGGAATGGAATAGTATTTGCCTTGCAATACTTCTCCAGCCGGCTATTTACACCAATAGCCCTGGAGGACCATTCCTTCCTTACCCCTCTTCTTGGCAGGATACTGTTTACCATAGGAACTCCACCGTTTTCCTTGATCCTCTCCAACATTTCCTGATACTTGGAGAGCAACTCCTCAGTCCTGCATCTCCATATATCGTTGCTCCCTGCATTGAGGAAGATGATGGGGTCCTCCCCACTCACTTCCAGGACAGCATCTATCTTCTCAGCCACTCTCCCGACTCCGGCACCAGGCACGCAGACAACTTTACCAACCTGAGTGTTTGTCCCCCTATATAAGGGTAAAGGGGAAAGAGGAGTGTGTGGTAACCACCGAGGAATATGTCTTCTAAGCATAGTAGAAGACAAACTCTTTCGTCTCTGTCTATCCTCTAACGTCTTCCCTTCATGCTGCAAGTTTGCTCACATTCAACCTGTCCCAAAGAAGGGTGACCGCTCTCAACCCTCCAACTATCGTCCATTTGCTCTCATCTCTTGTCTTTCTAAAGTTTTTGAAACTATTCTTGCTTCCAAATTTCTTAAGCATTTCTCTTCTCATAATCTGCTTTCAGATCGCCAGTATGGCTTCCTTAAGGGTCGCTCTACTGGTGATCTTCTTTCATATCTTACTAACTCTAGGTCATCCTCCTTTCGGGACTTCGGTGAGACTTTTTCTATTGCACTAGACATATCGAAAACCTTCGATAGAGTCTGGCACAAATCTTTAATATCTAAACTACCCTCCTTCGGTTTCTATCCCTCCATCTGTGCCTTTGTCTCTAATTTTCTTTCCGGCCGTTCCATAGCTGCGGTTGTGGACGGCCATCGTTCACTTCCTCACCCTATAAACTCCGGTGTTCCTCAGGGCTCTGTCCTATCTCCTATTCTCTTTCTAATGATTATAAATGATCTCCTCAACTGTACCTCAATTCCCATTCATTCATACGCAGACGACTCAACCTTACACTACTCCATTAGTTTTTCAGAATGCCCCAGCCAGCAATCCCTCAATGACAAACGTAATGAAGCCATAGAACTCTTAAATCCTGATCTAAATACTATCTCCAATTGGGGCAGAGAAAACCTTGTTATCTTTAATGCTTCCAAAACCCAATTTCTCCATCTATCTACCCGTAAGGAACTCCCAGCGGACTATCCCTTATTCTTCAACAATACAAAATTCAATCCTTCATCTTCTCTCAATATTCTTGGTGTCTCTTTTTCTTCTGCTCTCAGTTGGAAGGACCATATTACCAGTCTTGCTAAGGCAGCCTCCCAGAAGCTGGGTGTGCTCAACCGCCTTAGGGAGTTCTTTTCCCCTGCACAGCTTCTTGCTCTGTACAGGGGCATAGTGCGTCCTTGTATTGAGTATTGTTCACATGTGTGGGGAGGTTCCTCTCACACCGCTCTCCTAGACAAAGTTGAAAGGAAGGCCTTTCGTATCACTAACTTCTGTCCACTCACCAACTCTCTGTAATCTTTCTCTCTCCGCCGCAATGTTGCATCTCTCTCGCTATTCTATCGCTACTATAATAATCAGTGTTCCTCAGATCTTTCCCAGTGTATACCACCTCCTTTACGTAGGGCACGTGGTACCCGTCTTGCAACTCAATCCCACCCCTACTCTGTGCAACTCTCCAACCCGAGAGTGAAATGTTACTCTCAAACTTTCTTCTACTCAACAGCTGAGCTCTGGAACTCTCTCCCAGAATCAGTCTTTCCCTCTTCCTATGACTCAAATTGCTTCAAACTCCGTGTGTCCAGGCATTTTGGCTCGAACGTCCCTTGATTTTGGCCCTGTCACTCTTTCAACTATGGGGGAGGCACTCGCTAGAGGCAGTTCTGCCTTTTGCCTCTCTCAGTCACATAGAAAAAAAAGAAAACAAAAAAAGAAAGGGAAGGTGTACAGTAGGGTAGTGATTGAGAGAGTGAGAGTGAGAAAGGAGAAATGGATAGGCGAGGAGCAGGGAGGTTTTAGGAAGGGAAGAGGAGGTGTAGATCAGAATTTTACCCTGAATTGTGTTGTGGAAAAATATCTGGAGAAGCAACAAAAGGTGTATGTTGCCTTTATGGACTTGGAGAAGGCCTATGACAGTGTGGATAGAGAAGCTATGTGGAAAGTACTTAGAATATACAGAGTAGATGGCAAGTTGCTGAAAGCAATGAAGAGTATGTATGAGGCTGCAAAGGCGGCAGTACGTGTGGAGAATGAGCAGAGCGAGTTCTTTGACCTGAATATAGGGTTGAAACGGGTGTGTGAAGTACCCGTGGTTTACTGTATATATGGATGGAGTCATGAAAGAAATACTAGGAAGAGCAGTGGATGTTGGTGTTTCGCTGAAAAGGGAGAGAAATGAGTTGAAGCTGCCTATACTGCTGTTTGCGGATGATACAGTTCTGATGAGGATAATGAATGGGAGTTGCAGGGTCTGGTAAATGAGTTTGGAACAGTGAGCGAAAACGGAATTTGAAGGTAAATGCGGGGAAGAGCAAGGTTATGGTTTCGAAAGGGGTGAAGTCACAGAGTGTGAGGTGAAGTTGAATGGTCAGGCTATGGAGACCGACAGCTCTTAAGTATCTGGGCAGTGTGTTGAGTAAAGATGGGACTATGGATGAAGAAGTGCGGGAGAGGATGCAACAGGGGAAGAGGGTTGTAAGAACGTTGAAAGCAGTAACAAGAAATAGGGTGGTCAGTATGGAAGTGAAGAAGTCCTATCATGACAGTGTGGCAATCCCGACACTAACTTATGGAAGCGAAGCATGGACGTTCGGGAAGAGACTCAGACCAAGAGTGAGAGCAGTGGAAATTATTTACTTGAGAAGTGCGTCCGGAGTTACATGGAGGGATAGACAGACGAATGAGAAAGTAAGAAGGAGGTGTGGTGTGGAGGTAGATGTGCTGGAAAGTGTGAAAAGGAACAACTTGAGATGGTTCGGCCATATGGAACGAATGGAAAGCGAGAGAATGACTAAGAGGGTGTACGAGAGCGAGGTGGAAGGACAGTGAGGGAGAGGTGCACCGAAGGAGAGGTGGAAGGATGGAATGAGGAAGTATATGAATGAAGGTGGTGCTGGTTGGGAGGAGGGGCAACGACTGACTGGGGACAGAGGTGCATGGGGGCGGTTCGTTCGTGGCCACCCCTTCGGGGATCACGGCGTCAGGCAATAGATAGATAGATATGTGGTAGAATATTTCTCGTTTCAATTCCAGTGCATTATAAATTAACCCTGATAAAATATATGGGTAAAATGTATAGGCATATAAGAAAATAAGATCAGGAAGAACGGCTGGTTGATGAGACATATATAATAATTTATCGATATGAGGAAATTTCTCGAACATATTTCTTGCAGGCCAGAGATATTATTATTTACCATGCAGTTGAACCCACCTCGCAAACATTAATTGTCACGCTAACCCTTTGATAATTATGACAATAAATATAGCAATACAATATATATAATATTGATATATACTGTATATATATATATATATATATATATATATATATATATATATATATACATATTAATTTATAGTATACTGTATATATATATATATATATATATAATATATATATATATATATATATATTTATATATATAATATATATATATATATATATATATATATATATATATATATATATATATATATATGTATATATATATATATATATATATATATATATATATATATATATATATATATATATATATATATATATATATATATATATATATATATATATATATATTTTCTTTAATACATACGAGGTTGAAAGAAATGGCAATTTCTGCGTTGGAAATTTTATTATTCAAAGTTTCCAGGTCTCTGATGAGTTTTCGCTGGGTGGCAGGAAGTAGATGAAGGAGATGAGCAAAATTCATGGTGGTACAGGGTTACATTAAAGTACATGAAGATACAGGATATACGACGCGTTTCACTGGACAACCAGCATTATCAAGTAAGGAAGGAATGATATAAAAGGTAAACAGGAAGGGTGTATATAGAGGGTGGAGGATCAGAGGAGGCAGAAAACAGGGGGCAAAAGTCTGCGATTGGTGGAAGGCTAAACTAGGAGAGAGAAAGGGGGTAACCGCTTCACGCATGCGCACTGGATGTGGGATGGTGGTCGATAGGTGGGGTCGAAGCTGATTGGCTGCGTGTCGAGGGGCGTGGCCTAAGTTGTGTGGCGCCTGCAGAAGACGAAGCTGAAGTAGGTAGCGCTGGGGGCTGCGTCAAGGGCACCGGGGGGCGAGGAGGGGTGTTAGGTCCTGTATGGTAGTGCCTTTTGGCAGAAGGAAGGATCTGAAGGTCCAGAGTTTGGTTGTTGATGTTGGGATGTAAGGCTTGGATATATAAAGCTTCGAGTATAGGTAATCTCCTTGGGTCACTTTATCGAGTATGGTGGTGTGTTTCTCTAACTCGTTGCGTGTGAGGTGAGGGTGGTTAGGGGTGAGATAGTGGTCTTTGATGGCTCCAGCCTGAAGGTGAAGAGTTAACCGACGTGAAAGACGAGTCTGCGTCATACCAATATAGGAATGAGGTCCACAGTCCTCATAATTACAGGTATGTTGGAAAATGACGTGATCGTCGGTCATCGGGCTCTTTATCTTGGTGGAGGCTGGTTTGTTGCGGAGAACGAGGTTGGAGGTCTTGGGGGATTTGTAATAAATTATTAATTTGATTTTGTTTTCCGGGTTGGTTGGGTGGACATGCTTGGAGATTATTTCTTTTAAGACGGCCTCGTCATTTTTGTGTTCAGAGGACATGTAATTGCGGTAGAAGATCTTAATTTCATTGGGGGGGTCAATGTTGGGAGGGCTTTGGGTGTACCATTTTTCAAGATGGTGGTTGATGGTGCTGGAGATGTCGGAGTTGGAGTATCCGTTATTTACTAAAACTTGGGATAGTCTTTCTAGTTCCTGGTGGGTGTCGGCCCAGGTAGAGCAGTGCGTGAGGGCTCTCCTAACATAGGCGGAGATGGAGGATAGAAGATAACGGCGGGGGCATTCACTATCACCGCTGAGGCATTGTCCTGTGTTAGTAGGTTTAATGTAGACGGTGGTTTTGAACCCATGGTCGTTCAGAGCTACGAGGATGTCGAGGAAGGGGAGTTGTCCATTGTTAGATTTTTCAAAGGTGAAGTTAAGTCCGGAGGAGGTCATGAAGCGACGCTGGAGTTCCTGTAGTTCGTGGAGGTCCTTGATTTGCACGAAGATGTCATCCACGTATCTACAGTAGACGGCGGGTCGTTGGGCAGCTAGGAGCTCTTCCTCGATGGTACCCATGAAAAAGTTCGCAAAAAGAACTCCTAGGGGGCTGCCCATCGCCACACCGTCTATCTGCTTGTACATGTTGCCCCGGGGGCAAAGGAAGGGGGCCTCCTTGGTACATAGCTCCAGTAGTGTTTTCAGGGCCTTCTCCGGGATGTCCAGTGTAGGTGTATCAGGGCAATGATAAATTCGACGTAGAATCATGTCAATGGTCCTATCCACTGGCACGTTGGTGAACAGGCTTTCTACGTCGAGAGAGGCGATAGTGTGGTTGTTGTTACGGGGGGCGTCTCGTAAAATTTCCAAGAAATTTCTTGGAAATTTTACGAGACGCCCCCCGTAACAACAACCACACTATCGCCTCTCTCGACGTAGAAAGCCTGTTCACCAACGTGCCAGTGGATAGGACCATTGACATGATTCTACGTCGAATTTATCATTGCCCTGATACACCTACACTGGACATCCCGGAGAAGGCCCTGAAAACACTACTGGAGCTATGTACCAAGGAGGCCCCCTTCCTTTGCCCCCGGGGCAACATGTACAAGCAGATAGACGGTGTGGCGATGGGCAGCCCCCTAGGAGTTCTTTTTGCGAACTTTTTCATGGGTACCATCGAGGAAGAGCTCCTAGCTGCCCAACGACCCGCCGTCTACTGTAGATACGTGGATGACATCTTCGTGCAAATCAAGGACCTCCACGAACTACAGGAACTCCAGCGTCGCTTCATGACCTCCTCCGGACTTAACTTCACCTTTGAAAAATCTAACAATGGACAACTCCCCTTCCTCGACATCCTCGTAGCTCTGAACGACCATGGGTTCAAAACCACCGTCTACATTAAACCTACTAACACAGGACAATGCCTCAGCGGTGATAGTGAATGCCCCCGCCGTTATCTTCTATCCTCCATCTCCGCCTATGTTAGGAGAGCCCTCACGCACTGCTCTACCTGGGCCGACACCCACCAGGAACTAGAAAGACTATCCCAAGTTTTAGTAAATAACGGATACTCCAACTCCGACATCTCCAGCACCATCAACCACCATCTTGAAAAATGGTACACCCAAAGCCCTCCCAACATTGACCCCCCCAATGAAATTAAGATCTTCTACCGCAATTACATGTCCTCTGAACACAAAAATGACGAGGCCGTCTTAAAAGAAATAATCTCCAAGCATGTCCACACAACCAACCCGGAAAACAAAATCAAATTAATAATTTATTACAAATCCCCCAAGACCTCCAACCTCGTTCTCCGCAACAAACCAGCCTCCACCAAGATAAAGAGCCCGATGACCGACGATCACGTCATTTACCAACATACATGTAATTATGAGGACTGTGGACCTCATTCCTATATTGGTATGACGCAGACTCGTCTTTCACGTCGGTTAACTCTTCACCTTCAGGCTGGAGCCATCAAAGACCACTATCTCACCCCTAACCACCCTCACCTCACACGCAACGAGTTAGAGAAACACACCACCATACTCGATAAAGAAAGTGACCCAAGGAGATTACCTATACTCGAAGCTTTATATATCCAAGCCTTACATCCCAACATCAACAACCAAACTCTGGACCTTCAGATCCTTCCTTCTGCCAAAAGGCACTACCCTACAGGACCTAACACCCCTCCTCGCCCCCCGGTGCCCTTGACGCAGCCCCCAGCGCTACCTCCTTCAGCTTCGTCTTCTGCAGGCGCCACACAACTTAGGCCACGCCCCTCGACACGCAGCCAATCAGCTTCGACCCCACCTATCGACCACCATCCCACATCCAGTGCGCATGCGTGAAGCGGTTACCCCCTTTCTCTCTCCTAGTTTAGCCTTCCACCAATCGCAGACTTTTGCCCCCTGTTTTCCGCCTCCTCTGATCCTCCACCCTCTATATATACCCTTCCTGTTTACCTTTTATATCATTCCTTCCTTACTTGATAATGCTGGTTGTCCAGTGAAACGCGTCGTATATCCTGTATCTTCATGTACTTTAATGTAACCCTGTACCACCATGAATTTTGCTCATCTCCTTCATCTACTTCCTGCCACCCAGCGAAAACTCATCAGAGACCTGGAAACTTTGAATAATAAAATTTCCAACGCAGAAATTGCCATTTCTTTCAACCTCGTATGTATTAACCCTTATTTAGCGGGTGGTAAGGTATTTTACACTGTACCGCTCAGCGGGCATAATCCCGAAATATTCGCTCAATTTCACTCGCCCTAGCGCCGTTACTATGGCTCCAATGCGAACGAAACGATCATTTTTGGAAAGAGCAACTCTTCGTCTCCCCATATAAGTCTATGAATGGATGTTATGAATGAGTGGAGGGTGGGAAGAGGTGAGGAAGAGGAGGTACTTTTTGGTCTATTTCCCAGGTGCGTTCGGTTGCGTTCGCTTTGGCCTGACTTCGGCCTCTCGCGCGTCTACTATTCCTTCGGTAATCGGTCTTATTTTTATCTTATTTCTCCTTATTTCTGTATTCTCTCTCTCTGTCTCTGTCTCTCTGTGTGTGGTCCCTGTCTGTCTCTGTTTCTCTCTCTCTGTCTCTGTCTCTCTGGCTTGCTCGCTTTCCCTCTCTCGCGCGCTCTCTCTCTCTCTCTTCCTCATCCGTATATGTAATTCTCATTATTATTTTCTCTAATCTCTCTCACTCCTGTCTGTCTGTCTATCTGGCTCGCTCGCTTTCCCTCTCTTGTGCCCCCTTTCTCTATTCCTCATCCGTATTATGTATTTCTCATTATTATTTTCTCTAACTAATCCCTCTATTTCATTTATTTGCTTGTAATATTTCTGTATTATTATATCTTTTTCACTCTGTCTTCAGTTCAGTTTCTGTATTCTCTCTATACGGTGGGAATGGTATTTCGTATGAGGGATGTGCAGCACAAATATTCAATCTTTCATTGTTTGGTTGTTTGTATTACCGTAAGAAATTTACTGAACGCCTGCAAATAATACGCTATAAAATGCTTGCAATCAAACTCTCAAGCAATTTCAAGGTCACATGCAATTATAAATGTAGGCTATAGGTAACCCAGAGAGGAGAGACAAGAGAGAGAGAGTGTCGTGATAATATAACAATATTACATATGTATCATATATATATGAAAAAATATATACGGTAGGCCTACATCTGTTCCCCACAATCATATAATGCCAAGCACAAATATTCAATCTTTCATTGTTTGTATTACCGTAAGAAATTTACTGAACGCCTGCAAATAATACGCTATAAAATGCTTGCAATCTCTCTATTTTCTCTAATCTCTCTCACTCTTCCTGTCTCTCTCTCTCTCTCTCTCTCTCTCTCTCTCTCTCTGGCTCGCTCGCTTTCCCTCTTCCTCATCCGTATTATGTATTTCTCATTATTATTTTCTCTAATAATCCCTCTATTTCATTTATTTGCTTGTAATATTTCTGTATTATTATATCTTTTTCACTCTTTCTTCAGTTCAGTTTCTGCATTCTCTCTCTCTCTCTCTGTTTCGCTTGCTTTGCAGGAATTTTGTTTTTGTTTTATATATAATATATAATAATTTACTTATCATTACTTACTATATCGTATAAACAATAGTAGGTAGCCAACTTACCATAATACCGATACACCAAACCGATCCGCTTGCGGTTTTGTTTATCACCTGTATACTAAAGTGCCACCATTATCGATTTTCTTGGAGCCGACTAGAGCGGGAGGGTTACGAATTGAAATTAAATCCGCTAGCATATATTGTTAGATGTAAGACATGATAAATACCACTAGAAATATGAATTGGCAAAATCCATATAATATCACTTCGAAATTGTTCTGAAATTTCAAAACAAAACCGCTAGTGTAAGTCATTGCTGCTAGATCGAAGTAAAGGTCTCTAGATCTAGCGGAAGTCGCTATACGTATTGGCAGTACTGCACACTCATTCATTTCATTCATTCATTTTCTATTGAGCTCGTCCTGGAATCTTTACGACTCTGAATCTTACGATTGCCGCCGACGGCGATACGTTGTTGACATTGTTGTTGATGTTCCAGTGGAGGGATGAACAAAATATTGTCCTTGTCCAATAATAGCTATTTCATAGTCCCACAGGACTTATTTTGATATATTTATCAAATTTATTGAACGCCTGAAAATAATACGCTATAAAATGCTTGCAATCAAACTGTCAAGCAATTACAAGGTCACATGCAATTATAAAAAGGTATATTGTAGACCACAATCTTCGCCAAGCTTCGTTGTTGCTTGTATTATCGTGAGAAATGTACCATACACCCTGGTTATCGTGAGAAATTTACCGAACGCCTGCAAATAATACGCTATCAAATGCTTGCAATCAAACTCTCAAGCAATTTCAATGTCACATGCAGTATAGGTAGACCCAGAGAGGAAGACAGACAGAGAGAGAGGGGAGGTCAAAAACATCTGCTAGGTGTGATTTCCCCTGGGAGGGAAGAGATTAGTTAGGGGCGTGCCCTGGCCTACATCAGACAAAGAGAGTACAAAGAGAGTGAGACAGAGAGAGAGAGAGAGAGAGAGAGAGAGAGAGAGAGAGAGGTGATAATATAAAAATGTTACACATGTATCATATAATATATGAAAACATAATATATACGGTAGGCCTACATCTGTTCTCCACAATCATGTAATGTCAAGCACAAATATTCAATCTTTGGTTGTTTGTATTACCGTAAGAAATTTACGGAACGCCTGCAAATAATACGCTATAAAATGCAAAGGAAATTTCTTGTAGAGTGCAATTTTGAGGACGTAATGTGCTCTGAGAGAGAGCGGAGCGATGATTAGGAGCATAAATTACCTCAAGACCGCTCGCCACACAGGGAATTCTATAAGGATATTACCGTATTTTAGGGTATTTGCACTCGTGTTTTTACGATCGTTGAAAGACAACCAGTGATCGTAAAAGGATGGTTCGAGTGTCATTGGAAAGCTCAATTTACGCACTTTCAGGATACATACTTGTATTACGCTCTGGGTCTTGTTTATGCATGAAAAAGAGCACGGAACAACCCCATTTAGGGTAAAAAAAAAACCCGCTGGGCGGCACAGTGAAATATACTCCACCAGCCGCTCGTAAGGTGATAAAATGCTTGCAATCACATTTTCAAGCAATTATAAAATATAAATTGTACTTACCAACACCCACACCAGTATGTTCTTCGTCAGGAACGTCTCCAATTTGCTCAAGGGTCTGTCCAATATCAACCACAACATCCACCCCACGCAAATTATGCTTGGGGTGAAAGCCTATGATCGGGTTATTTTCGTCTTCCGAGTCATCCACACTACCAAAACTCTCACCCAGACCTTCGACGGTTTCATCCAACAGCTTATTAGAAAGTTCTGAAGAGTTCAGCATGATATCTAGTTTCTGGGTGGCGAGCCGGGCGTGGTTAGTAGGGTGGCGCGACGCACTAGGGATTGGCGGCCACCGAATCGAACACGGGCAAATCTTGACCTTCCATTATGGCTGCTTGAGGGTCACTTAGTCACGGTCACGCAGTGGGGATGTGTGGGTGGGCCCTTGTAGTACACCGCCTGACCACCAAGTTTCGCTTTCCACCTAAATTAGGGCGGGAATACGCCCACGGACTTAAGTCCGACCCCGCCATTTAGTCCAATTTTCTCGTATCGGACTTAAGTCCGACCCCGCTAAATAAGGGTTAAAGAAAATTTATTACCTGGCTTTACCAACATATATATATATATATATATATATATATATATAAATGCATGTATATACTTCACACACATATAAATATATATATATATATATATATATATATATATATATATATATATATATATATATATATATAATTATATATATATATATTAATTTATAGTATACTGTATATATATATATATATATATATATATATATATATATATATATATATATATATATATATATATTCTGACATACGGAGCCCTGTATGTTAATTTAAGAGTTAGAATTAGAGTTGAAGGAGCCCACTACCCAAACGGTGAAGCAGACTAGAGAACGAGCGAGTGGGCAAACCATCTCGCCCCATACCAGCATGCTAGCCTTCACACCTCGATGACCGATGCTATGACGTATGATCGACGCCAGGAGCTGTGAGTGGACCACGCACCTGTTATGTGATTCGAGGAGCTATGATTGGAGCGCGCACCACCCGCCTCCTGATTCGTTCCTACACCATCATTGTTTGGTATATAAGACCCGAGTTGTGGGCATTCAAATCAGTCTCATTTGGAGTTGGGGAAGGTGAACTTGCAGCTGGAGGAAGACGGGGTGAAGTATTATAATGGGATTGTGACTGTCAGTCAGATTATATAAATGTGTATTAAGTGTGTTCGGTGTAAACACTTATGTTATGTTGGTTAGTGAGATATGTGATTGGGAATTAACGTGAACACTATTATTATGTGTTTAACTATTTAATTGGGAATTAACGTGAACGCTACTATTATGTGTTTAACTATTTAATTGGGAATTAACGTGAACGCTACTATTATGTGTTTAACTATTTGATTGGGAATTAACGTTAACGCTATTATTATGTACTTAACTATTTTAGTTGACTAACTTGTGGACTAAAGCAACTCTTTAAGTAATTGGGTTATGATGAAAGTAATACTATTGTTTTATATTAATACTTAAGAGTTCTTTCATTTTCTTTTAATTGAGCTTACATTGCTTAATGGTGCTTAGTACGGTGATGCTATTGTCTCGTATTAGTAATATCGCCTTAGACTAACATGGCTGTGTTAATATTACTTCTAGTGATTTCTTAAGCTGAAGAAAATTCTTTTGCTTCAAAATATTATATTTTGCTTTTCATATTATTAGAGTGAGACCTGAATCGAATCTATGAAACGATCCTGTAATTATTTACTCATAATCAAACCTCAATGTTACGTGGTTAAGACATAAATTTAACTAATTATTAAATATATATCTAACTTTTTATGTGACTTTGATATTACTCCTGATGATAATAATAATATAATACTATTAACGTAAGACAAGAACCAAGAATAATTACATTAAATATAAATAAAAGGACATATAAGAAAACTATCTATTCATTTCAAAAAGGATAGAGACAGAAATATTCTTACTTTAATATTTATCTTTCAAGACTTTTTATAAAATTTATAGTCCTTCTTTAGCTATAACTTATTCGGTTCATAACCATAGCCTACTAAGCTTCGGTTAAATAATAATTCTTTATAAATACTACATGACTTTAATTAGTTTCAGTATTTTTCATAAGTAAAGAGTATCAGTCAATAAAGGATACCAAGTCCTAAGATCCAAAAGGAAAGGAAGCAACAACAGGAAATTATTTTATTAGATTTTACTTTTGTTTTGCCTTCAGCTGACTGATACCTTAATATATATCTCTGTGCTATCTAGATTCATCAAGTTAACCACTTGAGGATCAAGATACGTAACAGAAGAGTGGCGACCTTGCCAAGGATTCGTTTCATACAGTTTCACTCAGTTTCATTAACGTTTCACTACTTAAAAACCAAATATTAATCATGCCTCAACTAATTAATGAAGAAGATGCTCGAGTTTTCATAGAATCAGAACCCACATCCCCTGATATTGACTGTCTGTCAAAATCTGAACTAAAAGTGCTTGCCTCACATCTCCAATTAACTGTCCCAAACATGTCTAAAGTAGAGGTGGCTCAGACCATAAAAACCCACCTGTTCCCTGTAGAAGGCGGGGAGGGTGACGGAGCAGTTGGTGGGATCCCTAGTAAACTTAGCCAACTTGATGAACAATTGCCACCTGGTTTGACCGGTGATCAAGTACTGGAACTAGCCAGAATAAAGACCGAACAAGCCAGACTAAATGTTGAACTAGAACTAGCCAGAATAAAAGCAAATACCGAAGAAGCCAGCATAAAAGGCAGAGCAACGACCGAACAATGTGAATATCAATATCGTACGGCTCAACTAAATGTCAATACAAATGCTCCCGTAATTGCTCCCCCTCTGGGATTAACTATGACTAGTGTCATTCCACCTTTCACTGAGGATAATGTGCAGGATTTCTTTGTTTTGTTTGAGGAAGTTGCTGGAGGTATGAAGTGGACAAGAGATCAATGGCCTTTTATGTTACAAACTGTTTTGACAGGGCAGGCTCGAGCCACGTATTTGTCAGAAGTAGCAGAAGTTAGGCAGGATTATGACAATCTCAAAGAAGCTATCCTAAAAACCTATCAATTGCAGCCTGAGGCTTACAGGCAATCTTTCCGTAAAAACCAGAAGAAAGTAGAAGAAACCCATAAGGTATTTGCCAGGACCATGACTAAAACTTTCAATCATTGGGTCAAGAGTAAGAAAGTCACAAGCTACAACGATCTGAAGGAGTTGGTCCTGTTAGAAAATTTCCTATGGAAAATTGATTCTTCTGTATCCTATCATTTAAAGGGGAAAAAGGTAGATTGTCTTGCTGACGCCGCTGACATGGCTGACACATACGTGCTCAACAACAAATTTCGTGGAAAGAAGCCCTACGATAATTCTAGTTCTAATTTTAAGTATCCCAATCACAAATCTGACCGACCCAGTCACAAGCCTATAACGTCTTCCCCAGCTAGCCAAAATAGAAATGTTCCCCCAACTAAAAATGCGACTCAGGGCAATGGTAACAGAGGTGGGCCCCAAACTAATAGTAATGCTCAAAGAGGGAACGTTCCCGTATCCCCTAAAGTATGTACTTTTTGTGGCATGAGAGGCCACCTAGCTTATCAGTGCTGGGCCAAGGAAAAAACCGAGAGATCGGGGCAGACAGTTGCCGCCGTATCTCAAATTCCATGTGTGCCTTTAATGCAGGGCTCCCGACAGAAGGAGTACCTAGCACCAAATGTTCCTGTAATGCAGGACTCCCGACAGAAGGAGTACCTAGCACCAAAAGTTCCTTTAATGCAGGACTCTCGACAGAAGGAGTACCTAGCAGCTAACGTAAATCATCTAGACAGGGGTGTAGTAGCATGTGTGGTGCAACCCACTAGGGTTAAGCCAATAATAATTTCACCATCAGTGCAGGACAGTTACCGTCCCTTTATTTCATCTGGCAACGTGAGATTAAATGGTTGCATGCATGAGGTAAAAATTCTGAGAGACACAGGTTCTACTAGCACCCTCATGGTGAATCCTTACACTGAGTGCCCACCTGACGAACCAGTTGTAATGAGAGGTGCTGGAGGCCAGTTTTATGCATACTTGGTAAAAGGCGAAATTGAATGTGAGTTACTACAGGGTGAGGCCACCATAGCTTTGTGTAGGTCCCAAGATATCCCTGTGCCTGGGGTAACACTCATTTTGGGGAATGATGTAGCAGGTGAGAAGGTCCGACCCGACCCCATTTTGTCACTTTCCCCTGTTAACGAGCCACTAACCGGTGAGCTCGACAAGGAGTTGCCAACTGTTTTCCCTGTGTGTGCTGACAAACTTTCAATGTCTCAAGTAGCAGTTCCCTCAGACAGAAATGTACCGAATGTAAGAGTTGATGAAAGGGATGATGAGAGTGTGAATGATGCTCCAACTGTGCCGGATGATGTGACTGAGGTGGATTTATCTGACACCTTTATGGCTCATCTTGACCCTAACGATGACTATGAAACCCCTCCAAATTGTCCTAGTGGCCTGGTAGAGCTACAGAGAGATGATAGTGAATGCAAGGAGTTAGCTGCCAGGTCCGTGAGTGAAGAGGAATGTGAGCAGGAGGGTGGTGAATGTTTCTACCTCAAAGGAGGAGTATTGTGGCGAAGATGGAGACCGCCACACAGACCAATCGATGACGGGGCTTGGGACGTCCATCAAGTAGTAGTCCCCAAACCTTGTCGTAGAGATATCATGGAAATGGCACATTGTATACCATTGGCAGGACACCTAGGTGTGAGAAAAACTCTAGACAGAATCAGAGCCCACTTTTACTGGCCAGGAATGCGTGCAGATGTAGTGGAGTTTTGTAGAGTGTGTCACACTTGCCAGATGACAGGAAAACCCAATCAGAAGGTGCCTGTACATCCTCTGGTGCCCTTGCCCGTTTTCGAGAATCCTTTTACTCGGGTGGTAGTGGACATTGTAGGCCCATTGCCTAAGACTTCCCAAGGTAACATTTATTTATTAACTATCATGGACATGGCAACTCGCTACCCAGAGGCTATACCCTTAAGGACTACCTCTGCTCCAACTGTAATCAAGGAACTGCTCAAATTTTTCACCAGAATGGGTTTCCCCCATGAGGTGCAAAGTGATCAAGGAACTAATTTTACCTCTAACATTTTCCAGCAGTCCCTGAAGGAGTTGGGTATCGAGCATGTAAAGTCTAGCACCTACCACCCAGAGAGTCAAGGGGTTCTCGAACGATATCATCAGACATTAAAGGGAATGTTACGTAAGTATTGTACAGAGACCGGAGTTGAGTGGGATAAGGGGGTACCTTTTCTTTTATTTGCTACTCGTGAGGTTCCAACTGAATCCCTGGGTTTTTCCCCTAATGAGCTAGTTTTCGGTCACCAGGTAAGAGGTCCTTTGCAACTATTGCAGGATAGCCTAGTTGGCCAGGAGGGGAACCAAAACCTCCTCAAATATGTTTCAGATTTCAAAACCCGGCTGAGATCCTCGTGTGAGTTTGCCGCTCAAAACTTGACAGTGGCTAAAAGCTCCATGAAGAAATGGTATGACAGAAAAGCCCGTGAGAGGGAGTTTCAGCCCGGTGATGAGGTTTTGGTCCTGCTCCCCCTTTTTGGCCAACCTTTATCTGCCAAGTTCAGGGGCCCATATAAGATCATTCGGAGGGTGAGCATTACCGATTATCTAGTAACTACCCCAGACAGGAGAAAGCCCACGCAAGTATTCCATATAAATATGTTGAAGCCCTACCATAGGTCCCCTGATTCCTCTCCTCCAGATTCTCCCACTGTGGCAGTGAATGTCAGGACCTGTGAGCAGCCTGGTGCGGACAAAGTCTTCAGTTCTCTTACTGACCCGCAACAGACTGTTCCAGAGCCTGAAGGTATCCATGCAGACTTTGACTTGTCATGTAGCCTATCCAACTTTCAGTATAATTCAGTGGCTTTGAGGGAATTACCATCTAAACTATGTCATCTTCCCTCTGATCAAGCGAACCAACTAATCTCTGTTTTATCTCAGTCTCCCAATGTGTTCCGTGATACTCCAGGGCTCACTTCTTTGGCCGTGCACGACATCGACGTAGGGGATGCAACTCCCATTAAACTATCCCCCTACCGTGTCTCGCCACAACGCAGGAGTATACTGCAGGTCGAGCTTGACTTTTATGTTATCTAATAAACTGATCACTAGGGCCTTAAGCCAGTGGAGTAGTCCGGTCATACTTGTGCCAAAGCCAGACGGGAGCCATAGGTTTTGTAGGGACTATAGGCAAGTCAATGCTGTCACAAAGAACGATACCTACCCACTGCCACGGATCAAAGATTGCATTTACCAGTTTGGCCTTATGCAGCAGTAAGTTTAATTTAATGAGAGGATTTTGGTAATTAGCTCTCCCTTGTAGCGAGGTAAATATCATGCTTTTGTAGTGTGCTTTTAAGCCTTCAGCTGTGAGATACCTTGCAGTTCGAATAACGCTCCAGCTACGTTCCGGCTATGTTCTGATGTGGTACCTGGAGACGTTGCCTACTTTGGGTGATATCCTTATTATATCCTCATTATAATCTTGCTGTTGCCAATCTGGTGGTGAATCTATTTATGTATTATGTTTAATATTATGTACTATACTCCTTAAACTCTTTTCTAGGGGGGAGGTCTGACATACGGAGCCCTGTATGTTAATTTAAGAGTTAGAATTAGAGTTGAAGGAGCCCACTACCCAAACGGTGAAGCAGACTAGCGAACGAGCGAGTGGGCAAACCATCTCGCCCCATACCAGCATGCTAGCCTTCACACCTCGATGACCGATGCTATGACATATGATCGACGCCAGGAGCTGTGAGTGGACCACGCACCTGTTATGTGATTCGAGGAGCTATGATTGGAGCGCGCACCATCACTCGCCTCCTGATTCGTTCCTACACCATCATTGTTTGGTATATAAGACCCGAGTTGTGGGCATTCAAATCAGTCTCATTTGGAGTTGGGGAAGGTGAACTTGCAGCTGGAGGAAGACGGGGTGAAGTATTATAATGGGATTGTGACTGTCAGTCAGATTATATAAATGTGTATTAAGTGTGTTCGGTGTAAACACTTATGTTATGTTGGTTAGTGAGATATGTGATTGGGAATTAACGTGAACACTATTATTATGTGTTTAACTATTTAATTGGGAATTAACGTGAACGCTACTATTATGTGTTTAACTATTTAATTGGGAATTAACGTGAACGCTACTATTATGTGTTTAACTATTTGATTGGGAATTAACGTTAACGCTATTATTATGTACTTAACTATTTTAGTTGACTAACTTGTGGACTAAAGCAACTCTTTAAGTAATTGGGTTATGATGAAAGTAATACTATTGTTTTATATTAATACTTAAGAGTTCTTTCATTTTCTTTTAATTGAGCTTACATTGCTTAATGGTGCTTAGTACGGTGATGCTATTGTCTCGTATTAGTAATATCGCCTTAGACTAACATGGCTGTGTTAATATTACTTCTAGTGATTTCTTAAGCTGAAGACAATTCTTTTGCTTCAAAATATTATATTTTGCTTTTCATATTATTAGAGTGAGACCTGAATCGAATCTATGAAACGATCCTGTAACTTTATTTACTCATAATCAAACCTCAATGTTACGTGGTTAAGAAATAAATTTAACTAATTATTAAATATATATCTAACTTTTTATGTGACTTTGATATTACTCCTGATGATAATAATAATATAATACTATTAACGTAAGACAAGAACCAAGAATAATTACATTAAATATAAATAAAAGGACATATAAGAAAACTATCTATTCATTTCAAAAAGGATAGAGACAGAAATATTCTTACTTTAATATTTATCTTTCAAGACTTTTTATAAAATTTATAGTCCTTCTTTAGCTATAACTTATTCGGTTCATAACCATAGCCTACTAAGCTTCGGTTAAATAATAATTCTTTATAAATACTACATGACTTTAATTAGTTTCAGTATTTTTCATAAGTAAAGAGTATCAGTCAATAAAGGATACCAAGTCCTAAGATCCAAAAGGAAAGGAAGCAACAACAGGACATTATTTTATTAGATTTTACTTTTGTTTTGCCTTCAGCTGACTGATACCTTAATATATATCTCTGTGCTATCTAGATTCATCAAGTTAACCACTTGAGGATCAAGATACGTAACAATATATATATATATATACAGTATATATATATATATATATATATAAATGCATGTATATACTTCACACACATACCCCATAGTTGAGGGTGGCCGATTCCAGACAGAGCCTGAACAGAAACACCATTGGAAGTTCCAATTCTTAAAGTTCGGGACCACTTTCGCGTTCCATCACCTCTTTCTCTGTCTCATCCAGTAGGAGAGTTATTTTCAACGGGAGGAGGATTCCTATCCCCCAGTCCCCGAAGCACGAAAAGTAGTACAGGAACAGAGACAGACAGAAACGGCTAAGGTTTGGGTAGAGGCTGCCAAACCTCACACTGGACAGGACCAGCCCTCACCGAATATCTATAATTTAATTTATAGTATAATGTTTAATTCATAATGATATACTATATTCTGTTTCTTTGTAGCTCATAAATTGAATACCTTAGCACCTATTTTCTCGATACTTAATGGCACAATATGAAACCATATTTAGATACAAAATCTTCAAAATAACTGAGAAATCTTCATGGGAATTTTGCATTTTACGGTTAGTTAAAAATAAATAGACTATAGATCATTATAATAATATGATGTTATAATATAACTAACATAACAATACATACAAATACGTTTGGCAAAGAAACATAATACACATTTAGCATAATTGAAACCAATATTAAAGGTCAATAGCACCAATCATAACAGAATACAATGAATAGTAATATGGACATGAATACAAATAAAAATGAATGATGAATCATGAGAATGATTATAACCACACACATATACAAATTATATGTATTAATGTCCGCTTATTATATGCTCACAGAGTGGCATGGACCATTGCACATGTCCTCGTCCCTCTGTCATAACACACTCTTGACACACTCGTGTTACATTCCTACCGCCGTCGTCTTCCACCGTGGCAACGTCTTTCCAGGGCATTCTCATACGTGGCCAGCAGTCGTACTCGTGGTGCCATAGTGGCGCCAGAGTTTACCCTCTTGTTACCTTACTTATACCAACGTCCGCTGCTTCGCGCCGTTTTATAAAGTCGTGTCCCCTCATGCATGTATGTCATGAGGTACCCTTTAAGCACTATTAACTCTTTCACGCTTTTATGACGCAGAGGTTGCCAGATTAGCAATAAGAAATAGACTTCTCTCACTCTTATAATTACCTCTCCAAAATTAGTTTTCTGCCCACAACTAACTCAAAGACAACTGCAGAGGTTGAAGTAACTAAACTAAAGGTTTCTAAATACCCCTGACGGTAACAAAGGCTTTAAAGTATCCCTAATAGGCTCAGAATTGCGTCATAAGCGTGAAAGGGTTAATATCAAATATTTCATAAATGACAAGGACTCAGATATATAACATTATTGAAGGATAAATATCACACATTCATTGTTGAGACAATGCTTTATTAAGCGCGTAAATGCAAGAATAAAAACAATTAATTCACAATTGTAATAACATGCAGAAATAACCAATAATATTGTAAGTCTATTTAAAAGGTAATTAATGATAGGAAAGACCTATTGATGAAATTATAACTGGTGAATCTTGAATTATATGCAATAATGGTGAAGTGTATAAGGCACTGGAGTGAGACAATAATGGTATTGTATTATGTAATGGTGAATGATATAAGGCGCTGAAGTGAGCCACTAATGGTATCGTATTATATAATGGTGAAGTGTATAAGGCACTGGAGTGAGACAATAATGGTATTGTATTATGTAATGGTGAATGATATAAGGCGCTGAAGTGAGCCACTAATGGTATCGTATTATATAATGGTGAAGGATATAAGGCACTGGAGTGAGACAAATAATAATAATAATAATAATAATAATATTTATTCAGTTAGCAATTTACAGAGTTGGTACCACATAGTATGTTACAAATATGACATGTACCAGCCTTGCATAATTCCAACTAAGGATAGCCCAATAAGGCCGTTAGGCGTATTTCCATTGGGGTCCTTGTGGGATTAGGTTAGCTGGGGAAAAGGGGAGGATAAAAAAAATAGATACTTTAGAGAAAGTATTTCTAGGGGGTTATTTTAAGATACCTTACATCCTATGGTAAATATCAGTAATCCGTAATCAGTAATCATTTCAGTTTGGTTTGCCTATCTCTTATGTCGTATTTAGTAGTAGACATAAGCTTGGTGCTTCCTTCTCGCAGCTGCCCGGTTCAGGTGTTCCTTCAGGCTACGTCTGAAGGAATACAGTGTTCTCTTTTCACGGACTGACTGGGGTAGGTCGTTCCAGTCTTTGATGGCAGTGAAGAAGAATGTTTGCTTACCCTGTCCTTGGATTCTCGGGACCTAAAAATTAAACATCCTGTTTCTTGTATTATGTCCACTCCTCTCATTTGCTTTAACAAAATCACTCTTAAGATACTCTGGAGCTCTGTCATAGACAATTTTGAAGGCATTAGTTAGCCTGATTTGTTTGGCCCTGTCAGAGACATTGAGCATACCTAGTGACTGAAGTTGTTCCTGGCCAACATGTGACTGGGTCCTAGGTTCAGCATGAACCTAACCATTTTATTTTGAGTGACCTGAAGTTTGTGCTATGCTGATTTAGATGATGCGGAGTACCAGGATGACGCAGAATAGTCAAAATTACATTGAACAAGCGCTTGGCAAAGGGTCTTTTTGGTCGCCGCTGGCAAGCATCCCACCTGTCTATACAGGTATTTTATACGTGCTCTACACTTACACAGGATAGATTTCAAAATTGTTTCACCTGACAAACTCGAGTCCAGTTTTAGTCCGAGATATTTAACTTGTGACACTGTTGTTATAGGAATATCATTACAGTTGACCGAGAAGCCCACAATGTCTTTCAGTGTGCGTTTTGTCCCACATAAGAACTGATGGCTTCCGTCTTGCCCAGGTGAAGAGATAGTCTTTTGTCCACTAGCCATTCACTACATGATTCTAGTTCTTTGGAAAGTGAAGCGGCAATACTTACTGGGTCTTTTCCTGAAACCAGAAGCACGCTGTCGTCAGCATACAGTAATAATTTACACGAGACGCTCAGTTCCATGTCGTTCACATAACAGAGAAAGAGTAAGGGACCAAGGATGCTTCCCTGCGGGACCCCACAGTTAATTGGCATAGGATCAGATATATTATAATCAATTTTGACTCTTTGTGTTCTACCACTAAGATAAGATTTAAACCAGTTCACAGACCCAATGCCCATTGCTTGTAGTTTATTACATAGGATATCATGGTCTACTGTGTCAAACGCTTTTTGTAGATCAAGAAGAACCATACCGGTGTAGTTACCTTTAGACATTTCTTTACAAATGTGATCTATTAAGTGGATGAGACAGGAGTCAGTTGAGTACATGCATCTGAAACCTGATTGAAACTTATAAAATAGATAATTTTCTGGTATTGTATTATATAATGGTGCATAGTAAAGGTGCGTCCACACTTGCAACATTTGGTATCCAGACGAGTTGAAAACACTACCCTAAGCACCGCATTTGGATACATATCTACAACAATGTATGTAACATTACTTGTAAGAATACTGGCAATATATTGGTAAGAAGAGTCGACTTGGTGAAGCCGGTCACACTTGGTCTGTGTAGACGTGAAGGTAATGTCGGCATGCGAGGATGCCTTGGCGGCAGTTGCTGCGGTAATTATTTTGTGTGAGCATCTGAGGAGACGCCAACGTAGAGTTTTGGCAAAGTCATTCTTATTACATAATAGGAACAGTGCGGGACAGCTGGGTCCCATGCGCTATGGTATTTTATCCCCGCCACCTCTCCACAGAAGTAAGCCCAAGTACTGCGGCAGTAAGGAAATAAGTACTATGATCTGGATTTCGTTTATTCGTTTGTATATACAGTTAGGATTATACACACATGTATGATAATTATACAGAACCTAATAACATAGCATAAAATAGCTCTAGATACAGAAAATAGCTAAAACTAAATAATAGTATGAGGTGCGTCGTCTGCACGAATAGCAAGGGAATAAGCACGATTATATAATATGGAAATATATTGTTTCTGCATCTTTGGGAATGAGTGCCGCACTGATCTGATACTATAATGTTTCAGATCAATGGAGTGCACAGGGAGAGGACAGGAAATGGATACAAATTACGTTGACATATTAATATAATTAGCATTTAATAAGCCTTATTATTGGTTGCCATAGCACATAATTATAACTTAAATATATATCCAGGCAACAGTTTACAAGACTAGCGCTTCTATATTTTGCAATATATGTATATATATATATTATATATATATATATATATACGGTATATATATATATATATATATATATATATATATATATATATATATATATATATATATATATATATATATATATATATATATATATATATATATATATGTATATATATATATAAATATATATATGTATATATATATATATATATATATATATATATATATATATATATTTGGAGGTAAAATCACAAATACGTGTGATCAAATTATGTAGTAAAACTCGCTAGGAAAATTGAAACAATGGAACACCAAGCTTTCGTCTATTCTCTCAAGACATCTTCAGGGTAATACAAGAAAACAGGGGGAGAGTGAGGCTTAAATACCCGTCCTAAATCATCTGTGAGTTGCTAACTAGCATATAAATACAAAAAGTGTTGCCAGCCTACTGCCTGTTGCCATATTTTTAGGAACATACTTATTTTATATACAAAATATATGTACATATATACATTGAAATATGCCTAACAATACAATCTAATCATAACCGGCTCACTGGTGTAGTGACTAGCGTCTTGGACTTCCACCCAGAAGGCCCGGGATCGCGCCCACGCTCGGCGCATTAAAGATTTTTTACAAGCACTGAGTTGTTACCATCCCTCATGAGCAAGGGGATGGCGTAGTAGTACAGGACGCCAATGGAAATACGCCTAATCGGCCTTATTGGGCTATCCTTAGCTGGCTTAGTATGCGCTAGCTTTAAGAACTATTATTATTATTATTATTATTATTATTATATACAATTTGATACACATCAATGAACTTGCAGATCCCTTTCAAACTGTTATCGTAACTTATGTAAATATGAAGAAATACATATACCTGTAGAAATACATATAATTACATACACATACACATATACATACATATTGTATACACGCATACATTACATACATACAAATAAAAATTACATATGTAAGAACACAAACAAAATGGGAGTCCGCAGAAAACTGATTGGTCACACAAGGCAGATCCTTCCCACACCCAACCCTAATTATAAGGCCGAATTATAGGCCCAACTCACTAATACTATGGACCCTGGGGACTGACCTTCCCAAATGGTCAGATCAACATAAGGATAAAAGGAGTCTGTAGAAAGCCAAATAGCCCACACCTGGCATATCCCCCTCACAACTAAACAGTATATAAATTATACATAAACACACACATATACACACACCTACATACACACACACATATACTGTATACATACATAAACATACATATATACAATAATTATTATAAAATAAAAAACAAAACAAAGAAAATATATAGTGATCATACCTCATGTGTATAGTATTAATAAGATACCTAACTATCTAATACTATGATAAAAGGGTCAGATGTCAAACTACAAGCTGTTTCAATCTATGATCTGACGGTATGGACATCTATTTCTAGCTCTTTTTATTTTATCATTTTCATTGAGGATATTTAGCAGGATGTTATCTATTTTGTAAAGGCCATCATTTAGATTCATAGTGTTTCTAAATTCTCTGATCAAGGCGGACTCGGCAAATAGTCTTTCATAATAGAAGCTTGACCAGTAGATCATCTTAGCCTCATCCCAATTTACATCATGGTTTTGTCTTTGTTTATGTTTAAAAATACCATTAGATTCTTGAGCTGACCTTACTGATTGTTTGTGTTGTTTAACTCTCACCTCTAATCTTGAAGTTTGACATCTGACCCTTTTATCATAGTATTAGATAGTTAGGTATCTTATTAATACTATACACATGAGGTATGATCACTATATATTTTCTTTGTTTTGTTTTTTATTTTATAATAATTATTGTATATATGTATGTTTATGTATGTATACAGTATATGTGTGTGTGTATGTAGGTGTGTGTATATGTGTGTGTTTATGTATAATTTATATACTGTTTAGTTGTGAGGGGGATATGCCAGGTGTGGGCTATTAGGCTTTCTACAGACTCCTTTTATCCTTATGTTGATCTGACCATTTTGGGAAGGTCAGTCCCCAGGGTCCATAGTATTAGTGAGTTGGGCCTAAAATTCGGCCTTATAATTAGGGTTGGGTGTGGGAAGGATCTGCCTTGTGTGACCAATCAGTTTTCTGCAGACTCCCATTTTTTTTGTGTTCTTACATATGTAATTTTTATTTGTATGTATGTAATGCATGCGTGTATACAGTATGTATGTATATGTGTATGTGTATGTAATTATATGTATTTCTACAGGTATATGTATTTCTTCCTATTTACATAAGTTACGATAACAGTTTGAAAGGGATCTGCAAGTTCATTGATGTGTATCAAATTGTATATAATAATAATAATAATAATAATAATAGTTCTTAAAGCTAGCGCATGCTAAGCCAGCTAAGGATAGCCCAATAAGGCCGATTAGGCGTATTTCCATTGGCGTCCTGTACTACTACGCCATCCCCTTGCTCATGAGGGATGGTAACAACTCAGTGCTTGTAAAAAATCTTTAATGCGCCGAGCGTGGGCGCGATCCCGGGCCTTCTGGGTGGAAGTCCAAGACGCTAGTCACTACACCAGTGAGCCGGTTATGATTAGATTGTAATGTTAGGCATATTTCAATGTATATATGTACATATATTTTGTATATAAAATAAGTATGTTCCTAAAAATATGGCAACAGGCAGTAGGCTGGCAACACTTTTTGTATTTATATGCTAGTTAGCAACTCACAGATGATTTAGGACTTGTATTTAAGCCTCACTCTCCCCCTGTTTTCTTGTATTACCCTGAAGATGTCTTGAGAGAATAGACGAAAGCTTGGTGTTCCATTGTTTCAATTTTCCTAGCGAGTTTTACTACATAGGCCTATATATATTTTTTTGTTTTCTTCTCTGAAGGCTTTTAGAGGTCATTGAGTTGTTACTGAGAGAGCAGTTTGTAACAGTAATATATTTAGTATCTTAACTACCTTCCTCCCCCTGTCAATGTAAAGCCACGCATTATATAGTGTCATTAACCTAACTTAATCTAGTAGGCTAGTACAATAACGGATAGTATCAATACCATAGGTGGGGGATAGTGCACAGTTTAACAGAGGATGGTGCCTGTATCTTAGTCAAGTTGCCAAAATGTTGACCCTGCAATGTTAATTACTGTAAACTTTTTTTGTGGAAATGTATTATATATGGTTAGGAGAGCAAAATTAGCTTGGTTGCTACTTGTGCAACCTTTAGCATTTCTCAGAATTCAAGTTGGCGCCCTCTGCCATCTTGAATTTCGGCCAGTTTTCACCTTTGGATCTTGATGACCTAGAGGGTCGTGTAATACCTCTTTTTAGGGGTTTTCCAGGATGAGGAGTCCATTTCCGGGGTTAATTTGTGGATATAGGGTGAGTATCAAGGTCAAACCAGAGGTCAGAGATCAAATTTTGCCTAAAATCTGGAAAATCACCAATATTGACCGATTGTATGTGGTTCATTGTCTTTCTATTCTAGCATTTTACTAGGTTGGGTAGGTAATAATAATAATAATAATAATCTTCTGGTTACTTATATAGCGCCCGTCTCTCCTCCTTCGAGGATTCGCAAGCGCTTGGCTTTCTTTATTCTACCAGAGACCAATACCCATCCCCCTTGCTCATGGGGAGATGGTAACCGCCGGCTGTATCCCAGAAAAACTTTTCAATCTGAGCGGGGATTGAACGCGAGACCTTCAAGGTGGGAATCAAGCACGCTATCAACTGAGCCAGCCGGACGGCTGGCTACGGTAGGTAGATATAATATGTTTGCTATGTCTACATGTAAGTATATCCC
Organism: Paralithodes platypus; assembly: GCA_032716605.1. Taxonomy (NCBI): domain Eukaryota; kingdom Metazoa; phylum Arthropoda; class Malacostraca; order Decapoda; family Lithodidae; genus Paralithodes; species Paralithodes platypus. Next base: position 36,095,777 of record CM064490.1, read on the forward strand.
GGGAATCATTATATATTTTGTATTCAATTTTGTTTAGCAGGTTGAGCAATGGGTCAGAGTTCATTGAACACCAATATTCACCATGCATGCACTCCCCACGCTGTGCGATCAGTGGTTTAACAACTTTTCTTCTCATTTCAGATTGTGACAAACCAGTGTAATCAGCATTGATACCCCCAGGCTGTCACACTCATCATGTCTGCTGGAGGGGAGAAGTGCCTGTTTAGTCCATGTAATGCCAGTGGAGCGCTGCAAACATTCAAGACCGTCGCTGTGCAGAAGATCATCGCTACAAGCAAAGTGAAGTAGGATGAACTGTACAGAACTCTCTCTGGAAGTAATATTCTAGCTCACAAGTCATGTTACTGTAGCTATACTTCGAGAAGTAGAAACAATGAACAGCCGAAGAGAAAGTCTACACTAATTGACAATGGTGTTTCCAAAAGATTGTTGAAGTCTCAATGTAGTGACTTTGTTTTCAAGCGACACTGTTTGCTGTGTGGGAAAGAGTGTAAGCCGAAAGACAGCAAGAACGCACACAGCTGGGTGCAGATCAGACAGTGTAAAACTGTAGATAGAAGTGGTGATATCACGTTCAAGCAACACTTGGAGGACATCAGTTCTGTGATGAGAGACAGGACCAGTGGGCTAATGAGGTAGTTGTTCGACTCAGTGGGGTCATTGATCTGCATGCTTCTGACGCACAATACCATGTTTGCTGTTATGATAAATTTCGAGTTGTCCCAATGTCCTGCACCTCCATGACGGCGCCTGTGGAAGAGGCGCTGAGGTCCGTGGTCACGACGATGGCTGAAAATATGACAGAGACGTGGACGACAGCGGAGCTGTACTCCATGTACATTTGCTGTTTCGGGCACTGTGACAAGAAGACAGTTTGTGTCCAACATCACAGATTAATTCGGCGCCAAGCTGCTTCTACTCCACATCGAGGGTTGTGAAAGCGTAGTTGGATTTAAAGCCAGCGTCGGACAGTTTATCAAAAATTGCCAAGAAAAGCAGCAGCGACGATGACGAGCTGGAGAAGATGGTGAGGAAGATTCGTGGCGAGGTCAGGGCGACACATAGGCCTGGAGACTACAACCTCAGTGACTATGTTCGTCACAAGATCATTGAAAACACCAGTGCTACTCTTCTTAAACTAGTATCTAGCCTTGTATCTGGAGGCAAAATCACAAAGCCATCCCTGACCCTAGCTCAGTGCATTCAACAGCACATTTGCGGTGCCGGCAGAAACCAGACTACACTCGGGCTCGCTGTGAAACTACATCACAAGCATGGTAGTTCAGAGCTCATCAAGACTCAATGAGCATGGTATCACAAGCACATATGATGAAGTGCTGTGCTTCCGCAAGTCAGTGGCCAAGTTCGTGTTGGACAACAAATCAGATTACCACAAGAAACTTGGCTTAAGCACAGAGATCGGCCCTATCTTCAGCTGGGCTGACAACTACGATTTGTACATTGTGAACCCAAATGGAATGAAGAGCACCCACGCCATGGTCATGGAGTTCACCCAGCATCCTGCTGGTATCATCAACACAGGAAACATTGGCGTGATGCAGCTGACTATTCCTCGACTCAAGAAACATGACATGTCCTCTGTGCGATTCACCCACCAGAGTATACAGCTGGAGCACTATAAGGGGCCTTCCAAGGTGAATCCACCCCTGCTTCCGATGAAAGCTCTGTCCGCTGAAGAGTTGCAGGTTCAGTCCGCATCAGTCATGTTCAGTCAGGAGCGAGATGCGGCATGGTTGTCACAAGTCCACGGGAACGATAAGCCAGTTGAGTGGGCAGGCTTCAATGCTCAGCAAGACCGATTGGTGGCAGGTTCTGCCCAGAAGCCCAAGACACTGGTCGTGTTCGGACCGATGATCGACTCACCGCCTGCTCACCCCGACACTGTAATAATTACGCTTGTGTATCTTGAGAGGACTCTCAATAGTTTTGGGATGCAGTACACTCACCTCACAGTTGACCTCCAACTGTATCAGACTGCATGCATAGTTCAATGGAACGACCCTCTGCACTGGACCGGCGTCATACTTCACCCAGGTATGATGCACACTCTCATGAGTGTCCTGGGCTGTATAGGAAAACTGATGAAGGCATCTGGTGTGGACATTCTCATCAGTGCAGCGTTTGCTGGCATCACCAGCATTGTCAACGGAAAGGCCTGGACCAATACTCTACGGGCATACCGTCTCATCATTGCCGTGTTGCTGCAGAATTTCTTCTCGAATGGCGCCAAGACTTATGAGGAGCAGAGTGTCTACCTGGAGTCAGTCAGACAACACCCGACCGGGAGGCTATGGGTGGACTGCCTTGTCAAACCGACATTGTTGTCGCTTATGTTCCTGCGCGGAGAGAGTGACGGTGAATTCCTACTCCAACAGCACTGTCTCAAGGAGATGCTGCCATACTTCTTTGCAGCAGGTCATCAGAACTATGCCCGCTATCTGAGCTGGTATGTGCGACTGATGGAGAACCTTCCCCAGCATGCCAAAGAGGACCTACTGGCAGGTGCGCACGTGTGTCGGCACTCAGATGGCGGAACCGCAGTGCCTGCAGATCAGTTCGGAGAGCAGACATACATGAAACGAGGGAAGGGTTCTGGAGGTATGAAGGGCATTTCAACGAGCGCTGAGCAAGTGGCTGTGGGGGTGAATAGTTTCAGTGTGTGCGCCCACCTTGACATTGCCATGGAACATATGTACGATGAATCTGAGGAGGAACAGAAGCCACACGGTGGAGTAGATGGGGAAGAGAAGAGTAAGCACAAGGAGGAAAGAGAGAGAAGAAGGAGACTGGACGAGGCCGATCGGAGGAAGATCGCGGTGGAACTGGAGAAGTACAGTCACCCTTTCAATGACCAGGAACCAGGTCTTTATAACATATGCAATGGACAAGTGGCAACAGACACAGTGAATGTTCAGAACGCATTGGCCATCGGGAGTGAGCAGAGCAGGCACTTCTCTGCTTCGCTGATCTTTGAATTCCACAAGACAATAAAGAAGAAGGTCAAAACAATGGAGTCTCTCAAGAAGGCAGTCACTATCAAAGGGAAGGCCGTCTACGACATCGAAACTCTGTTCAGTCGGCTGTTAGTCGTGGGGCAGCAGCGCAGCATTGATATGGCCACTGTCTTCCAGTTTGAAATGAGTCCGGTCCCTCCAGCCCTTATCGACGAGTACGGCTGCTTGAGGAAGGGTGACAAGGCAGTGCTCGTCAAATCTCTTGGCGTCTTTGTCACGACTCAATCTGCTCCAGATGTGGTGCTGGTTGATGGCGGTCAGCTTCTGTACCACGTTGTATGGCCAGTCTCCGGGACTACAGGAGACCTGGCTGCAAGTTTCGGCATTAGACTGGCCCACTACTCTCCTGTCTCCAAGAAAATAGTTCTGTTCGACAGATATGACCAAGAAGCTCCCAGTGCAAAGGACCACGAGCGAACAAGAAGAGGAAGAGCCAAGGAAGTTCGGCTCCATGTCGAGAAGCTATTCTTCACAATTCCAAGAACAAGAATCTGCTCAACAACATTCTATGCGGCTATCAACCTCCACACAATATTCAACTCATCAACAAGCTGGAATGTGTCGGTAACCATGACAAGGCAAACATAACCCTCTGCAGCTACATACTGAAAGCAGTGGAAGAAGGTTCCGAGACCATCCGCATCATAATAATAATAATAATAATAGTTCTTAAAGCTAGCGCATGCTAAGCTAGCTAAGGATAGCTCAATAAGGCCGATTAGGCGTATTTCCCTTGGGGTCCTGTACTACTACCCCATCCCTTTGCTCATGAGGGATGGTAACGACTCAGTGCTTGTGAAAAATCTTTAATGCGCCGAGCGTGGGCGTGAACCCGGGCCTTCTGGGTGGAAGTCCGAGACGCTAGTCACTACACCAAGCGAGCCGCTCCTCAGTGATGACACTGATGTCTTTGTTCTCTTGGTGTACTGTACATCGAGGATGCGAGTTTCCGCCAAGATTGAAATGGAAAAATGGAATGGAGATGTCTTGGACATCAACAAAACTTTTTGGCGGTTAAGCCCGAGAAAGTGCAGCTAACTTCTTGGTGTCCATGCACTGTCAGGCTGCGATACAGTATTATACCCCTTTGGAAAGGGAAAGCTGTCAGCACTCAAACTCCTAGAGATAAATATACCAGGTCTCGATGAAGTGCTCGGACAGCCAAGCGTGACCCACACTCAGTTGCAGGAGACAGCATGCACCTTCTTCTTACCACTCTACGGACAGAAGAGCTGTACAACAATGAATGACACACATGCTCACTTCTACCGTGCCCGTAAGAAGCCTCCAGCACTGAAGAAACTGCCACCGACTGATGCGAACCTGCAGCTGCACGTGCTCCGAGCTCATCTTCAGATGCTACTGTGGAAGGCAGCAGACCAACGTGATCCACCTGTAGAAGCTAGAAATATTGCCAACTTTGGTTGGAACAGCGAAAGCTCCACCATCACACCGGCCGTCTCAACAGCGCCAGTTGCTCCCCAAGCACTCCTGGATGTAGTTAGCTGTAGCTGCACTGCAGAGGGCAAGGCTTGCAGTGGCACACGATGCAGCTGCAGCAGTGCAGGCCTTTCATGCACGGACTACTGTAAGTGCGAGGGAGGAGACATTTGCTGTAGTCCTTTCACCAGGAAGCACATGGATATAGAAGACGAAGAAGGGGAGATAGATGTGGATAATGAATAAACAAACATATGATTCACTTCTTTTATATATATATATATATATATATATATATATATATATATATATATTTGCATATTGTAGTGGCTGACAAATAAATTCATATTCAAACCACATAAATGTGATTTTTCCAGATTTTAGGCAAAATTTGATCTTTGACCTCTGGTTTGACCTTGATACTCACCCTATATCCACAAATTAACCCCAGAAATGGACTCCCCGACCTGGAAAACCCCTAAAAAGAGGTATTACACGACCCTCTATGTCATCACGATCAAAAGTTGAAAGTTGGCCAAAATTCAAGATGTCGGAGGGCGCCATCTTGAATTCTGAGAAATGATAAAGGTTGCACAAGTAGCAACCAAGCTAATTTTGCTCTCCTAACCATATATAATACATTTCCACAAAAAAAGTTTACAGTAATTAACATTGCAGGGTTTACTATAGGAAGTATAGGGGCGGCAACTAGACTATCTTGCCACCTACAGTACATGAACAAAAAGTGTTCCTCAATTTCTTTTGGATATCCAGATATGATTTCGATCATTTGTTGCGCATGATTGTCACCTATATACGTAAACATGACACAAACTTTAGGCAGCCAATATCGGCAACAGACCCCCTTGCTGTGACATTGCAGTTTCTGGCGTCAGGTGACTCCTACAGCAGCCTCGGCTGCACATTCAAAATGTCCAAGCAAGAAATAAGTCAGACAGTGCCAGAGGTCTGTGATGCATTGATTACAGCTCTCAATGAGTACATTAAGGTAAGAGAACCGCATATATTATTGTAGTTTACTAACGTGGAAATATGATAATTTTTTTGATATTATAGGTTTGAGTCCCGGAGGGAAGAATGAAAACCTAATATTTATTAGTGGCCCCGAGATCATTGACGATATGCCTATTAATAAAATAGCCTCTTTTCAAGCGCCCGCGGGTAGCCAGTTTGAAACTCCCGCCGCGGGGAAAAGGAGTACTACATCATAAGTGTAACGCTAATTCTCTTATGGAATCGTCTCATGATTGGGGTACACACTACGAAAAAACTTTGTAAAAAATAAAAGAGAAAATTAAACTGAAAACTTGTTTTGCTATAGCTTTCCATCTCGTGGATTTCTTGTGCGTGGCTTCTCGCCCAGACTGTGGCAACCGAGACGGCATATTTCCTTCTTCACTGATATATTAAGACTAAACTCAAGACATCAAACGAATGGGAAGGGGATGGAAGGGAGGGCCCTACATCGTCAATGATTTCGGGGCCACTACTAAATATTAGATTTCCATTCTTCCCTCCGGGACTCAAACCTATAATTTATTAGTGGCCCCTCCATCATTGACGATATGCCTGATATCTCAAGACTGGAAGGGGACATTCGCAATAATATCAAACCACTATTAATACCATAGGTAGAGACAAAGAATCGCACAGCAAATTTTAGTTCTTTATTGTTTACATACAATATATAAAAAATATAAAAGGATAGAAAGCAGTGCGTTACTTCGAAGAAGATCTGCTTTATATATATGATAAGATTCTCATCTCGAGATTCATAAACTTGTTGTCAGGGAACAAAATTCTATTCCTGATCAACATATCTTCTGTCCTTGAACTTATTTGTACATGTTATATAATTTGTACACTTTGGCTATATAGTTGCAACTATTATAGGTATCTTTACATAGACAAATATTTTAGAGCTGTAAAACCAGCTCAATTTATAAAGTATCACAGCTCGTGAACTTATCACATCATCCGGCGGAGGGATTCTCAGGGTCTTGGGGCTTACCTGCACCCCCCCCCCCCCCCTCCCATTTTCTTTAAGATTAAACTTAACAATAATAGAACAATGACTCATGAGACCCTCTGTCGTAAGGCTACACAGGCTAGCTTTGGTTTATCCAGGGCCACTGACAGGTATCGCGTCAGGAATGTATGATTTGAAGCCCACAAATTAGTGTTAGCTATGTCATCAATCGAATAATTTTGTAGGAATCTAAGAGAGACAGGCCACTTTCTGATGTCGTGGGCTCTGCCCACTACGCCGAGATTACTTTCCCTAATGACTTCTACGAGTAAGGAGGCCAATCTTCTTCTTGTGATGCGAGTACCTGTGTTGTTGACCCATAAGGCTCCTGGTTGTTGAGGTTTTGCTACCCTCATAAACTTTATTAAAGCCTGCACCGGGCACAAAATGTGATGCGTATATCCGCGTTTAAGAGCCGGTACCTTAATTTCTGAAAATACATGATCACAGTGTTCGTTCTTTGCTACGAACGTGGGAGACGGAGCGATCCGTAAATGCTCGTTCAATCTCCCAAACTTGAGGCAATTAGGTTCGTTGCTCATCGCCGCCAGCTCAGATACCCTGTTTCCTGTCGCCAAAGCCATAAGGAACACAGCCTTCTTTAGTAATGAATCAAAGTCCGGCGCATTATTGTATTTGCGCGAATGAAGCAAAGATAAAGCTTTGTCCAGCGACCAGGTAGGCATGAGCTGCTGTAGTGGTGGGCGTAGTTTAAAACATGCTCTCATGAACCATTTCCCCTCCTCCTGTGGTATGGGTAGACCGGTAAGGTCGTAAAAGGGGTTTCTAATGGCAGATAAGTGATTCTTTAGTGCGACTACAGAAAGACGCTTTTGCTCAAACAAATAGTCTAAGTATTTAAAGACCAAAGCAACTGATGAGTCTGTTTGCGCCGTCTCTACTATCCAGGTTGTAAATGATTTCCAATGAGATTGATATTGTAGATATTGGTAGACATAGTATATTGATTAAGAAATTTATTTGTCACGCTCTCCCAATCCTGAGTTAACCATTTGGCATTTTGAATGTCCATAAGGCAAAAGTCAGCGAGGTCTCTAGGTTGCCAATTGTCTGCAAGTGGAAGTACGAGACCGGGAGTGACACCGGGTTCTCGCACCACGTTTTCAACTGATGGTACCACAACGTTTCGGCTAGAGCAAAAATCTCTTCTGATAATTCCAGCAACTTCACCTCGTTGACCCTTGCTTTTGAATGCAGTGGACTGCATTCAAGTTGTCCATCCGAAAGGCTATTGATTTTCCCTGTAAAGAAGAGCCTTGATTTTGGAGGAAAAACAAAGGGACTAGAAGTTCTTATTTGTTGATATGAAAGTTCTCGTCTTTGGACCACAGGCCTTGACCTTGGTGGCCTAGGTTCGACTGATATCCCCAGCCTATTGTCCCAGAAGCATCCGTGTCTATCCATACCGTAGGTGGGGAAGGAACCCACGTCATTATTGAGTGCAATGTTTCCTTCCTTGCCCAGACCGACAGTAAGTTGTGAATTAATGGAGGAATAGGCCATAATTTTCCCTCCGGTAAGAGTGGGAAACATTTGTTGCCTTCCATGATTAATCTCTTTACTTTCAACCGGCCCAACTTCACAGTTAGTTGAATCCAGTTGAGAGAACCGACCAGGGACTCCCACGTCTTCCTCGTCATGTTCAGACTGTGGAGAAACGCGAACAATTTCCTGCGAAATCTGTCTCGGTTGTCCACACTCTGACTGAGAGTAAGGTTGGCTGTGTCCCAGACCAGCCCTATCCACTGAATTACCTGTGTGGGGATAACGATCGACTTTACCAGGTTGACCTTGAACCCTAAGGCTTGTACATGATTTATTACTTGATTGATATGGATACGGCATAAACTCTCTGACTCCGCCACTACTAGCCAGTCGTCTAGGTACCACAGCACCTTGATCCCCTGAGCAAACATTGGCATAAGTGCCTGCCGGACTAGTTTCGTGAATATTCTTGGTGCCAAGTTCAAACCGAAAGGCATTCTCTGAAAGACATAAGTCTCTTGCCTTATCCTCAGGGCGAGGAATTTTTTAAACCTCCTGTTTATCGGGACATGCCAATAGGCGTCGGTCAGGTCTAGTGAACACATCCAGCCTAGCGGCGGGAGGGTGAGCCTGATTTGATTCACTGTGACCATCCTGAAGACTGAATTGTGAATGTAAGTGTTCAGACACGAGAGATCTACTACTGGTTGCATCTGCACACTGTCCCGCTTTGACACAAGAAAGAGTTTGGACGTGAAAACACGGCAAGTTGAGTCTACCGGGACAATGACATGCTTGGTGATCATTTCCTGAACTAGTGACTCCACCTCTAAAGAAACATGGTTGACTTCTAGAGCTTGACGTAAACGAGGTCGCCGGAGCCACCGCCAGGTGATTCCCTTGCGCGTCACTGTCCGCGCCCATGTTCGCCGGGGCCAGGCCCTGTGACATGCTTGAAACGACCCCGTCACTAGACTGGGGTTTTCCGGCAGAACTACCCTCGAATCCAACTCGCCTGCGATAGGCCCCGGGAGAGAGAGAGTTTGACTTACTAGTTTTTTGTTGGTGCTGGGGTAGAGGTAGACGGCTGGCTAGGTTTGGCAGATGTCGACCCTGATTTGGTTTATGTTGTGACTTATTCTTGTTCCACTTACTTTGAGGTTTACCTTGTTTCTGCTTTTGCTGAGTACCTCCCTGCTGTGGGGAAGACCGGGAGTCCTGGAAGGACTGCTTAGCAGTGTTAGCATGAGGCTTACCACCAGTCTTTTGTTTGGAGTATGGTTTCTTGAACGAGTCCTTCTTAAGGGGACCGACCGGTTAATTACAAACTTCCAGGTCTTACTTTCAATTTAAATTAAATTTGGCACAGGTGTATATTACCATAAAACTAGATCAATTTTTTTTTTATTTGATTTTATTTTTGCTTTTTTCTTGCAATTTAGGTAAAAAAACGTTGAAAATCATAGCACTGCAGAAAATGATAAACTCCTACAGAAATCCCCATATCACATGTTTTATGTGATCAAACAACTCACAAAAGGTGTATCTGTAGTTTCTATAAAAAACATTTTATATATTTTGTGTATTTGTTCGATTTAGGTGATTACGGTTTCAGGCGAATATATTTATAGAAAATTACAACTTTGACAACATATTGTGAAGAAAATTATATTACTAGAGTAAATTGGCTTTATAGGCCTTTTAGTGTTTTTAATTACCTTTCCAATGATATATACACCATTCCTATAGGTCCAATAATAACTGTAGAATAACATCCGATAGTGCAGCAATATAGGTTCTGAGAAAAACAGGTGAAAGTCTAAGGTAATTAGGTGAACATTTTACTTTTGTTTTTTAGATTTACAATATTTTACGCGGGAACATGGCAAAGTAGAAGATAAAGCGTATGGGAGGTTGTAGAGTAGCTTACGCTCTTTCGATTTATATAGGTATGCTCCTCGTACGACCAGTAGTTACTGAGCATGTTAATTTCAAACTTCGCTATATAACGTTTTTAGAATTTCAGGAAAAGTTTGGAAAACATAAAAAAAAACGATTTCCAATGGGTTTTCACTAATAACATTTCACTGGCTTATGAAGGGATGTTGACTCTTGTTGAGTAAACACCTATTGGTATTTTCAGGATTTCGAGTTTTTAAAGCCTAAATTAACCGGTCGGTCCACTTTACACTCAAAGATCGGGTGGTGGAGTATATTTGACTGTGCCGCCCAGCGGGGGGTTTTACCGTAAACGAGCTTGTTTCCGTGCTCGTTTTCATGCATAAACAAGAGCCAGAGCGTAATACAAGTATGTATCACTGAAAGGGCGTTAATTCAGCTTTCCAATGACACCAGAACCATCCTTCTACGATCACTGGTTGTCTTGCAACAATCGTGGAACCGAAGGGCAAAATCGGTAAAATACGGTCATTTCCTTACATTATTACGTGTGAAACGAGTGAGAGAGGGTGGAGTAGGGTGCAGTACATCTCAGTAGCTCCACGGCCACCGTGGCGAGCGGTCATGAGGTAACCTACGCTCCTCCCACCGCTCCGCTCTCTCTCAGAGCACATTACGTGCTCAAAATTGCATGCTACTATAGCCGGGCCCCGCCACATAGTCCTTGGTTCTCTTGCCCGGCGCCGCCAGTTAAAGGTTAAGCTGGGAGGTACTCTGCGTCAAGCTGCCTACCAAATTATAAACTTCTCTCCATGTATCTAAATTTAAGACAGAGGCAGTTAAGACAGGGGAAAGAGTCACCCGGCGACCAATGTCATCCGGTAGTTTTTTCACCATAAACACCCTCAAGTCCTGGCGTGCTCGAACAGCCTCTAGTAAGGCTATTCTGATGTCGCCGAGAGACTGGATTGAATTTTGTAAGAGCAGCCGCCATGACAACTCCGTGGCCTGTCTTACATTTTGATTTTCAATGGCTGAAATAGTCCGTTTGAGGGACTGGGCTATCTGGCGACTTACGAGATATTGGAAAAAAAAGTCTATAGGCTTTGTTTCTTAGTTTAAAATCTCTATCCAAGTGAGCAGGGGGAGGGGTAGAGAAATGTTCCCTTAACTCATAGAGAGCAAGTTTGGGGGCCAAAAGAAGATAAAAAGAGCTTGTGACACCCCTCCCACCTTATTTATGGGGAGTGAGAACCAAGAGTGGGTTTCCTGAGGAATTTGGTGGGAGGATTTAGTCGTAATGGTAGCTGCAAACTGTTGCGCCTCAGCTTCCCAGTCCCCCCATCGGCCCACACCTACCTGCCCCACCTGCAAGACTGGACTGTGTGTTTGGTCTAGCGCTGGAATTGTATCCAATTCCGGCGTCAATGCGTTCAGAGCTTTCATATCGTTAACGCCGTAAGATTTTGTCCAGTCTGCAAAATGTATTGCAGATGAAGCAGGGGGCAAAGCCGGAGTTGAAGAATACACAAAGAAATCAGGATTATAAACATTGGGTATAGCCTTAATTGTTGCATCCAATAACCTTCCCTGCGTATCCTTAGCCCTCAGTTTCTTGCTTTTGCTAACCTCTATGGTCCAATCACTCGGGACCGGGATCTCCCCCGATATTGTCGTCTGTGCCATGTGAACGTTCTTGGCAATAGCCGGAACCCATGAACAGTCAGTCCCGTATAGAAGTGGCATAGGGCCTTTTCTATGTGGAATTTTGTCGAGGGGAGGAAGGGTAATATCCGTGATAACTCGGGCATTTGTAGTTGTCAAGGCGGCGGACATTGTCGTGTCAGTTGCCGTGGTGGTCGTTTGATTTACGTTAAGCAGGGGCATGGTAGTACTGGGAGATTGAACTCCGGTAGGTTCTAAGGGCCTCACTGTCGATTCAATCGGGGAAGCTACCGGCGCCGGAGTGGGAGGGACTTGAGAACTAGGGATATGATATTGTCTCATTACTTTATGCAAGATATCATTAAGGTCATCTGCTGTCACATATTTATTCTGAGATCCCCGAGAAGACTCTGAACACGCCTCAGAGCCTGCCTCGTTCACTGGTTGTCCTGAGGATATTTCAAGCTCCTCTAATTCCTCCGGCACTTCTACAACCTCCGGCGTTGTTGTTGTTGTTGTTGATCCCCAAGCTGCCTGGCCGAACAGCCCCAAGGCCCCGAGCAAGGCCAAGGCCATAACCGAGCGCCCCCACAGAACCCTCCCTGCCGACCACAATAAAGCCTGGGTGACCGAAGCCACTCTATGGCGGGGAGCTGAGGAGGGTGCGGAAACGCCCGGGAAACCAAAGCCCCACCTAGGGCCCTGTGCCTCTCAGCAATTATGAAGAGAAAGTTGAGGGGCAAAGGAAAAATGTGACGCTTTGGCTTCCAATCTTGGTAGATTGGGAGGTCAATCCACGGAAGAGACGCCGTCACTTGAGATCTAGAAAATATATAAATAAAAGGAACAGTCAGAGTAAGCTATGGGTATGGCAGAGATCGCTCAGTTCTCACTCTGATAGACGAGCCCATCACCACATAACTAGAACCCAATCCTCTCAGCATCAGCTAGGAAAGGCCCTAGAAAGCCGCCTTTGTTGGGGGGATAGCTCCCCTATTTCAACCCCTTTCGGGGTCTCCGGCGTTTCCTGACTTTGTTCTGCCACCGGCTCATTCAAAGGCCACGCTAAGTCAGGGACTGATGAGTGAATATTATCACTACACCTCTGTCTGTCTTGGCCCTGAAACATAGCCTGTGCCTGTGATGGCTCCGACTGTCTCCAAACCCCCTTGTTAAGCACGGCGGGTGGTTGGGAGTCCGGTATAATACTAGCCTGAGAATTGTCATAATGCTGTACGGTACATGGTGTATAACCCCGATATTGTTCTGCCAGCACCCGTTGTGACACTATCGGTGGTCCCGTACGTGGCGCGGTAAGACTTACCTTATGTATAGCAAAGATTGTATTATGTGGTTCACTGATAGTTTCTTTAAGCCCTTCCCTGGGATTCGACTCAGTCTCCTCAGTCCCCGCCTCCGAGTTTCCTGATTGGACAGACATGGAGGCAGAGGCGGAGGAAAGTGGCCGCGGAGCCGGCGTAGGCTGGCGCTGCGACAGCGTCTCATCCTTGCAGGAACTTTTATGTCCACTCACTGATTTCGGGGTCGATGTCACAGAGTCTTCCCGCCTTCTCTTACTAGACTTCGCCGCTGATTCTACTGAAGACTGGTGTTCTCGTCTACGAGGTGGCCTAGACCTAGACCTAGACCTAGACTTGGTCCTCGGCGAAGGAGATCATCCTCGTTTGCGGCGGTCGGGGGGGGGAGGGGGGGGGGGTGGAGAGTTGCCTCGTCGCTGTCGCTACTTTCGCTATTACTAACTAATTTCTTAGAAAAAACTTTAGCTTTAGTTTTCGATTTGGGAGTCGACCTAGCCGGCGTTGCTTTTAACACTGGAGATTTAATCACTAGATGGTCCCACAGTGGTTTGTCATCACAAATTAATGCCTTATGGGCCACATCTTTTGCATAGACATTAAAGATAGTCTTAATCTCTTGAAGGGCTACAAGGCACGAATGGTCCCTCTTCTCAAATATGTTTGACCGGAGTTCTGAGCAAACGGCGCACTTCTTCGATATTCAAAGTCCCCTAGATCTGTCGAGGCACTTTACACATCTGATGCAATGTTTTTGAGCAAAAACCAGGAGAAGAGGGCAGTTAGTTGTAGCGCACAGAGTAAACAGAGGCATGATGGAGCGAAAAAAAAAAAACCCGCCGTTATCGGCTCCCTCACCTGCTGCCTGTGCTGCTACTGGAGTGATGAAATCTGGAAATAGAACATTCCCAGGAATCAATGCTCATAAGGATAACCTGAGAGGTGTTAACACATCCTATTCTTCAAGTCCGCCGGAAAATTAGCTATAGCGCACTGCTACTATAACCTTCCGCTGGACTTGTCTTAGGAAAACTTAATTTCCTATTGAACTGCTTACCTGTGACAAAGTGCCACTGGCCCAATTAATCCGTAGTAACTATTTATTGACTATGGTCTAGAACTCTAGATAGAAATAACCCCACTAGACTGTTGCGCCGGGCGAGGAAAGTCATGCCGTGCTAGGCTATCGGTTTGGGCGAGTTCGCTCGGCGGGCCGAGATTGCTCCCTTAGGAATTTTGCATTTCCGCCGGAAGGTTCGTCGTATAGCACACCATGCCGGGATATTGTGGCTCAGTCCTTTCGCCTGCGAGGCGAAGGTAGGCGTCAGTACGTAGAAAGATCGCCGGAAGGAAACGAGCCAAAACTTTGGAAGGGTCGACTTATTTGTGAAAGTCAGACCCCCCAAAACACCCCCACCACCATCAGGACATCTCCTGACTCCCTGTTTACATGTCAAATATACAATCATAAACATATAAACGAGGGAAATATCTTAGGGCTATATTAGTATATATATAATACAAATATTTATTAATAAATACCAAACCCCTAGACCCTACGGAGACCCCTAATGAGGCTGGCCAGGAGGCTTGTAGTAATCAAACTCCTTGTAGTTACCTTACCTCCTGAAGACACTGCTGCAACATCTGGCGGGGGGCCCCACGAGAGGGGAAGAGCAGGCTCGAACCATGGAAAGTTCCACACCACGTGTGACAACTCTTAGACCAGGGCGTCTGCTATAATAATAAAAAAGCAACTGCCTCATATAGACGGTCAGAAGCCTATTGCTGCGGATATATTAGCCTCCTAACTAATAGTTATTATCAAATCTAAGGCGCAGAAAACATAAACAAAAAACACACGAGGCGCGGATCCTGGATGATTGAAGGCGCCTGCACAATAGTACCCTATTTCAACACTTCCCTGCGGGCATGCCAATGGGGCAGCCTGTGCTAGCTAGTCTAAGCCTGTTCAATACAACTCAGATAAATACAAATCAGCAAGGACTCACTAGAAGCGAGCGAACTAAGAATGTGGCAGAGTACAGGCGCGCACGTCCGATTGGGATGCGCGCGGGGAAGGGAGAAGGAAATATGGCGTCTTGGTTGCCACAGGTTGGGCGAGAAGCCACGCACAAGAAATCCACGAGATGGAAAGCTATAGCAAAACAAGTTTTGAGTTTAATTTTTCTCTTTTATTTTTTACGACGTAAAAGTCGGGAACGGCGGGAGTTTCAAACTGGCTACCTGTGGGCGCTTGAAAGGAGGCTATTATATTAATAGGCATATTGTCAATGATGGAGGGGCCACTAATAAATAACATGTACGTTGAATACCATTTAGTAATTATACTAATGCCAGTCAACCCCCTTATACAACCAAACATTTCAATATCGCACCAGTACCCTTCACCAATTATACAAAAAGAACATTACATCACATGCACAGCTGTTGGCAATGTTCGGGAGCTCTTGCGATTTTCGGTATGCAAATGTAATAATTTATTTTGATGTTCAGACCAGATCAGTTATGTATGATATATTTAGAGGCAGGAGGCTAGGAATCCTCCTCCCCTTGTTAAATTATTTTACTCAAAGAGACAGGAAAAGGAGCGAGGGAATGCGTAAGTGGTCCAGGATCCTAAGAATTGGAACTTTAAAGGTTTCTGTTTGGGCTCTGTCTCGAGTAAGCCACCCCCAGCAATGGGGTATGTGCCTGAGTAAATACATTTTACATGTATGGTATAATATTATTTGAATATTAAATTTCGTACAATCATACATTAATTACAATGTTTATATTTGCATATAGAATATCGTAAAACTATTCTGGTACGCTGTTGGTCTGCCCACATATCTCCCAACCACGTTGACTCTTTCACACCAGGGTTACCAACATAATTATCACCTACAGATTATTACCAACATGTCTGCAACACTGTATCATTAACAACTTGACAGGTGGTTGCCTACTATGTTGTATTTTGTTGCCGACGTGTTTTGTCGCCTGTGTGGACGCAACTTAAGAGTAAATATGTTTTGAATGGCAAAGCTAAGTGAAAATACAGCAGAATGGCTAAGGTATTTATAATATTTATAATAACAGTAAAAGGTAAACATGTTATTAAAAGATTTTCCTGGATGATTAAAAGGAAACCAGAGATAGTATGTGGGTAGTGTGTGTTGGTGTGGATATATTAGGTTTGTGCTTTAAGGAATGGGCTCTTAATCAGCACAGAACTTAAGGTAGGTTACAGTATATAAATCAGCATGAAAATAATCAAGTTCATACTTCAAAATATTTTACTTAATAATGCCTATGTTTTTATTTATAAATTCTACTATAAGTTACGAAAAAATAAACATTATCGGAATTAGGAACATACGTTTTCATATCATTCACACTTGTCACTGAATGGCTCTTCCTTCGTTGAGGAAATGTGTTACTATGTGTAAAATATAACATTCATCGGGGTAATATTTTAAGGTATACTTTCTTCCTTAACGTAATGTGACTCACCCAAAGATGAACACTATAAGAACACGTCTGTTATGCAAAACTCTCTCAAAAGTCAGTCTTGAGTATTACGCACTTTGATTGACCCCTTGAGGATTATGATGCATGTTGACAGTTTATTCCGGCTGTTACTAGACGTTTGTATTTAGTAAAGGAGGGATTTGCAAGAGTCAAAAGGTTAATTGAGATCGAATTTACCCCTTTGATTATCAGAGGTCTTTCCTAAGCTTTACAAAGTCGCCTAATAATAACCAAGAGAAATTGCTCAAATGCGTCATGATCCCCAAAAGGATAAGCGAAAATAGGCGAATCTTTTTACATTATATAAACTGTCTAACAAGTGTGTATTCAGTATATATAGACCAAAGATTAACGTCTATAACTCAAAAAGGACTAGAATAATCGACTATATCTATATCATTTGGGAAGATTCAACAAGGGAATTGGTGCTAAAATTTACAACCAAGTTTCAGTATTCCTGTCGAGTTACAAAGGTTAGGCGTTAACATTATTGGTCAGGTTGTATTGAATATTTTAAACTTACTGAATACCTTTGTTATGTGGATCCACTGATTGGTCCGTCACAATGAGAATTAGCCAACAAAAAGTTTAGTAAGCGGGACTAATGAAACATAATAATCACCTTAGCCAATGATTGTCTACCTTATTAATGTTTCAATATAATATAAAAGAGTTACAGTTCAGAATCCAGTTATGCCCTGAACCACCTCTTTCTGTAATCCCATTCCGCAGAGGAATATTACACCAACTTTCTGTCCACAACATAATATATTTAGTTATGATAAATGTATCATGTATGGGGGACACAATTACAGTAGGTGCATGGAAATTGTTTATATATAGAATGCACTGCTCCTTTCTCCATTCTCTTAAGAAAAATTAATACACAGTTGAGGAGTTGATTGTGATAATCTCCAGGTACAACCGCTTGCAGTGATAGATGTCATAAATTATAGTGAACAACTCAGATACGCCAATGTAATATGTTAAAGCATTCTGTTGAACACACGTGTTTTCCCTCAAGTTTCTTAGGACATATTTTCATAATGCCCAGTGTGCCTTCCTGCTTGGACTTGCAAGGGATGATCAGGAATTTCCTCATAGATATGATCATCTATGTCTTCAGGTTCTTGGGAGAACTGGACATCACTGATGTCGTCATACAGTTTACCAACTGTCCTAAAGGGGACTTTGATAACGACCGGAACTGGACCCATTGTTGGATCAATGGATCGTGGTACTACGTACCCCTCATCACTTACAGGTCGTGAGGCCACAGAGACATTCATCCTAGGCTCGTTTCGGTCTTGTGTTCTGTATTGTACAACTGCTGAAATAGATATATACTAATGTTAAATTGTGTCATTATATTACTTGGAAAGCAGTCATTACCTTGAACATTAACATATAGAGTATTGCGAGCTTGATTAACATGGTAATAACAAATGTTTATATTTTCTACAAGGAAATTAGCATGAAAGCCACAAATATCATATACATTTTTTTTGATGGCCAATATTGTCTGAAATTATATTTCATTGCATTTGATATATACTTGGTGCATCTTTCCCTACAATAAATGGAAATATTTACTAGGGGACGATAACACTGTTGGAATATTTGATTATTATGTTAAAGCAGATGTCAAAGGTCTACACATCAGGTGTAAACGTAACTATGCCTGTCTTATCATAATTCATCAGGTGAACAAATAATTATTCCCAGCTTTAGGACAAATGCCCAAGACAACTTATCTTTAGCATATACAAATAAATCAACGTTGGCAGGAAATTCAGGAATATGAGTCAACCAATACAATTATGGATTATTAGTTGTCCTAACATAGTCTTAGGCAAATACAATATTTTGATTATTTAACTTGGTCTCACTACTGTTGGAGGAGGTTATAGGTACAGGTACAGGGAAGTTCTCCAAGGGATTATTATTTATTGTTCTATGTGGATAAGGGACACAAATGGCAAAATTGCCTGTGACGATTGCCTCCCCCAGAGATGAAAGAGTGACAGGGCCAAAATCAAGGAATGTTCGAGCCTAAATGTCTGGACACACAGGGATTTGAAGCAATTTAAGTCATGGGATGAGAGAAAGATGTATCGTTTCATTCTTGGATTAGCGATAGAATAGCGAGAGAGATACAACATTGTGGTGAAGAGAGAGAGAGATTGCAGAGAATCGGTGAATGGACATAAGCTAATGATACGATGGACTTTCTTTTCTACTTTGTCTAGGAGTGCTGTGTGAGAGAATCCTCCCCACACATGCGAACAATACTCAATACATGGACGCACTGTGCCCCTGTACAGAGCAAGAAGCTGTGCAGGGCTATAGAACCCCTTGATGCAGTTGAGCACACCCAGCTTCTGGGAAGCCGCTTTAGCAAGAGTGGTAATATGGTCTTTCCAAGAAAGATCAGAAGAAAAAGAGACACTGAGAATACTGAGAGAATTTATAGGGTTTATTTTTGTATTGCTGAAGGATAGGGATAGTCCTCTGGGAGTTCTTGACGGGTATATAAAAGGAGAAATTGGGTTTCGGAACCAATGAAAGCAACAATATTTTGTTTGCCCCAACTGGAAATGGTTGTTAGACCAGAAGATAAGTGTTCTATGGCTTTATCACATGAGTTTTTGAGGGATTGCTTGATGGGGAGTTCTGGAAAATTAGTTGAATAGTGTAAGGTAGAGTTGTCAGCATATGAATTAATAGGACTGGAGGTACAGTTGAGAAGATCATTTATGCATATTAGAAAGAGAATTGGAGATAGGACAGAACCCTGAAGAACACTGGAGTTGATAGAATGAGGAAGTGAACAATGGCCATCCACAACCGCAGCTATCGAACAGCCAGAAATGAAATTGGAGATAAAGGCACAGATGGAGGGATAGAAACCAAAGGAGAGTAGTTTAGAAATTAGAGATTTGTGCCAGACTCTATCGAAGGCCTTCAATATATCTAGTGCAAAAGAAAAGGTCTCACCGAAGTCTCAAAAGGAGGAGGACCAAAAGCTAGTAAGATATGAAAAACGATCACCAGTAGAGCTACCCTTACTGGTGATCTGAGAGTAGATCATGAGAAGAAAAATGCTTAAGAAATTTTGAAGTAAGAATAGTTTTAAAAACATCGGAAATGCAAGAAATGAGAGCAATTGGACGGTTGAGAATGGTCACTATCTTTGGGACAGGTTGAATGAGAGCAAACTACAAACAAGAAGGGAAGACGTTAGAGGAGAGATAGAGATGGAAGAGTTTGCCTAGGCAGGGAGTCAACACGGAAGCACAGTTTTTTAGTACAACAGGAGAAATACCCTCCGGACCATACACCTTCTTAGTATTATGCCCAATGAGGGTAGAAAGTACATTGTTAGAAGAGATTAGGATATTTGGCATAAGTATGAGAGAGGGGAGTGGAGAGAGAGGAATAACACCGGAATCATCCAAGGTGGAGTTCCTAGCGAAAGTTAGAGCAAAGAGTTCAGATTTATCAGATGTGAAGTGATGGTTGTGCCATCAGAGTGGAAAAGGGGAGGGAAAGATAAGGGAGAAAATTTGTTTGGGAGAGGTTTTTGGCTAGATGCCAGAAAGCTTGGGAAGAGCTAGAGTTGGATAGTTTTGTACATTTATTATTGATGACACATTATTTGGCAAGTCAAAGGACATATTTGGTTTGATTCCAGTCAGAAACATAGGAAAAATTAGATTCTTGAGTTTGAAGGCATTGGTACCGCTTGAATGTTTCCTCCTTATCGAGGACAGCAGTAGAACCAGCGTGATTAAACCAAGACTTTTTTGCATTAGTCTGAGAGAAAGAAAATGGAATATATGCCTCCATGCCCGATAGGATTACCTCGGTATTGCGTTCAGCACTCTCCGAGGGACCCTGGCCATGGAAGCAAAAATTATTCCATGGGAAGTCTAATAAGTATTGCTGAAGAGCCTCCCAGTCGGCACCGCCAAAGTGCCACAAGCGCCACCGGCTGGGAGGATCAGGTGGCCATACTGGAGAGATAGGACAGGAGACAGAGATGAGTTTATGGTCAGAGGAGCCCAAAGGAGAGAAAAGATAGACAGTATAAGCGGAAGGGTTTTGAAGTTAGAAACAAGATAGCTTTAGGTGGTACATAAGTACACCTTAAACTTTTGTTTCAGTATTAGACCTCCTTTGCTGATTTTCTTTCCGTGCCTCATATACACAAAGAAAAATTCTAGCTTGGCCTTAAGATACACATGCTCTTATTCACTTATGCAAAATCACATGTGCTATGCAGTACTGGAAGTACGGGTTACATATCCTTGACATGCATCCATTTTAAGGGAAGGATAACTATTAACAAGGAACCCCCCCCCCCCATAGTTTCCAACCTCGTTCGGGTGTCTTGGCCCACCAGACATGATTGGGCCCTCTTGATGAATGCAGGGGAAAGCCGCTGTAACCTCTGTGCTAAGACATCTGTCATGTTCCTTACCCTCACTACTAATTTTTGTAGTAATTATGGTGGTGCAGCTGTCTCACAGTCCAAAACACCCACTCCAAGATCTAACCTCCGTCGGATTCTCTGGGAAGGATCTTTGAACATGTTAACACTCGAATGATGACCGATAGTCTCTTTTATCTAAAGCACTACAGAAATGGAAGCCTTACATAGCAGCCCTCTCCAAAGTGAGGTGACATGGCAAGGGTGAGACCAGTAGTAGAGGTTATACTTATTTAGCAATGGTGTTAATGGGGATGACTGAGGCAATACTGTCTTCTCTAGTTTCCTCAGTGGAGGAGGTTACTCAAGTTGATTATCATATAATGCTCATGAGATTGAAGTAAATGTTAAACTACATATTTGTCAGTGTATTCCAGGCCTCTTAGCCAATCGACTATGGCAGGCCTCTGAACCACTCGGCTATGGTTAAGATAAAGATATGGAAAGACTATTGGAAATAAGCATATCTGATGTCAACCAGCCCTGGAGTGGTTTGCAAATTGATTAAACCATGCATGCATTTGTGTGCTAAAGATAATTTTTGTAAATCCTGTGTGTTTCATGGATAATATCGAACTTTCTTATTGTTCCTCAAGTGTTGAGAGGATAATGTGTAGAACATCTATTGGTATGTGTAATGCATTAAGTACCAACACATGAACTTTAAATTAAACTCTTCCATTCATTTATCTGTATTTGCTACTTACCGGTCTGTTTCGCCTTTCTAAGGAGGTAGAAGAGACCGACGCAGGCCAAGGTACTGATGACTGCTTCTATGACCAAGATGACCACCATCACCACCAGCGCCGTCACTGAGATCACATTTGGGACCACGGGGGAAGGTTGGGTTGGTACTACAGTTGCTGGGATAACGTTAGGAGCTGTAACGTTGAATAATCTCATGTTAGACAAACGTATGGAGTGTAGGCCTATCCACAGTTATTCATATATCGTACATTCTTATTGTAAAATTATCTCCTTACCTTTGTAAATGTTGTAATTGATGTAATATTGTAATCACTGTGTGAGTGGGTGTGTATGTGTGTGTGTACTGATGCTGATGGTGATTATGGTAGTGATGGTGGTGGTGATTGTTGTAGTAGTTGTGAAAGTGGTGAGGTACGATCACTTTGAAATCAAGAAATCGTTTAAACAATTGCCTTAATAAATTTAGTCTCCTCATTCTATAGCTAGATAATTATGTGTCTAGGCTGGACATCCATTCAGCCATAGATATATAAATGTCTTTCTGTATAGTTAGAAA
This sequence comes from Paralithodes platypus, assembly GCA_032716605.1. Taxonomy (NCBI): domain Eukaryota; kingdom Metazoa; phylum Arthropoda; class Malacostraca; order Decapoda; family Lithodidae; genus Paralithodes; species Paralithodes platypus. The sequence continues at coordinate 36,118,002 of CM064490.1, forward strand.
GTCATGGTGAATATTAACATTAAGACAGCCGTGGTTCATAGGTATGTTACATCTCTCCACATACAAGGCCTTCGTCACCGCCAGAGTTACCCTCTTTCTCTTCTTTTAGGCATGCCAATCTTCTGGTTTGTTATCCTCAAGTAAAAAGACTCAGAGTTTGCGGTGTGGTACACATTCCATACTGATATATACTGTAAATATGTGTTTGCTTTTTCTTTAATATTATTTTTCTTTGTTTCTGAACTAGAATATAATGCTGTGTGTATTTTGTAAGACAATGCCACCTAGACAGTTTTCCACAGCGGTTGTTCAGGTTCATGTGTTGGCAACTGTACCGTTCAATACAAGGATCACATCACTGTACATGATCAAGGGTATACAAATAGTAGGAACAAAGTATATACCGTATATACCGTAAGATCATTGGCTATATTTATAGTGATTTACCTTTCTTTGGACTATCATTGTGCAGGTGGGTAAACGTACATGCATATATTAATATCTAGTATTCGAGAATAGATATTATCGTCATGGGATAAATACCTTGTTGAAACAATAAAACATATTCATCAAAGACATCCAAAAGCTTACAACTGCTCAACAAGACCATCCAAGATCAACAGGTAGAAACGTTAAGGATTTTAAAGACCTTACCTTAGTGTGCCCTGGAAACTATGAACGGTCACGCCATCAATTAATCGCACCCAACAAAATATGTCCGACCAGTGAATCGCATAAGTACCCCATTTGAAAAACAATTTTTTGTAGCTAAATCACAAAGTCAGTAATTTATGTGTTATAACGCCATGCCATTATTGTTATCTATGCGGCTGATAGTCTTACCTTCAACAACAGAAGCAACACAGATCAACAGCAGAACTATGTTAATATTCATCCTGCGATAATTACAATAGTTCTCTTTTATATCAAGTGTGTGTTTGTTTTGTTTCCCTTTCTGATGGTCAACACAATTAAACCTTTTATCTGGTAAGGTAACAATTTATTACTATTATGTATTTATCACAGTTCCATTGACGGTAATTACTGAAGGTTATTGTATAAATTATGCTATGTAGTATTAGTGTCAGTTGTCAGTGCAAGATTAGTTTCCCAATATTTGATGAGCTTTTTTTGCATACAATCCGTTAGTAACTATGCAAATATGGAAAATATACGAGTCCGGAGAAATCCAGCTCCTACGATGAGTCATAGAAGAACCCTATGTGGCTGTTCCTTAATAAATGTCTAGCTACTTTTCATATAATCAAAATATTAACAATACTTTAAATAATGCATATTCAAGGCAAGTTATGTTTTCAGTAGATTTCCTCGCGAGTGTGCACAATTGTCTTCTCTTTTACAGTATAATAATTACTTATATCAACTTCAAGTTAAGGTTGTTGTCAAATGCTTTAAACAACTTATATATAAATGACTTAGAATGAGTTTAAATGTTGACCACCACACATTAAACACATCTGGTCACCGCCTCTACAAAGCTCTCACTGTTATAGATAAGAAAGGCTCCTCGCGGTGTATGATACACGGGATGCACTTCCTCTCTAGTTAAAGGGACTATATATATATATCACACAAGAACTTTTATCGTTAACTAAATATGGTCAACATTGTTCCGACAACATTAATTTTGTATGATTTATTACACTGGTATCAGAAAGTAGACTGACAATTTATCAATCTAGATGAGCTTATTAGTTACAATGTTTACCTAGCTGCCAGACCAGTGTTGAGGATAAATGCTGAGGGACATGCGCTGTGTGATACCGGCTTAAGTTTATATGTAGCTGTGGTAGTTCAGTCTTTCTGTATGATGACATAATTTTCTTTGTTATTTTGTTCTGGCTATCACTTGACCATTACATACGGTACAGAATGTATGTACAATGAAAGACAAAAGTAGTATCGTGTATGTTAATGAAGATATCTGGTAAAAGGTTAACTTTCGGTTACTATGGTAAGGCTCTCATAATGTTTCACGTGTTATATTAAATCATCAGACATAACAGCGACACAACTTTTGTCTTTCATTGTACCTGTAGGATTTAAAGGGATAATTAACAGGGATTTTACCTGTTATTTATCTTAGAAGTCCATCCAAGCTGAACATACTGTAGCCAATAAATGGCAGCCAGAGTAAATTAAACTGATGCCAACTGTTAATTATATTAAGAAGATACCGACAGTTTAGGAAGTGCCAGGTTGATTCAAAGGATATAATGAACAAAGTTGTTATCTATTTACTATCTAGAGATTCATACTATCTATCGATCTATTGCCAGCTGCCTTGATCTCGGAGAGGGTGGCCACGAATGACCTGCGTCCATGTTCCTCACTCGTCCGTCAGCCGGCATCCCCTATAAGTGGCCTATACCAACCAACAGCACCACTTTCACTCATATACGTCTTAACTTCATCCTTCCACCTGACTTTCTTACACTTTTTGAGTTATTCTCTCAATAGCTATACTGTCCACACGACCGAACCACCTAAAGGTATTTTGCTTCATAATATCTAGCACATTAGCATCCAAACAACATCATTCTCGTACTTCCTTATGTGTCTGGCTATCTCTCCATGTGACTCCACACATATTTTTCTCACCACTCTATTCTGGTTCAATTATTTCAGTCTACCTACAATCCTCCTTCCCTCACACTTTTTCCTCCAAACTCCCATCTTTAATCATTGCACTGGCCAAGTACTTCAGTGAGCTGATATTTTCCAATGCCTGGCCATTAAACTACACTTCACACTCTGCAACTGCATTCCTCTCAAAGACCATAACCTTAAGCCCCATTCACACACACAACTTTGTCAACACGACGTTGGCCGACTTACGGATTTTTGGCTCATGACCAAATGTGGGAGACCTTGCAGCGATCATGGTGTTTGGCCCCATGCACCTGACATGCCTCGACCTTGCCCTTTGTAGATGTTGGCAAGTCTAGCGGAAGTGGGACAAACAACCGAATTTGACTTTTCAGGTACATAATCTGGTTCCGTCCTTTTTTTATGGACAGTACAAAGGCTGCACAAGGGCAGTACATGAATGGTAGATGAACGGGAAACCCGCGTCTGCACTGCTCTGACACTGCCTCCTAGCGAAGGCCGTGACCCAGAGCCGATTGTTTCAATACAAGTCCTTTTCATAATTCCATTGACCTTGTAGGACTTTACATCAGACTCTGCGAAACATACTGTCATTTTATAGTTTGGAAGGGTCGGGATGACAGGCCATTTACTCTTTACTACATTGCCCTTCAGGTTCTATTTCTCACACTCAGCAGTAGACATATTTACTAAACCCTACAACTCCACTTCATTACCACTCATCGCTCCATACTTAATTGATGAATTTTAGATAATCTTAATTTTAATGAAATGGAATTGAAAATATTTATATGCAGCTTAGTGTGTTGATTTTTCTAGATGCATTCTTATTATGGTTACTGTGTGGAGCAGATCAATGTTCTGGGTTAAGGCGTATGGAAACCAGGAAAGTGCTATTCAAGCCTTGAATTATATGGTGAACACCAATAAATTGGCTTTACAACGTACTGTATATCCCCATAACTATTCTATCTCCATTGTTTTTCGACGAGAACATCGTCACCATGGTCTAGGGGCAGTATTCTCCTTAACAAACAACCCAATCATTTGGGAACATAGTCTGATAGGGTTAATTCATGTTTGATCTGGTATCATCCGGTCTTTTTATGTTATCCCCATGTTATTCAGACGTAAATTATAGGTTTGAGTCCTGAAGGGAAGAAGGAAAACCTAATATTTAGTAGTGGCCCCGGAATCATTGACGATGCGCCTAAACATTGTTTATGGCCAATCTTTGAACTCAAGCTTGTCTTTCAAACTTCCCGCCCGGGAGAGATCCAAATACGATTGCCACACATCGTGAGCGAAACGCTCTTGAAAACCACTCACGGACTCGTCCTATATGATGTGGGTACCACTACTAAAAAAAACTAGCAAAAAATAATAAAATAAAAAGATAAAACTTGATCTTAGCATTGCGCTTCTCATACGTCTGCTGTTTCTGCACGCTTCGCCTCACTCATCGAAGCGATCACTCGCCCTTAATCTGATATATCAAGACTTTCAAAACATAGCAGATGAATGGGAAGGGGATGGAAGGGAGGGCCAAAATCGTCAATGATTCCGGGGCCACTACTAAATAATAGGTTTTCCTTCTTCCCTTCGGGACTCAAACCTATAATTTATTAGTGGCCCCTTCATCATTGACGATGCGCCTGATATCTCAAGACTGGAGGGGGACATTCATCATGAACATCATAACCACTAATAAATTACTAAGGTTAAAAGATAAACACGTACGAAAAAGATCATAGTTTAATGAAAATAATAAAAGGTTGTACAGGCGGCGTTCCTTAACCCTTCTTTAGCGGCCTATGCGGTTTATTTATATGTACCGCCCAGCGGGGTGTTTTTAGCCAAAATAGGGCTGTTTACGTGATCATTTTCATGCCTAAATAAGACCCAGAACGTAAAACAAGTATCTATCCCTGAAAGGGCATAAACAGAGCTTTCGAATGACACCATAACGATCCTTGTATGATGGATAGTTTTCTTGCAATAACCGTGCAACGCGAGTGCAAAAAGCATGTAATTCGGTACTTTCCCCATATAATTCAGTATGTAGCGAGTGAGAGAGGGAGGAGGGAGCTGAGATTCGTGTCAGTAGGTTCTCCGCGGTGGTCTGGAGCAGTCATACGCTCGCTAGTCTCCTGCCACCACTTGTCTCTCTCTCAGCAACATTATGTGCTGAAATTGCCACTCGACCTATGTCGAGCGCCGCCACATAGTCCAGCTTTATTAAAAACGACTTATGTGGTGAGCCGCTTTTTAAGGGTTAAAGGTTGCCTGTTGTGTAGCACCGTTACGTTTGATAGAACAGTTGGTGTGACACACATAAACTATACATTTTAGCTTATGAATACATAAATAAATCAATATCTCATCTCTTATAAACTACTGATAATATGGTGGCCTATACATATATGGCCCACAGGTACTGTATTACAAAAATATTTGTACTCTTGCTTTTAATCCTAATCCTTAAGATTAATGAGCATAATGGAAACTCTATTGCCATCTATAAACTAACGTACATTTTTTTCCTGACTAGACTTATTTTAGTCTAAGGAACTGGTTATCACATGACCTCCATTCTCGTCATATATTGTATCACATAAGAGGCAGGTTAGAGGCCCTAGCTAGGATACCTCCCCCCCCCCCTCCTTTTCTTTACAAAAAATAGCTTAAAACTAGACTCTCTGCCTTAATGCTACACATGTACGAGAAATCATGAGATTCACGGAAAGGTAACGTGTTAAGAAAGTATGATTAGATGACCATAGCTTGGTCTGCTGAATATCATTGAGTGAATAATTGTGTAGGAATCTGAGTGATGCAGCCTACTTCTGGATATCGTGTGACCTAGCCAAAACGCCCAGATTACTCTCTCTAACTACTTCTACTAATAACGCGGCTAGCTGGCGTTTTTGGAGACGTTTACCTGTACGTGAAACCCAGAAGGATCCCGCCTGTGCTGGCCGAGATTCCTGCATAAATAAAATGAGTGATTGAACCGGGCATAATAAATGGTGCTTATCGCCCTGTTTCAGAGCAGGAACTTCAAACTCTGAGAAAACATAATTATACTGTGTTCATTCTTTGCAATGAAATTGGGAGCAGGTGCAATATGTACACTCATGTTGCGCCTCAAAAACATTAAACAAGATGGCTCCGAACTCATCGCCGCCAACTCAGACACCCTATCACCTGTGGCTAATGCCATTAGAAAAATGGCTTTCTTAAGTCTTAATTCGAAAGGAGGATTATGACAATATTTATGGGAGTGAAGCATTTCAAGGGCCAGATCAAGAGACCAGGTGGGTGTGAGTTGACGAGGAGGAGGGTGAAGCCGAAAGCAAGACCGCATGAACCCCTTCTCCTCCGCCTCTGAAACGGACAGACCAGTTAAATAAAAAAGAGGTGTCCGAATTGCTGTGAGGTGATTCCTTAACCCTTAAAGATCGGGGGCGGACTTAAGTCCGCCTCCAATTTGCAGCAAGTTAGGAGCATTATTAAGTCATTTAAAGGGTTAAAATCGAGTGCAAATGGCCGGGAGCGCAGCGGGCAAGACAACGGACTCCCAGGGCTTACCGCCGCCCATTAACTCATGTTCCCTGTGTTCTCAAGAGGCCGGCAGTGTAGCCAGTAGTGAGCATAGCTGGGAAAAATATGCCGCTATACGCTAAACTCCCATGTTACTGGTATCACTGTATGAGAACCACGAGTGCTACGTAGCTCGTTCAGGTCTCATTTTGAAGCTTTTAGCGCCTAGTTTTTTGTTGAATACATTTCTTTTCATGCAGATACTTGATTTATCATTCAGGAGGGCCTGAATATGCCCAAATAAGCCCAAAACGCCCCGCTAGACAAGGGTTAATGTGACAACTGACAACTTTTGCATTTCAAATAGGTAATTTAAATAATTGAACACCAGAGCCACCGAGGACTATTGTTGGTCAGTTTCTACGATCCAGGTAGTGAATGACTTCTAGTGAGATTGGTACTGTCTTTGTGTTGATAGAGCATACTGATTAATCAACTTGTGAGTCACGGCTTCCCCAAACTGGCCTAGCCACTTGGCCTTCTGAATATCCATAAGGCAAAAGTCAGCGAGGTTTTGAGGTTTCCAATTGTGTCTAAGTGGAAGTACGAGATCGGGAGCGACACCGGGTTCTTGCACCACGTCTTTAATTGATTGTATCAAACTTGAGCCGGCCACAACGGCGCAATCATCGAGACCATGCCTCGATAACCCCGTAGTTTGTGAACTACTTTGCACATTAAGGATGCGTCTGGAGGCGGAAACAGATAAATGGAGCTCCATTTGTGCCACTCTTCCAGAAATTCGTCTGGACCCCCCCGCCGGAGCCTGACTCTGGCGTGTGAGGTACTGAGGCAGCCTGTGGTTTGCCTCTGACGTGAACAAGTCCACTTGTGGATGGTAGGGTACAGCAATCATATCTTGAAAGATGTTTTGCTTAAGAGCCCATTCTACTTGAGTGCTCTGTCTCCGAGACAGAGCGTCCACCCACACGTTTGCCACGCCGGGCAGATATGTTGCATGAAGATAAATCTCTAGCCTTGCAGCTAGTCGAAAGATCTTTTCTGACAACCCTTGTAACACTCGAGATCTCGCTGACCCTTGTTTCTGAATGCATGTCACTGCAGTCAGATTGTCCATTCTGAAGGCTAGGGACTTTCCCGCCTGGCTCATGCCGTGCTCCTGTAAAAAGAATAGTGGAACTAACAACTCCTTGGCATTGACATGAAGGTGATTTGATTTGGACCATAGACCCTGACCCTGATGACCTAGGTTTGACTGGTAATCCCATCCCAGGGTACCTGACGCGTCTGTATCTATCCAGACCGTCGGAGGAGGAGCTGTCCATGTCAAGGAGGAGTGCATTACTTCTGGGTTCGCCCAAGCCGCCAGGAGGTTGTGTATTAAATTTTGGAATTTTCCGCAGTGTTTCCGCTGGCAACAGCGGAAAGCACCTGTTTCCTTCCAAAATAATTCTTTTGACCTTCAGACGACCTAACGGGACCGTCAGCTGTATCCAATTGAGTGAGCCTACCAGAGATTCCCAGATCCTCCTCGTTGTTGTCAGAGAATGAAGAAACCGAAAGAGTTTCCTCCGAAATCTCTGACGGTTGTCTTCGCTCTGACTCAGAGTGAGAAATTCGGTATCCCAGATAAGGCCCACCCATTGGATTTTCCTGGTGAGGATCAAGGAGGACTTTGCTAAGTTCACCTTGAACCCCAAGGCAGCTACATGAGTTAACACTAGTTGTACATGTTGGAGGCAGATTATTTTGGTTGTGCTACTATTAAACAATCGTCTAGGTACCATAACACCATGATCCCCTGTTTAAGTAATGGTAGCAAAGCCTGTTGGACTAATTTTGTGAAAATCCGGGGTGCTAGATTTAATCCAAAGGGCATTCTTTGAAAGACAAACGTTTGATCCCCGTTGCGTAAAGCTAGATACTTTTGAAAACGTTTGTTGATTGGGACATGCCAATAGGCTTCTGGTGGATCGATGGAACACATCCAACCCTGCGGCGGGAGTGTCAATCTGATCTGATTCACCGTCAGCATCCTGAATGACTGATTGTGAATATGGGTGTTTAGATAAGATAGGTCGATCACTGGCCTCATCTGAACACTGTCCCTCTTTGACACCAGGAACAACCGGGATGTGAACACGGATTGTGACAAAGGACTGGGGATAATGATCTGCTTTTGGGCCATATCTTTGACGATGGATCCCACCTCCAATGAAACAAGATTGAATTCTGTGGGGATACGTAAACGGGGTCGCCGGGACCACCGCCAGGAGAGGCCTTTGCGGACCACTATCCTTGCCCATGTTCGCCGGGGTCATGCCCGATGACAATCTCGGAAGTTGCCAGTTGCATAACTGGTGTTGTCCGGCAGTACTACTCTCGGTTCCGTCTCGCCTTGCCTTGGCACTGGGAGTGAGAGAGCCTTGTGGTGTCTCAGTTCTTTGAAGAGGAGGGTTGTGACTCTGATTTTGGAATGGGGGGATGAGAGGCCTTGCTACCATCACTACTATTTACCCCTAGACTGACCCTTGAACCAACACCCTCTACCCCTGGATTGACCTCATAGGGGCTGTGTAAGTCTTTGATGACTGAAATGACTGGGATTGACCACGAAAGGAACTCTTAGCATTAAATTTAGATTTAACTGATTGCTCACTCTTTGACTTAGAAGTAGTGGCAGGTTGTGAGTCTATAAGGAAATGGACAGTGCGCCAGGCATCGTCTGAGGCTAGGGTCTTGGTGAAAACATTTTATAATATTAGTCTCCTACCGATCTCTGTAGGGAGTCTCCTAACCAAGTACACCCTCAGGTCTTGACGTACCCGTACCGCCTCGAAAAGAGCAGTCCGGATATCGCCGAGAGACTGAATGGAGTTTTGGAGAAGAAGGCGCCTAGTCAGAGAAAGAGCCTTCTGGGTCCCGGCGTCCAGTACTGACTCAGTCGTCCTGGCCAGAGAGGCCGCAAGCTGGCGGCTGAGTAAATATTGGGACACTGGTCTCCAGGCTTTCTGCCTCATCTTTTAGTCTTTATCGATCTGGACCTGTGTGGGAGAACATAAAGGTTCAGGCAAATGACACAAATAAAGTTTAGAGGCCCCCACAAAATCAAAAATATATTGAGGTATCCCTACCGCCTTGCCTACCGGCATTGAAAACCAATGATTGTCTTCTTGCGGGAGCTGATGACTGCTCTTGTTTGTTATTGTGCTGGCAAACAGCTGGGCCTCTTGTCCCCATGCAACCCACGGCCCTGACTCCCTCCCCTGAATCTGGACTAGTGAAGACCCATCAGAGTCCCTGAAGGGTATTGAATTTAACTCCGGGGTCAAGCACTGTAACTGTTTTAAATTGTTAAACCCATCAGATTTAGACCAGTCGGAAAAAAGTTTTCCGGCGGAAGCGGGAGGCAAGGCAGGAGATGGCATGTACACAAAATAGTCAGGATTATAAAATGTAGGAATGGCTCTGATGACAACATCAAGTACCTCTCCAGACTGGTTCTTGGCCCTAAGTTTCTTAGCCTCACTCGCCTCAATAACCCAATGTTCCAGCACAGGGGACTCTCCCGTAACTGTGGGTTGTGCGACCTCGGGGTGTAAAGGCTTAACGACAGACCAAGACATATCCGGTCCATATAAAAGTGGCATAGGGCCCTTTTTACTGGGAATGGATTTATCAAGAGGGGGAGGGAGCAAATCAGAGAACAACTTCAAATTCGACGGCAACAGCGCCGTAGCTCCCGAAGTGGAAGCTATAGGAGTGACAGTAGGGAGAGGTAAAGTTACATCAACTTGAGGTTGCACTAGTACTTGTCCTAGAGGTCGCACCACCGAGGCTACTGGTACTGGAACTGATACCTGTCGCTCACCTTTAACCTGTCTCATAAAATCAAATAACTCCTGTAATTAGTCCCTCGATACAAACACCCCACTTTCTTGGCCTAACTGGGAAGCGTACTTCGACATCTCTGAGTCCTGCATTCCCGAATGCCGAGAAGAAGGACGTTGGCCAGACGCCAGCTCCTTGGCGTGTACTCCTTGTTAGTGTAGAGTTGATCCCAGTGACCGGGTCAGGGGGGCTGGTGAAGCCTCCAACCGAGACTCGCCGACCCGGGCAGCGGAATTGTGTGTTCTTGTTTGTGCTTCGTCGAGAACGATGAACTCAGAAAGGTCTCGAAGGTTCAGATCCGGTATGTCATACTCTGAAGGGTCTTGAACCGAGGCGGGCTGGTCAGAAGAGCTCTCATTCTCTTGCCGGCGCGAACACACGCTGCTGCCCCTCTCCGTTCCCAATACCGGCAAGGCCTGAGGTTCTGGCTGCGGGTTGTGAGGAATGGTAAACCGGTGAGAAAAGCCTGAGACATGACTAGAAGTGCCTCTGGGTGCCTCCATACTCGACGAAGACTGTTTAACTGTTTGGGTGAAGGCTGCGCCGCCTTCTTTGACGATGAGGACTTCCTAGACCGACTCTTCTTAGACTTGTCATCGCCTGCAGATAGTGAGGTGTCAAAATTAGAGTGAGACCTCTTAGGTGCTTGTTCCACAGAAGGCGACTCGGGTCTTGGTCTAGGAGAGCGGGACCTGTCACGCCGGCTAGACGACGGAGGTGCGTCCGGCGGATCTGAGGTCCTAGGTCGCTTAGGCTGGCGGGAGGAAGTTTCACGAGATGAACCGCCAAGGGGTGATGTAAGTGATGCCCCTTTAATAAAATCTTCTAAAATCTGGTCATCCAATTGCAATGATTTGTGGGCCGCCGTCTTACAGTACGTTACATACACTGACTAAATATGAAGTAAAATAGTCTTGCACTGACTATCAGCATGGTTTAAATAAGCATTGCAGAGGGCTGAACAATTGGGGCATGATTGGGAAAGCCAATGACCACGAGATCGGTCTAGACAAGGAACACACTTAACACATAGAATGTGCCCAATGACCGATAAATTTTTACAACCCAAAGCAGAACAAAAAGAGAAACCACTCTTATCCATGATTAACTTCCTCCCGCCAGGGAGATTGCAGATCCTCCTAGGTGTCCCACATGTGAACCTGTGGGTGAGAAAATTCCAAGAATCAATGCTCATAAGGACACGCTAGACTGGAAAAGCTAATATTCAATATTTATCTCCAACGTTAAAGAGAAAGAAGAGTTGAATAACACTAAACAATTTTAGTTACCCTTACGTTAAGTACATTCCCCAGAAATGTAAGTGAGTAGTTAGTAGCCTACCATGTGCTACTTATGTATATAACTTCTTACCTAAGTGGTTAACACTGACCTCATCCCGTCTTGTGATGCAAGAACTAAACCCGGCGACAACGCAACTATGGATATTAATTCTTAACCCCGGTGGACCAGCGCCATGAATTCAAGCAATACAGACAACTGAAAGCTACAAGATAGGAATGGGTGAGTTCGTTTCTCGGCTCGGCGGTAGTGGCTCCCCACTTTCAACCACCCGGATTAACTTTCGGACAGTACCAAGCAACGAACGTTTTCTTTGTTAAGTTTATGCGGCGGAATAAGTTGTAGTAGGCAGTCTAGCCGAACACTCTCAAAACACAAATTTAGTAAAATGCCGGTCGAGCCAAAATCATACTAGACGCCATAAACAAAACAAACAAAATACATTTCAATCCCGTACCAAGCGAGGATATCTGAATTTTAACATAACTCTAGATGTTTCCCGGCGGAAAAACCGCGCAAAACAACTAGAGGCACGTTGATTAAAGTCTCACTTCTAAAAATTCCGCCGGAAGGGCCAACCCTCCAAAAAAGGAATGAACAACGTGCACATACATGGCATGGTTATACATGAATAATAATAAAAGAATCAATAATAACACACCACAGCCATATATACACAACCTATATGAGGCCAACTAGATGGGGGCAGATGGCGATGAAATCAGTCATTGTAGCACAAACCTGTGATCCAGCGATGACCATAATACACGTAGAGATCACGAAGAGTAGGTTGAAGAGCAGCATGGCTCCGTGCAGGACCCCTCAACTACGTGAGGCAGTCCCCGAGCACTAGCCCACGTGGCATACTGTTGCACACCCAAAATGGACCGAACAACAGGCCCCGGTTCACCCTATAAGAAGCCTTGTGACTAACAGTGAACTAAAAATGAGCTAGGATAATAAAACAAGCACATGGGAGAGGCCTTATCGCCTTATCACAACGAGGGCTCCGCCTAACACACCCGCTTTAGCATATTGAACCCTGACAAACAGTCTCCAGGGCCCACTAAAAGACACTCACAGCCTACGCCTAGTCTATAAGCTACCTATCCTCAGCACTGAGCATGTACATGTGAGAAAAAGACTCACCATAACCGAGGGGAGGTGAAGAATGAAGGCTGGGCTGGAGCGCCCCAACACACGTCCGACACTAGTGGGCCCGGGAGTAATAAGGGCGAGTGATCGCTTCAATGAGTGAGGCGAAGCGTGCAGAAACAGCAGACGTATGAGAAGCGCAATGCTAAGATCAAGTTTAATATTTTATTTTATTATTTTTTGCTAGTTTTTTCTAGTAGTGGTACCCACATCATATAGAACGAGTCCGTGAGTGTTTTTAAGAGCGTTTCTCTCACGATGTGTGGCAATCGTATTTGGATCTCTCCCAGGCGGGAAGTTTGAAAGGCATGCTTGAGTTCAAAGATTGGCCATAAACAATGTTAAGGCGCATCGTCAATGATGAAGGAGCCACTAATAAATCTATATTAATCAGTCATCATAATTGTTATCATCCGTATCAACCATTCTTCTGTCTGTGTAGCCTAAACCAATTAACTCCTTCAGTAAAATGAAACTCTCCTTGCCCGATATTTTAGAGTTGCCATATTCGATCCTTTACATGCACTCTTATTCTGCAAAACTACCTCCTCCACCTTTTCCTATTGAGCCTGGACCAAACCTTTTCTCACCTCTGTACAGTCAACAATGCACTTCGAATCAAGGAATCTTGGTCAGCTGTGAGGTGCTAGCTTGGAGTGTGAATATAATCAATATCTTCTCCAATACAATATATTTTGCAAATATACAAAACTTATTTGGTTGCATTCATAATCAATACATTGGTATATCGTTGACTGCCCAAGTGCTGTATTTGTTATCATATAATTAAAAACAACAACACTAGGTATGCTCGACTTCTAGCAAATGGAGGAAGTTGAAGAGGTGAGCCAAGTGGTTAAGAAAGAGATGTGTGCACATTGTGAGGAAGCATGTTGGATTAAGAGAAGGGGGAGTGGACTAAAAGGAGCAACATGGTGACTGAAGAGGTGAAGCAAACAGTTGAAGGGAAAAAGAAAGCTTACATGTAGTGGTTTGGCAGTAGAGGTAGTATGGATTTGGTGATAGAGAAAAAGAGAGCAGTGAAGAAAATACTGAGGGAAAGTATAAGAGAGAAGTAGAGGATGAATTAGGAAGGAAAAGTGGAGCGGCGAGTGTAAGGAACTAATTTGGAAGGTCAAGAAGGTTAGGGAGGCTGATAAAGGAAATAGTAAGGGTGTGAAAGATAAAAATAGGCGAGTGCTAGTGAAGAAACAAGAGAAAGTAGCAACATGGAGAGAGCACTCAATGAATTAATGAATGTAGAGGATTAACCCGGGAGCTACGGGAAGACTCTTAAGAGATTTTACTGGGCGGCTGCGGAAAGACTCTTAAGATCCAAGGCCTAAAAAAAAACTTTTAAAACACCCCAGTGGCACTCGAAACAAAGCAATTTGTGTTTAGGTGAGATAATTTCCCTCCATTACTTTCTACCACTCCTACACATGTGTCCCCCCCCTTTCCCTCCTCCTCAATTATCAGGTATTTTCTCTATTATTCCCGATATTTATCAAGTATTTTCATGCGAGAACGGGTGGGAGAGAGAGGGGTGGTGGACCCTCCAAGCCAGTCTGAAAGCTCCCCTTGTCTCTCAGTACCGTTCAAGACAAGTGTGTTTGTCTCTCTCCGCTCAAGGTCAGATTACGACCGCGGGGCTAAAATATAAAATTTTCACCAGCCAATTGCTGTTACCACTTGTTTTATTGCTTTCCCATGTTCATATGTTCATATTAAAAGTAAAATAGGCGCATATGGATAAGTATTAATTATATATATGGTAAATTACCGATTTTAGTGAGGAATGAATCAGAATACCTTCACATGGCGAGCACTTTCAAATACCATAGCTGCGTAGCTTTGAGGTTAAGGAGATGCAAACATAGTAGGATGGGGAATGTGATGGAGAAGAATGGGAGAGGGATAAATAGAAAAAGTGGTGGAAGCTTTGAAGAGGGTGAAGATGGGTAAAATGTTAGGGATATGTGGAGTGTGTAGCGAGATGCTGAAGTATGCAGGTAAGGTAGTAATAAAATGGATCTGGAAAATATGTACACTAGACTGGGAGAAGGGAAGAGTGCCAGAAGACTGGGAATTAGCTATACTAGTCCCCCTATATAAGCAAAAAGTGGAGACAGGCGCATCTGGGGGCTATGTCTTCTAAGCATAGTAGGGAAGATATACTGCAGGATACTGATAGAAAGAGTGAGCGAGATAAAGCATTAGGTTCATGAGGAGCAGGGTGCATTTAGGAAGGGAAGGGAATGTGTAGAACATAATTATTGTCTCCTTGTGTGTATTGTGGGGAAGTACCTGGAGAAGAGAAGGAAGTTATAAGGCTACATTCAAGGATTTGGAGAAAAGCAAAGACATAATTGATAAGAAAGGTCTATAGAAATACTGAGAATATGTGGAGTAGATGGCAAGTTGCAAGAAACAGTGAATAGATTGTACCAGGTTGTAATGTAAGGGTTGCATTGCATGTAGAAAATTAACAAAGTGAGTTCTTTGATTTGAATGTTGGATTAAAGCAGGCGTGTGAAATGTCCCCATGGTTGCTCAAAGCACACATGGATGGAGTCGTGAAAGAAATACAGGAAAGAACAATGGTTGTTGGAGTACCTTTGGAAGGGAATTGGTAAGGGTACTAACATTTTAAAAATTATTCATTTTAGCCCAGCCTCGGAGTCCCCAGGGGGGGGGGGGGGACCACAAATGCCCCCACACCCGACAGACCATCCCCTGACGACCCCACAAAATTACCTGGACCTCAGCCTGTTACTCTTTCTAATAATTTCTGCAACATTCGCGGACTTTCCTCTAACTTTCACTCTGTTGAACACCATCTCTCCTCCTACAAACCTGATCTTCTCTTCCTCACCGAAACTCAGGTGTCTGTAGCAACATCCAGCAGCCCCTTCTCTGTATCCTCCTACTTTCTCTATTCTAGTTTCAAAGCCAAAGGCGGATGTTGTGCATATGTGCACAACAAACTCACTTGCTCTCGTGTTCCCGATTTCGATTCCTCTGAATTCTCAACTTTATGGCTCAAACTTTCTTGTCATTCTCTTACTAAATATTTCTGTGCTGTCTATCTTTCCTCTAACTCTACCAACTTTTCCAAATTCTTTGACTATCTAAACTCTACAGTGGAACACATTCTATCCATTTCTCCTTTCTCAGAAATCTCCATCTTAGGAGATTTCACCACCAATGCTTCCAAAAACCAATTTCTCCATCTATCTACCCGTAAGGAACTCCATGCGGACTATCCCTTATTCTTCAACAATACAAAAATCAATCCTTCATCTTCTCTCAATATTCTTGGTGTCTCTTTTTATTGCGCTCTCAGTTGGAAGGACCATATTACCAGTCTTGCTAAGGCAGCCTCCCAGAAGCTGGGTGTGCTCAACCGCCTTAGTGGGTTCTTTTCCCCTGCACAGCTTCTTGCTCTGTACAGGGGCATAGTGCGTCCTTGTATTGAGTATTGTTCACATGTGTGGGGAGGTTCCTCTCACACCGCTCTCCTAGACAAAGTTGAAAGGAAGGCCTTTTGTATCATTAACTCCCGTCCACTCACCAACTCTCTGCAATCTCTCTCTCTCCGCCGCAATGTTGCATCTCTCTCGCTATTCTATCGCTACTATAATAATCAGTGTTCCTCAGATCTTTCCCAGTGTATACCACCTCCTTTACGTAGGGCACGTGGTATCCGTCTTGCAACTCAATCCCACCCCTACTCTGGTGCAACTCTCCAACCCAAGAGTGAAACGTTACTCTCAAACTTTCTTCTACTCAACAGCTGAGCTCTGAAACTCTCTCCCAGAATCAGTCTTTCCCTCTTCCTATGGCTTAAATTGCTTCAAACTCTGTGTGTCCAGGCATTTTGGCTCGAACGTCCCTTGATTTTGGCCCTGTCACTCTTTTAACTATGGGGGAGGCACTCGCTATAGGCAGTTCTGCCTTTTGCATCCCTCAATCACATAGAGAAAAAAAAAAAAAAAAAAGGGTAATGCCTGCGCTGCTGATTGCTGACGATATAGTTCTATTG
Organism: Paralithodes platypus; assembly: GCA_032716605.1. Classification (NCBI taxonomy): domain Eukaryota; kingdom Metazoa; phylum Arthropoda; class Malacostraca; order Decapoda; family Lithodidae; genus Paralithodes; species Paralithodes platypus. The sequence goes on from CM064490.1 coordinate 36,134,587, forward strand.
AGTGGTGATGAACTGGATTTGCAATGTTTGTAGATAATATTTGGTAGTGTGTGCTAGAAATGAAAGTTGAAGGTTATGATCTTTGAGAGGAATGCAGTCACATAGCGTGGAGTATGGATGAATGGTATAGGAAAATGTCACCCAATTTAAGTACTTGGGCAGTGTAGTGAGGAAAGATGGGAGTTTGGGGGATGACGTGTAAGACAGTGTGCTACAAGAGAGTAGGGTTTTAAGGACGCTGAAAGCAGTGACTAGAAATAGGGAGGTGAGCATGGAAGTGAAGAAGTCACTACATGAAATTGTGGTGATCCCGACACGGATGTACGGGAGTGATGTATGGATGTTGTTGGAGAGACAAATAGAGAGTGAGGTGGGTGGAAATATGTGTATATGAGAAGTGCGTGGGGGGTCACATGAAGAAACAGATAGACAAATGAGGAAAGACATAAGTCATGTGGTGTGGATACAGATGTGCTGGAGAGTGTGAAGAGGAACATCTTGAGGTGGTTCGGTCATGTGGAGTGTACGTAGAGTGACAAAATTACTAAAAGAGTGTATGAGAGTGAGGTGGAAGGCCAGAGAGGGAGAGGTAAACCGAGGTTGGGAAGGAAGGGTGGAGTTGAGTGGAGGTGTTGTGGGGTGGGAGGAGGGGCATCAGCTGACAGATTAACATAGAGGCGATTAATTTGTGGCCACACCCTCGGGGATTGAGACGTCTAGCATCTAGCAATTAATACATAAATATAAATGAAGAAAACAAATATATTTTGATGGTGATCATACCTGGTTTATCGAATGTGTGTTGTTTTAAAGTGTGGGCAAAATATTACTTCTTTTCATATCAAAGTAAACACGGGCGTTATTTCATAAAAAAAGTATATATATATTTGTTTTCTATGTGATTGAGGGAGGCAAAAGGCAGAACTGCCTATTGCGAGTGCCTCCCCCATAGTTGAAAGAGTGACAGGGCCAAAATCAAGGGACTTTCGAGCCAAAATGCCTGGACACACGGAGTTTGAAACAGTTTAAGTCATAGGAAGAGGGAAAGAATGATTCTGGGAGAGAGTTCCAGAGCTCAGCTGTTGAGTAGAAGAAAGACAGAGTAACGTTTCACTGTCGGGTTGGAGAGTTGCACAGAGTAGGGGTGGGATTGAGTTGCAAGACGGGTACCACATGGCCTACGTAAAGGAGGTGGTATACACTGGGAAAGCTCTGAGGAACACTGATTATTATAGTAGCGATAGAATAGCGAGAGAGATGCAACATTGCGGCGGAGAGAGAGAGATTGCAGAGAGTTGGTGAGTGGACGGGAGTTAATGATACGAAAGGCCTTCCTTTCAACTTTGTCTAGGAGAGCGGTGTGAGAGGAACCTCCCCCTACATATGGGGAGGACGCACTATGCCCCTGTACGGAGCAAGAAGCTGTGCAGGGGAAAAGAACCCCCTAAGGTGGTTGAGCACACCCAGCTTCTGGGAGGCTGTCTTAGCAAGACTGGTAATATGGTCCTTCCAACTGAGAGCAGAAGAAAAAGAGACACCAAGAATATTGAGAGAAGATGAAGGATTTATTTTTGTATTGTTGAAGAATAAGGGATAGTCCGCTGGGAGTTCCTTACGGGTAGATAGATGGAAAAATTGGGTTTTGGAACCATTAAAGGTAACAAGGTTTTCTCTGCCCCAATTGGAGATAGTATTTAGATCAGAATTTAAGAGTTCTACGGCTTCATTACGTTTGTCGATGAGAGATTGCTGGCTGGGGCGTTCTGAAAAACTAATGGAGTAGTGTAAGGTTGGGTCGTCTGCGTATGAATGGATGGGAATTGAGGTACAGTTGAGGAGATAATTATTTTATAAAAATTAGAAAGAGAATAGGAGATAGGACAGAGCCCTGAGGAACACCGGAGTTTATAGGGTGAGGAAGTGAATAATGGCCGTCCACAACTGCGGCTATGGAACAGCCGGAAAGGAAATTAGAGACAAAGGCACAGATGGAGGGATAGAAACCTAAGGAGGGTAGTTTAGAAATTAAAGATTTGTGCCAGACTCTATCGAAGGACTTCGATATGTCTAGTGCAATAGAAAAAGTCTCACCGAAGTCCCGAAAGGAGGATGACCGAGAGTTAGTAAGATATGCAAGAAGATCACCAGTAGAGCGACCCTTAAGGAAGCCATACTGGCGATCTGAGAGCAGATTATGAGAAGAGAAATGCTTAAGAAATTTGGAAGCAAGAATAGTTTCAAAAACTTTAGAAAGACATGAGGTGAGAGCAATTGGACGATAGTTGGAGGGTTTCCGTGAATATTTAGCGGTAGATTACATATAAATTATAATGATGGACACATGAGGCCCATCCTCCACAACCTGCAGCATTAACACCTAACGAGCGTCCTAGGCGGTAATTTATGTGTACCGCCCAGCGGGGTGTTTTTACCCTAAATAGGGTTGTTTACGTGATCATTTTCATGCCTAAATAAGACCCAGAGTGTAAAACAAGTATCTATTCCTGAAAGGGCATAAACAGAGCTTTCCAATGACACCCCAACCATCCTTGTACGACCACTGTTTTTTTTTAAACGATCGTGCAACACGAGTGCAAAAACCATGTAATTAGGTACTTTCCCTACATAATTCCCTGTGTAGCGAGTTTGAGGGGGGATGGAAGGGTGGTTTTCACTTTAGTTGGCCCACCGCGGTGGTGGGCGGCGGTCATAGCCTTACTACGCTCCTCACACCACCCAGCTCTCTCTCTCTGCAACATTACGTGCTGAAAATGGCACACGACATAAGTTGTGAACCGCCACTTAGTCCAAATTTATTTCACACGACATAAGTTGCGCGCCGCCAAAGAAGGGTTAAACACAACTTTACTATGATAGTACCAATTTACTGGCTTGAAACTTGCTCATGAAGAAATATGTATAAGCCTAATTCATGCAATTGAATATATGGTAAATGTGTTTATCTACATATGTATGAGAGAGAGAGAGAGAGAGAGAGAGAGAGAGAGAGAGAGAGAGAGAGAGAGAGAATGTCGTCTACAATAATCAGGGTTGAACAATTTTGAAGACTGAATTAGTTGTGTATTTCGTCTATAAAATGTATAGGAAAATACAAAGTGTATGGTTGTCATGTGAAGCTACAACAACCTTGATAATCCTTTCTTGCACAAGGATGTAGAATAAAAGTCCAGAGATAAGTTTATAGGTTCTATATTAGCCAGAGATACAGAGAGCTGGGAGGCACTGTTATGCTGAGTGCCAACCGGATGTTACTGAGGAAACATGTGCAGTGGTGCCGGATATATTTGGTGCAACGCTGCCGTCATTAAAGAGTACGGTATATTACCATGGGATATTAAACAATGATAGTATTGCCCTGAAAGTACATGTGTGTATGTTGCAATATGATTAAGGCATGTGTACACTCTGTATATATGTTGTGTGTGCACTTAACCGATATCAACACCTCCCTCCCCCTTCAAGCTCGCAAGACGTTGTCGAGCCGACTCTTTTTCTAGAAGCCTTTCAGACCTACGTGGGGCCATGGGGGAAGTGAAGGACTCTCTTTCTGGGTCCGTGCAAGACACAGGGATCTCAGGGTTATGGGGGAGGGGTTCAACACCAGGGGAATTCACTGGGCGGAGGAAGCGACGGTTCCGCCAATATATCTTACCACTGGGGAGACGAACCTCATAATCCCTGGACCTGCCGCAGCCCATGACGACCCCAACCTTGTCCCAGCGGTGAGAAGTCGGGTCTTGGATCCACACTGTGGTGCCGACTCTCAACCTGGGAAGGGGGCGTGCGTGCTGGTCATAGTTTTTCTGCACCAGCGCAGTGTGGGCGGCTGCACGGCAGTCACAGTCCTCGGCCTTGGCTTGCCACTCTGCTGCAAAGGACTGGGGATGAGCAGGGACACAAGACCGTAGTGGGTGGCCATACAGGATTTGTGCCGGGGAGCGGCCTGTAAAGTTCAGGGTGTTGCGGAGCTCCAACAGTCCACAGTCAAAGTCTTCACAGTCGATGTTGACTGAGGGAGCCGTCTTTAGTATGAGGTGTTTGACGGACTTGACGGCAGACTCGGCATTACCGTTGGATTGTGGGTAGTGTGGGGAAGAGACCAAGTGATTGAATCCCCATCGCTCCATGAAGTCCCGGAACTCACGGCTAGTATACTGTGGGCCTCCATCTGTACGTAGGCGGAGGGGTACACCAACTTCCCTGAAGTAGCGGCAGAAGATCCTGATGGTGTTTGAAGCGGTAGTATCTCCTTTGCAGGGTACGACAACGGGCCAGCCTGAGAGTCGGTCTGTTATGAAGAGGAAGGATTTCCCCGCCACAGCGAAGAAATCGGCTGAAACAGACTCGAAAGACCTAGTTGGGTTGTCGTTGTTGATCATGGTTCCTGCTGCTGACTAGGCTGTAAGACCTGACACGGCTCACAAGCTTGAACTGTGATGGCGATGTCCGAGTTGATGCCAGGCCAAAAGACAGCCTGTCGCGCCCTACGCTTAGTGGCCTCCACGCCTCTGTGACTATCATGCAGGCGAGCCAAGGTGCAGCGGCGGAGGGCTTCAGGAACCAAAACCCTCGCTCCGTACAGGACGAGTTCACCATTTGCTGACAGGTAGTCTCGGAGTTTCCAGAATGGGAGTAGAAAGTTGTGCAGGTCGTAGCGGTTGGTCGGGAAACCCGAAGTAATGCACTCACGCAGGCGGATGTACACAGGATCCGCTCTGGCTGCGTCTCAGAGTTCCTGGAGAATCCTGTCT
>CM064490.1:36139458-36231958 GCA_032716605.1 Paralithodes platypus
GTACTCTTCAAGAAGTGCAACCCCCGCCGGAAGATGAATATGCTGGCTTTCCAGGAAAGCATAGTCCGTTCCTTGTTGCACTTCAACCCTGCAGGGGGGCCTTTGTCGGGGCGACGCATCCGGCGTGCACAGGTTTTGCCAGAAGGTCAGTACGAGCAATGCACCCGTCTCAGGCGAGACAGGCGGCGTCTGTCGGCAATCCTCCCGAAGCTCAGCTGAGTCGCCCCCACCGGACGACAATCCAGACTCCCCAGCCGCTCCTGCTGATGATCCTGGCACTCCTCCTGGTGCTCCTGCTGCTGGTGGAGGCGTTGGGGGAGCACTCTTTCTTGACCCCCCCCCTCACCAGGTCCCGATGCTGCTGCTGCTGCTCTTGCCGTCGGGGGAGCACTCGCTGAGACTGCACCCCAGGCGGCACCAGTATCTGACTCGGACGATGCTACTGATGAGGAGGGGGAAGTGGATGACCTACCACTTGACCCCCCCGCACCAGTAGTACCGGGTGCAGCTGCGGCTGCTGGTGGCGCTCGGGCAGCACCCCTCATGGATGCCGCCTGGGTTCCACTAGTATGGACGTTCAAGCTAGGGCTCTGGCACCATGGGGCCGTCGGATAGCTCCTCTTAGAGGACGGGGTTCCAGGCCACGTCCTGTTGTACTGGACCATGACCGGTACAACAGGAACTTGGAACACGTTTTCGAGACTATCCCAGGCGGAAAGCGAAAGCGGTGCCGTGTGTGTTACAGGAGCCAAATTCGCAAGGACACGAGCTTTCGCTGCAGGTCTTGCCGCGTTAGCCTCTGCATCGATGTCAATGGTTGCTTTAACAAGTACCATCAATTCGATGCAGATGTCCTATAGCCAGGATCTTTGCACGATTCATTCATTCATTTATGCATTCTCCTATTCACCTTCATTATTCCTTTCCAATCACTATCACCCATTCATTCATTCAGTCTTTATGCATTCTTCCATTCACCTTCATCACCCTTTCATTCAGTCATTCAATCATTCAATAATTCATTCATTCATTCAATCATCACTTCCGAGGTTCGGGGCCCACCTTCATTCACCCACCTTCATTCACCCATCATCATCATCATCAATAATTCACCTTCATCACCCTTTCATTCAGTCATTCAATCATTCAATAATTCAATCATTCATTCAATCATCACTTCAGAGGTTCGGGGCCCACCTTCATTCACCCACCTTCATTCACCCATCATCATCATCATCATCAATAATTCACCTTCATCACCCTTTCATTCAGTCATTCAATCATTCAATCATTCATTCATTCATTCAACCATCACTTCCAAGGTTCGGGGCCCACCTCCATTCACTCATCATCATCATCACCATCATCATAAAAAAAAAAAAAAAAAAAAAAAAAAAAAAAAAAAAAAAAAAAATACAATTTGCACTACAGTGGATATAGGCCTCCTGGGGAAACCACTCTAAAAAAATAACGAGTCCAGTGCAGTACCTCTTTGGGTGGCTTGGAAATTTGCACATATTTCTATGGTTTGACACCATATATATATATATATATATATATATATATATATGTATATATATATATATATATATATATAAATATAGCCACACATACATTAGCATTCCCATTTACCAATCTTTATATTTTGTTTGACACCTTGTGTGTATATATATATATATATATATATATATATATATCTATAGATATATTATATATTACTTTCTTTTTTATTTGCCTGTACAATAGAATTATTTCTGAATGTATTACCTGAAGATAACCTGGCTTTCTTATTTTGTTTTTTCAGTGTCAACCCTGGAGCCATTTCCCTTCTCGTTGGAAAGGGTTGTGACACAATTCAATTTGCACTAGAGTGGATATAGGCCTCCTGGGGAAACCACTCTAAAAAAATAACGAGTCCAGTGCAGTACCTCTTTGGGTGGCTTGGAAATTTGCACATATTTCTGCTGGTTTGACACCATCTATATATATACACACAGTCACACATTGATTTTACCATTATTTATTTTGACACCTTGTATATATATATATATATATATATATATATATATATATATATATCCACACACATACATTACCATTTACCATTCTTTATATTTTGTTTGACACCTTGTATATATATCTGTATATATATATATATTTATATATATATATATATATATATATATATATTATATATATATATAATATTACTTTATTTTATTTTCGTGTACAATAGAATTATTTCTGATTTATTACCTGAAGATAACCTGGCTTTCTTATTTTGTTTTTTCAGTGTCAACCCAGGAGCCATTTCCCTTCTCGTTGGAAAGGGTTGTAGCCCTACCAGGTAAGTAAAATTGGCAACCTTCATTGACTGACATGTCCTTCTATGAACATTATACAATTATTGGCAACACAAATTATATAAAAGTGTTGTATATTGTGGCAAAGATATACAACTGTATAAACCTTCTCATATATTTTCATAACAATAACAATGCATGGAAACAAGTGCGTCATAGGTCACGAACCATTTACGCTATATTATTTTTATTTTCACCATTGGTAAGAGCACAATTTTCCGCTTCCGGGGCTATTTACAGTTATGTACGTTTCCAACCAAATAAACCAACCACCAGGTGGGGAACAGCTCGGAACCCGGCTAGCATCGCCCGAACAGAGACTGGTGAAGCGTAAATATTTCGCATTTTGGCTCTTCATTTCAAATATTCATAGCGCAAAAGGTATTTGTCCTAGTAACTTCTAGTTTGTTTTATACTCATCAGCATTATTTGCCGTATTCATTCAGCCTAAATTTAAAACCATACACTTCGTAGCAACGAAATAAATCGAAAATGTTTATAAACCATATCAATCAAATCATATATTTTTTTTTTTCGGTCACTGCATGGAAACAATTGTGCATAGCTCGCGAACCAATTACGCTATATTATTTTTGGTTTTCACCATTGGAAAAAGGACAATTTTCCGATTCCGGTGATATATACAGTTTATACATATCCGAGCAAATAACGCAACCACGAGGTGGGGAACAGCTCGGAACCCGGCTACCATCGCCGGAACAGAGATGGGTGAAGGGTAAATATTCGCATTTTGGCTATTCATTTCAAATATTCATAGCGCAAAAAGTATTCGTCCTAGGACTTCTAGTTTGTTTTATACTCATCAGCATTATTTGCCGAATTCATACAGCCTAAATTTAAAACCATACACTTCGTAGCAACGAAATAAATCGAAAATGTTATAAACCATATAAATCAAAATCATATATTTTTTGTTTTCGGTCACTGCTTGAGAACTATTGAAGATAAACAATTTCTGTTTTCAGATTTGGAAAGAGGAGAAAAAATACTATTATTTGAGCAAAAAATAATATATGGTCATCACTCACAATTTAGAGCTAGGACGGTGTGAAGACAATTGCATGGGAAATAATTGTATTCCGGACTCATTTACACTTTCATATTTCGATTTATTTACATTTTTTTTTGTTTTATCATGTACTATAAATATTCCTCTTTCCACTGATATATGATACATCACAATAAACAGCATTCTGGTGGATGGAAATCGCGAAAAATGTAAGGCTTCGACAACACTCATGAGCCAAATTCAAGACCTAAAATACTTGTCAACCGCCTCCTCGGACTTTTTGGAACATAATATGTCGCAAGGAGTTAAGCCGTAACGCAAACATTGAGCCCACCTCGCTGTTTTAGTTTTCTCTTTCTCTCCCTCTCTCTTTGCCTTGTATCCGTTCGGCCCCATTCAGCCTACTGTTTTAAGACGTATACCCCATCCAGGTTTCAATATTTCCCTGGTGAGCGGTAGCGAACCAACATATATATATTTTTTTGTTTTGAGAGGAAGCTAAATTTGTACATTATTTGATAGAAAAATGTCTCCGGCGAAGCCGGACATTGCCAATCTCCGAATTAAGGGGAGATGGGTCGTTTTTCTGGTCCCCTTTCTTCCTCATGGTTAACCCCATTAGTTTTCATATTTTATGACGTTCGGCCCATTAGTTTGGCGATTTTAAGACATTTCACCCCATTTCGTTGTCAATATTAAGACTTAAGTGTCATTTAGGCGTCGAGTTTTTCCTGGCTAGCGATAGCGAGCCTGTACTTTTTGAGGAACCGGCCTTCGGCCAGGATATTTTTCTATCGAAAAATGTACAAATTGATCTTGAAGGAGGGTGTTGGGGGGTGCTTTATATGCTTGATGGAGGTCTAGGGATGAAACTAAATAAATTATAAACAAATATATAAATGAGCAAATATTACGCCCATCCCCTCTTAAGGGGATATGGACCGTTTGTTTGGTCATTCATTCCTTTATTTCTTAGTTTCCTCACTAGACCTCCATCAAACTTAAAACAAAAAACTCTAGACCCCCCTTCAAGATAAATTTGTACATTTTCGACGAGTTGGGTTGGGTATGAGGGGGGATCTGCTTGGTGTGGGCCAATCGGCGCTCTGCAGACCCCGTAATCTTGTGTCGATCTCTGACCGTTTTGGTGAGGTCAGTCCTCAAGGCATTAGTGAGTTGGGTCTATAATTAGGCCTTGTAATTGGGGTTGGGTGTGACAGGGATCTGCCTTCTGTGGGCCGATCGGCTTTCTGCAGACTCCCGTTTTCTTATGTTCTTATGTTTGTGCCATGAAATATATGCAAAAAGATTTCGGATAATCTCGCTGAGGTAATCGCCGAACCATCGCTTAATTCGCCGAAGACGTCACAGAACATATGCCGAGGATTCGTTCATCCTTCGCATTATTTCTCAATATTATATTCAAATTTGACAGTTCTCGCCGAGGTCATCGGCGAACCATCGCTCAATTTGCTGATGACGTCGCATAATGTCGCCGACTACGTCTTCTCATCGGCGACATCGTCGCCGAGTGAAAACTTGTCAACTTGTCAGTAAGAAAAAACTATGTATAGTCTGTAATATTGGTTTCAACAATAGGAGTTCACTTTTACAATGCAACAGTTGTAATGAAATTGTTCATAACCGATTTACTTACGTTAACAGTAGAAACGAAGTTGAATGTGTTAAATGTAGGAACTCAGCTGTGCAACATCGCGAAACCATTTGTTTTATTTGTGAATCTCTCATAACACGACGTCAGAAGATCCAAAACTGTGTAAAGTGTAAACATGTAGCTCACATGAAGTGCATCTCTAAGAAGACCAACAGTGAAGAACGGGAATTCCTTTGCAATAAGTGTGCCTTGCATTCATTACCGAATATTAATGTAAATGATCCAAGTATTAACAACTCAGAATCCAGCCAGGACACATTCAAAATCAAAGATGAATACAGAGTGTTCACCAACAAAGAGCTCCATCTTATCCACATTAACGCCAGATCAATGTACCATAAATTGTCAGAAATAAACTTGTTAGCTAATAAGGCCAAAGCTTCAATAATTGCAATCACAGAAACCTGGCTGGATTCAAGTATAAACGATGGTGAAATAAACATTCAAGGTTTCAATATGGTTAGGAATGATCGCAATAGGCATGGGGGAGGAGTATGTCTGTATGTAAAAAACAACCTCACACACACAACTAGGACCGACCTCCATGTAGAAAATCACGAAGCTCTGTGGATCGACCTACACCTGCCGAGGACAAGACCCATCACAATTGGGGTATGCTATAGGTCACCAGCCGACACACAATTCTTGACCAAATTTGAACGAACTTTGTCATCGCTAGACCCTCGGAATGAATCCATCATACTAGGGGATTTTAACCTGTGTTACAAACAACGAAATGATAGGCTTGTACGAGAATATAGGAATACTGACAATGCACAATCACAAACAACTCATCACAACCCCCACACGTATCTCTGAGAACACTGCCACAATATTAGACCACATAAACTGCAACAGAGAGGACAAAATATCCCAATTAGGGGTTATACAGACTGGGATAAGTGATCACTTCGTCACATATTGCACACGGAAAACCACAAAAATTACCCTAGAGAATCACAAGGTTATCAAAACAAGGTCACTCAGAAACTACAATAAGGAAACATTTCTGGACATTTTATGGAATACAGACTGGTCTCCAGTGTTTGGAAGTACAAACGTTAATGACGCATGGGTTGGCTTCAGAACCATCATCACAAACATCCTTGACGAAATAGCTCCTCTGAAACACATTCGAATTAAAGCAAGGTCAGACCCATGGATCAACAATGACATACTACACCATCTGGAACACAGAGACAATCTGTTAAAAAGGCTAGCGAAACATAGACAGGATCAAGGTCTGAAACATGAGTTCAACAGGGCCAGGAATAAACTAAGTAGGAAAATGAAATCAGCGAAAAATAATTATTTTCACAATAAGGCAGAGGAATATCAGAATAACCCAAAGAAACTATGGCGGCACCTAAAAACAATAGGCTACAGCAACAAGACAAGGGATTCGTCTAACACTAATATTGCTCTCACCATTAATGATCAGGTTTGCCACGATAAACGACAAATTTCAACCTACTTCAACTCCTTCTTCACCGCCATAGCAAACACACTTGCACAGAACCTACCTCAACCTCTCAATAAATACACAACAACAACGGCCACCTTTCGTAATTTCTACAGAGATAAAGACATACACCCGAACACATTTAGATTGCAAAATGTTACACCAAAATACACTTTTGACGAGCTGTCTAACCTAAATGTACATAAGAGCACAGGACCAGACAAAATTCCTGCCAAATTTCTACGAGATGGAGCCATTGGTATAGCAGGCCCCCTAACCCACATCATCAACTTGTCAATTAACACCAACACAGTACCTGCTGAACTGAAGGAAGCTATTGTAACCCCTCTATTCAAGAAAGGAAATAAACTAGAAGTTGGCAACTACAGACCAGTTAGCATATTATGTATTGTATCTAAAATCCTTGAAAGAGCGGTATACACCCAAATTGAACACTACCTCAAACAAAATGATCTATTCTATAAGTTTCAATCAGGTTTCAGATGCATGTACTCGACAGACTCCTGTCTCATCCACTTAACGGATCACATTCGTAAAGAAATGTCTAAAGGTAACTACACCGGTATGGTTCTTCTTGATCTACAAAAAGCGTTTGACACAGTAGACCATGATATCCTATGTAATAAACTACAAGCAATGGGCATAGGGTCTGTGAACTGGTTTAAATCTTATCTTAGTGGTAGAACCCAAAGAGTCAAAATTGATGATAATATATCTGATCCTATGCCAATTAACTGTGGGGTCCTGCAGGGAAGCATCCTTGGTCCCTTACTCTTTCTCTGTTATGTGAACGACATGGAACTGAGCGTCTCATGTAAATTATTACTGTATGCAGACGACAGCGTGCTTCTGGTTTCAGGAAAAGACCCAATAAGTATTGCCGCTTCACTTTCCAAAGAACTAGCATCATGTAGTGAATGGCTAGTGGACAATAGACTATCTCTTCACCTGGGCAAGACGGAAGCCATCTTATGTGGAACAAAACGCAAACTGAAAGACATTGTGGGCTTCTCGGTCAACTGTAATGATATTCCTATAACAACAGTATCACAAGTTAAATATCTCGGACTGAAACTGGACGCGAGTTTGTCAGGTGAAACAATTTTGGAATCTATCCTGAGTAAGTGTAGAGCACGTATAAAATACCTGTATAGACAGGTGGGATGCTTGCCCGCGGCGACCAAAAAGACCCTCTGCCAAGCGCTTGTTCAATGTCATTTTGACTATTCTGTGTCATCCTGGTACTCTGCATCATCTAAATCAGCACAGCACAAACTTCAGGTCACTCAAAATAAAATGGTTAGGTTCATGCTGAACCTAGGACCCAGATCACATGTTGGCCAGGAACAACTTCAGTCACTAGGTATGCTCAATGTCTCTGACAGGGCCAAACAAATCAGGCTCACTAATGCCTTCAAAATTTTCTATGACAGAGCTCCAGAGTATCTAAAGAATTATTTTGTTAAAGCAAATGAGAGGAGTGGACATAATACAAGAAACATGATGCTTAATTTTAAGGTCCCGAGAATCCAAGGACAGGGTAAGCAAACATTCTTCTTCACTGCCATCAAAGACTGGAACGACCTACCCCAGTCAGTCCGTGAAAAGAGAACACTGTATTCCTTCAGACGTAGCCTGAAGGAACACCTGAACCGGACAGCTGCGATAAGGGAGCACCAAGCTTATGTCTACTACTAAATACGACATAAGAGATAGACAAATCAAACTGAAATGATTACTGATTACGGATTACTGATATTTACTATAGGATGTAAGGTATCTTAAAATAACCCCCTAGAAATACTTTCTCTAAAGTATCTATTTCTTTATCCTCCCCATTTCCCCAGCTAACCTAATCCCACAAGGACCCCAATGGAAATACGCCTAACGGCCTTATTGGGCTATCCTTAGTTGAAATTATGCAAGGCTGGTACATGTCATATTGATAACATACTATGTGGTACCAACTCTGTAAATTGCTAACTGAATAAATATTATTATTATTATTATTATTATTATTATAACGGTTTTTAACGGTCAAAATCGTTGACGTCGCACAAATTTGTTGCGAATTGACAAGACTACGTCCTCGGCGACGAGAATCGTATGAAATCGCATCAGTGGGAAAGGGGCATTAGGAAACTGTGTCTTATGGGCTGACTCACTCTTTGGCTTCGAAGCAGTGGGACAGCTAGAGTCCAGAAGACAATTTACTGTGTGCCAGGCATCTGTGGAGGCAAGAGTACCAGTGAAAACATTTGATAATATCAGTCGTCTGCCTATCTCCTCAGGGAGTTTCTTGACCAGGTACACCCTCAGATCTTGGCGAACTCGCACCGCCTCAAACAAAGCTGTGCGAATGTCACCTAGAGACTGAACAGCGTTCTGTAACAAGAGGCGCCTAGATAAAGATAGTGCCTTGTGAGAGCTATTTTCCGTTACTGACTCAGTCGTTCTAGCCAACGAATCAGCAAGTTGACGGCTGAGTAAGAACTGTGACAACAACCTCCAGGCTTTCTGTCTCATTTTAAAGTCTATCAATTTGTAGTTGAGTAGGTGAACCGAATGGCTCAGTCAACTGACACAACATTAATTTAGGAGCACTCAGGAAGTCTAACATATCTTTAGGAACCCCGTTCGCCTGGCCAACTGACATAGAGAACCAATGGTGATCCTCCGGCGGCAGCTGATGACTGCTTTTATTAGTAATTGTGCTGGCAAACAGCTGGGCCTCTTTTCCCCACCCAGCCCACGGCCCCAAACCCTCTCCTTCTATGTTTAATACTGAAAGACCTGAATCATCCCTCTGCGGGACAGTGTTAAGTTCGGGGGTCAACCCCTGCAACAATTTAACATCATTAAGGCCATCAGTTTTAGACCAGTCTGAAAATAATTTCACAGAAGATGCGGGAGGTAGGACCGGGGACTGTGAGTAGACGAAGAACTCAGGATTATAAATACTCGGAATGGCTTTGATCACTACATCTAACACATCTCCGGCTTGGTTCTTGGCCCGTAGTTTTTTAGCCTCACTCACTTCAATGAACCAACGTTCAGGCACAGGCAATTCACCGGCGAATGTCGACTGCGCGACCTCAGGGCAAGTAGGCGTAAGGACTGTCCAAGTCTTATCAGTACCATATAACAGGGGCATAGGGCCTTTCTTAGATAGAACTGCACGGTCAAGGGGAGGTGAATAAAATCCGCTAAAATATTGAGCTTGGAAGGTAACAAAGCTGCGGAAACCGACGGAGCAGCCGCCGGGGTTTCAGTGACAGGGGGGGGGGGGGGGGGGCAGAATTAAAATCTACTTGAGGTAAAACTTGCACTTGGCCTAGAGGTCGCGCCACCGGAGCCGTAGGTGCTGGTACCTTCACTTGTTTTTCCTCTCTCACTATCTTGACAAAGTCAAGCCACTCCTGAAACTGTTCATTTGTCACTAAAATTCCACCTTCCAGGACAGACACAGACGAGGGGCGAGGAGATTCCGAGTCCCGCGTTCCAGTATAAAGGAGTACAAAGGAAATCAAGCAACAACAGGTCTAGTGACCCTTCTAAGTTGCTTGTCCTCCAAAACAATGAGGATCAAGTGTCCAAACAGTGGTTTAGAGTGGGTAAGGGAACATTGGAAAGGGAAATACTGCCCTGGAACTAATGTCCATGGCAGGATTAGGAAGTTAGTAGGGGACAGATGGGTTAGTAACTGAGGTGGGGGATAAAATATAGTTATTCATTTACAAACGCAGTCAGTCGCGGGTTTGATGCAAGATATACTTGTCTATGCGAAGTTTAAAAGAATCAACGGTGCTGCAGTCTATAACGTCTCGGGGAAGCCCATTCCACAAGTTGACAACTCGATTGAAGAAGAAATTCTTAGATTCGTGAGAGTTAAAAGTTACCAATAATTCTGCAACCTTTTCCCCGCGTACAATTAGATTGGTCGATAGTGAAGTAGCCTATTTTTTTTTTCTTCTATATTCCAACTACTCCCCCTCGGGCATAGGCTGATAGCCTTGACACTCTACCGCTGAACACGGTGAGGCCCGTGAGGTCTTGTTCCAGTCTAAGGAGTGAGACATGCGAAGCACCCCGGCACGAAGCAATCCCATCTCTGAAGCCGCCTCGCCTCTGCGCTTCACAGTCTCATCCCCCACACTCGGACCCTCACTCTCAGAATGCCACCTATTGAGCAATTAACTCACTAGGCATTGCCCTCCTGTAGCATATTTTTGAATATGGAAATATTCATATAATGCTATTTTAATTCAGGGAACAATGAGGGTATTTTTTTGGCATTTCGGTGTGCTGTGGTAATGCACTGATACTAGGTACAGCACAAATTCCATCCCAATAATATCTTCCCATTGACATATTGGGATTCGAACCCAGGTCCATTGGATTACCAGTCCAGTGGCAAGATCACTCCGCCACACCTCCCCTTACTACAGTTCATATTGTCGATGCCTTTGATGATTTTGAACACTTGAATTAAGTCGCCTCTTAATCTGCGTTGGGTTAAAGGAAATAGATTTAATTCTCTAAGACGCTCTTCGTATGGTTTGTTCTTTAGGCTAGGTGCCATTTTGGTAACTCTACGTTGAACTCGTTCTAGCTTGTCTATATCTTTTTGGTAATAAGGGCAGCAGGATTGAACGCAGTATTCCAGAAGAGGGCAGACTAAGGAATTGTAAAGAGTTAGGATAACTTCTTTGGATTTATGCTCAAATTACTTGCCTATAAAGCCAATTATTTTGTTTGCCTTCTTATCAACTTCTGAACATTGTTGACTCGGTTTTAGGTTACTCGATATTGTTACTCCCAGATCGGTTTCTCTTTTTACACTCTTTAATTAAGCTGAGTGCCATTCATCGAATAGTTTGCTTTCTCATTTTGGTATCCGATATGTAGTACTTTACATTTATCCGTATTGAAACTCATTTGCCAAATTTGCGCCCAACGTGACAACTTATCTAGATTGTGTTGCATATTGTCAACTTGTTCTTTTGAGAATACGCTATTTGCAATTTTTGTACTGTCAGCAAACTTTGAGATTGTACAGGTGAGACCCTCATCTATGTCGTTGATGTAAATTAGAAAGAGAATTGGACCTAGTACCGATCCCTGGGGTACCCCGCTACATACATTGGTCCATTTAGATGCCTTACCATTTATTTCTACTCTTTGCTTTCTGTCGCTGAGCCCATTTTCTATCCATTTCTTGTATTTCATGCGCTTTTAGTTTTAGCAGTAAACGTTTGTGGGAAACTTTGTCAAAGGCCTTTTGAAAATCAAGGTATATAATATCTACACCTTTACTCTCATCATAGAGGTTGAGGATATCGTGAAAGAAGTCTAAGAGATTTGTTAAGCAGGAGCGTTTGTTACGAAAGCCGTGTTGAGTATCTTTAAGTATGTTATTTGTCTCTAAGTGATTTACGAGTCTGTCTCTTATGAGTGTTTCTAGCATTTTACATACAACTGAGGTTAAGCTAATTGGACGATAGTTACTGGGTAGGGAAAGAGACGACTGTTGGCCAGACGGTATCTTCTCTATGTCTGCTAATTGCTGTTGCAGATATGTGACACTCGGTGGCACAGGCTGGGGGAACAGTGGAGGCCTCCGAACAAGTCTCCCCAGTCCGGTCAGCAGTGTCTTGTGTTTGTGTCTGTGAAGGCGGAACACCGGGCAGAATCTCCTCGTCCTCTCAAATGTCTGGGACAGGAGAGTCATCCATAATATTATGCTCTGCCACCGAGCTACTCAGTTGCTCCGAAGCCTGTGATACATCATGGGACTGTCTGCCTGAAGTTACACTGCTGTTACGATCTTCCCCGAGCACCGGAATGGCGAGAGACTCTTGCAGTGTCTCCTGGTGGGGGATCTTAAAATGCTGTTTTCCCTTTGGTGGTGGAGCCTGAGGCTGCCGCTGAGAAACAGTGTGGCCAATATCACTAGCATCCGTGGTTGAAGAGGGTTCCCGGCGGGAGGCAGAAGAGGAACATTCCAACTTATTAGTAGAGATCTTACTCTGAGAAAACTTCGCCACAGACCGCTTTGAGGATTTCCCTTTGTCCTTCGACTTAACTACACCGCTCGTCTGGCAGGAAGGGGAGTCAGGACATCGACGTTTCACCTCTTGATGAAGTAGAGGTGAGGGCGACCGTAGTTCGACCAGAGGCGAATGAGACTTAGATCGCCGGTGTTTCGGAGCAGGCGTCCCCGACGATGGTCCGTCTGAGGTCCTGGGCCTCTTGGTGGGGCGAGAGGGAGTCATCAGACTCGGTTACAACTTTCTTAATAATTTTGGAAATTTTAGATTTAGTAGCTGATGTACTAGACCTGGCCGCCGTAGGGGAAGCCACGGGTCTTAAAAATTCCTCCAATAATTGATCATCTAATTGAAGTGATTTATGGGCAATGTCTCTGCAGTAAAGAACAAAAGTGGATCTAATATTCCGCAAAATTGTCTTACACTTGCTATTAGAGTGAGTTACAAAACCATTACGTAAAGCAGAGCATGTTGGACAGGTCTTGGATAGCCACCGGCCTCTTGAGCGGTCTAAGCACCCAACACATCTCACGCATCGTTTATGTCTTAACAAAGATAGATTCGCACAATTGGGGCTTTCACAAAGTTGAATTGTAGGGGAATCCATAGCTCCCTCCCGCCGGGGATGCAAATCCTCCTAGGCGTCCTGGGGGTAGAAACTACGCTACCGCGCCTGAGGATGAAATATATTCAAGAATCAATGCTCATAAGGACACACTAGACTGGAAAAGGTAAGTAACTTGAATGCAATTGAGAAAAAAGAACAAACTAACACCAGATTCAATCTTACTTCCCCTTACGTTACATTAAAGACCATTCCAGATGGCTCTAGAGTGATAACTTCTTACCAAGGTGACCAACAATGACCTAATCCCATCTAATATTAAGAACATAGTTCCTAATGACTCCAGCGACCAACGCCGGGAATAGTTAAACAGTATTTGAGTAACGAATCAGAAAGCAAGAGGTGAGTTTTGTACGGGAGAGCCAATGCCCGGCGGAAGGGGGATCCCCACTTTCGCCGGGCATGCGTTCCTGTAGCACCAAACTACAAACAGTTTCCTTGACTAGCGAGGCGGAAAAGTCCTGGAGACTTCGGCAACGCCGGAGACCCCAACAGACAAAATAAAGTAAATATGCGCCTCCCGCATATTAACCACCACCGGCAAAAGATAAGGAACACTGATTTAGACCAATCTAGTACCAAACACAGAAAAAACGAAATCAACATAGCTCTAGCATCTCCGGCGTCCCTTACCCCCAGATAAGGGCCGGCGTGAAGACACAAGAGGCACGTTGTGACAGAATTTAACTGTTAACTCTTGCCAGGAAGGGCCCAACCCCACAGCAACCCGAGTAACAACATGCTAATTTATGGCACAGTATATAAATATCAATAAATACATCCTAGCCATCAAAGATAACCTACAGGAGGCCAACTAGACGGGGACCAGTGGTCGATAATTCATAAAAAAACACAAACCTTATAGCCTAGGAAGGCTCTCCTTCACCCATCACGAAGAACAGGAACATAGGCTGAAAAGTGTCATGAACAAGTGCCGAACCCCTTACCACGTGAGACAACTCAAAACGCCAAAGTTCCTCCACGAGGAGTGGAAACCGCTTAGCCCACCCAATTGGGTGGCAGAAAAGCGGGCCCCGGATCCTGTAAAAGAAGCCTCATGACTAACTAACAAATAATAAATGATGCGAGGAATAAATATATAGAAACAAAACACGTGGAAGCCTCGCCTTATCACAACAAGGTCAGCCTGATAAAGTTTCACCAAACACCCACGGGACAACTCCTAGGGCGAGTGGGAAAAGGTGTACACAGTCTAGCTAATCTATAATACTACACTAACTTTAGCACTAGTATGTACATATGAGCAAAAGACTCACAAGCCGGAGGTAGGAGACGAACAAAGCGAGGCTGTGCACACCTCCGTAACCCACGACGCCTAGGAGAAGGACACAACAGCCCAGATAAGAGCTGGGGGACGCGCAGAATAACAGCAGGTGCATGAGAAGCACAACCTGCTAGATCACATTTAATATTTTTATTTTATTATTTTACTTATTTTTTTACATCATTATACGGACGAGTCCGTGAGTGTATTTGAGCGTTCGCTCACAAAGATTTGGCAATCTTGATATTTTACTCTCTTAGGCGGGTTGTTTGAATGGCGAGCCCAAAGTTCAAAGATTGGCGCATCGTCAATGATGGAGGGGCCACTAATAAATATACGACATTCGTCCCTTGAAGAGTGCCTTTCTCCTGATAGGGACTATTTTTTAGAAGTAGGTGGCTAGTCTTCTTGCTCTTGTATAGTATTAGGTTAAAGGGTTTTTTCTGGGTTTACTGGCTTTAAATTACGCTTAAATATTTGCTTAATGATTCGTTCTTCTTCTTTATAGGCTGTAGAGAAGGTGGTCCTGTAGTATAGTTTGATATTGTCCTCTTTGTGGTCCTTTTGGGAGTTCGTATTATACCAGCTATCGATTATTTTATTTATTTGTCGGTTGATATCCTTATTAGAGAAGCCATTGTTGGTTAGTACTTGTGTGGCTCTATCAATTTCCTCGTGAACTTGTTGCCAGGAGCTACAGTGAGTGAGTGCTCTTCAGATGTAAGCACCTATAGTAGAGTCCTTATATCTTTGTGGGCACTCACTACTGCCATAAAGGCAGTGTCCAGGGTTTGTTGCCTTCACATAGACGTCTGTGCTGAAGGAGTTTCTGTCTGGTTTAACGAGGACATCCAGGAAAGGCATAGCACCTCCAACACTGTCTTCCTTGGTGAAAGTAAGGCCAGAAATATCCTGCAGACAGAGCCTAAGGTGTTCGACATCTTCTGCATTGCAACTCTTGACGAATATGTCGTCGATATACCTGCAGTATATGCCTGGTTTCTCCATCTTGCTGAATACCTCTTCTTCGACGCATCCCATGAATAAATTGGCTAGCAGCACTCCTAGTGGGGAGCCCATGGCCACCCCGTCTATCTGTTGTTATTTATCTCCTCGGGGGCAGATGAAGGGAGCTTCCTTTGTACAGCACTGGAGCAGACCTCGAAGAACAGGTTCAGGAGTGTTAAGCTTGGGGGTGGAGTCATCATGGTATACACGTTTTAGGATGTATTCAATGGTGCGGTCAACCAGAACATTTGTGAAAAGTGACTCCACATCTAATGATGCGATGTGTCCTCTTGCATTGTTTGTGTTTAGGATGTCCAGGAATTCTGTAGCCGAATTGAGGCTGTAGTTAGTCAGTACATAGGGGATAAGGATGGTGCACAACTTCTTAGATAGACCAAAAGTTGGTGTTGGGATTAGGGAAATTATTGGTCTGAGATTATTGCCAGGCTTATATGTTTTTACATTGCCGTAGCAGTAACCCATACCATATTCCACTGAAAGCATGCAGAGTTTGATGGACTAACTGGCAGCATTGTTGGTTTCTATTAGTTTGTTGACTTTTTTCTTGAGTGCTGCTGTTGTGTTTCTTGTTACTTTAGCGAATTTCGTGTTTTAAGTAAGGTGAATATTTTTGCATTTTATTATTAACTAATTGTATCGCATTGAACGTAACACATATGTAATATACTGTATATATAGATTATGTATATTATGAAATAAAGATAATTGATTAATTGATTGATTGATTGACTACTACTACTACAAAGCCGGACTAAGCCTCCATGGTGAGGTACAGACTCTATCATCGTCCCCTTGGCCAGTCCTGCAGTGGGCCATATACACCATAGAGTATGGATGAATGGTATAGGAATATGTCAGCTCAATTAAATACTTGGACAGAGTAGTGAGGAAAGATGGGAGTTTGGGGTATGCCATGTAAGACAGGGTGCAACAAGGTAGTAGGGTTGTAGGGATGCTGACAACAGTGACTAGAAACAGGGAGGTGAGCATGGAAGCGAAGAAGTCACTGCATGAATTTGTGGTGATCCCGACACGTATGTACGGGAGTGATGCCTGGACGTTGCTAGAGAGACATAAATAGAGAGTAAGAGGGGAGGAAATATGTTTATATGAGAAGTGCGCGTGGGGTCACATGGAGAGACAGACAGACAAATGAGGAAAAACAAAAGTGATGTGGTGTGGATACAGATGTGCTGGAGAGTTTGAAGAGGAACATCTTGAGGCGGTTCAGTCATGTGGAGTGAACGGAGAGTCAAAAGAATGACTAAAAAAGTGTATGAGAGTAAGGTGGAAGGCAAGAGAGGGAGAGGTAGACCGAGGTTGCGAAGGAAGAGTGGAGTTGAGTGGAGGTGGTGTGGGGTGGGAGGAGGTGCATCAGCTGACAGATGAACATGGAGACGATTCATTTGTGGCCACACCCTCGGGGATTGAGACGTCTAGCAATTAATACATAAATATAAATGAAGAAAACACAAATATATTTTGAACATGGGTTAATGGTGATAATAATAATAATAATAATAGTTCTTAAAGCTAGTGCATGCTAAGCTAGCTAAGGATAGCTCAATAAAGCCGATTAGGCGTATTTCCATTGGGGTCCTGTACTACTAACCCATCCCTTTGCTCATGAGGGATGGTAACGACTCAGTGTTTGTGAAAAATCTTTAATGCGCCAAGCGTGGGCGCGAACCCGGGCCTTCTGGGTGGAAGTCCGAGACGCTAGTCACTACACCAAGCGAGCCGCTCACTACACCAAGTGATCATATCTGATTTATTGAATGTGTGTTGTTTTATAGTGTCAGCAAAATATTACTTCTTTTTATATCATAGTAAACACGGGCGTTATTTCATGAACAAAAGTATATATTTAATAGTGGGCATCATTGACGATATTGCCTATTAGTATAATAGTCTCCATTCAACATCCCGCGCCAGCATTTTGAATCTACCGCCCCGGAAGTATCATGGAGTACTCATCATAAGTGCACGCTTAATGCCCTTATGGAATCGTCATTATGATCGGGTACCCTATAGAAAAAACTCTGTAAAAAAAAATATATAAAAATTAACTTAATATTTGTTATCATATGACTTACCATATGTGGATTTCTTGCGTTTTGCATCCCCGACTCCAGGCCCTCTAGCGGCCATTTTCGTCCTTCCTACTTCCGCGACCACACAAGCCAGTGGGGTGCCGCCGTCGCTCCCGCTTCATTCGACGTTTCCAGCGCTTCTAGTGAGTCCTTGCTCATTTGTATACACCTGCGTTGTAGTGAACAGGTTTAGATTAGCTAGCAACGGCTGCCCCATTGGTATGTCCACAGGAAGTGTGTAAATTAGGGTACTATTGTAACAGGTGCCTACGTATCCCAGGATCGTCGCGCCACGTGTGTTATTATTATGTTGTGTTGCGCCTTTAGCTTTTGATATCATAGCTAGCAGGCTACCACTCTACAAGATTATGCTTCAGGCCGTCACTAAGAGGCATTTGCATATATTAATTGTTTTTTTAGCAGATGCTCTAGTCTAAGGGTGACTGCACGTGGTGCTACACCTTCTAGAGTTCGTATTTGCTTGTGGGACCCTGTCGCGGTCCTCCCTCATCTGGTTGCGGTTGCTGGGTCTTCGGAGCGTCATCTGCCTGTGATGTCTCGTCGAGCCACGTGGCCAGCCTGGTTAGGGGTCTCCAGTGTAGGCTGCAGGTAATGTAGGATTCTGAATTCTCTGTTTATGTTTAAGCCTGTGTGTGCCCCTGGTGTTTTTACATGTGTGCATTGCATGTTATTTGGGGGTTTGGGAGACGTCCCTGTTTTTATGTGAGGGTTTCGGAGAGAAGAGCTGTGCTTTGCCTCCCCTCTCTGAAAATGTTGGTTGTTTTGTCTCTGGCGGCCCCGTGCAGCAGGGCCCTGGTTACCCGTCTTCAAAACGGGTAGGGAACAACCAAATGTCCCGGCGTGGTTAGCTGAACCACAGGCCTTCCGGCGGAAATGCGGATTCCTACGGGAGCTCTGAACTCGGCCCGCCGAGTTAACTCGCCCTGACCCCAATTGTCACGCGGTAAAGACTTCCTCGCCCTGCGGCACTCCAGTCAATTGTGCAAGTGTTTAGATACGTCATGCGGCAGATAGTCATACACTAACGGTCTAATAGGGCCTGTGACACTGGTCATAGGTAAGCAGTTCCAATCAGCTTAGACGGAAAAGCCCCAGGTTTTTCGCGGCGAGTCCAGCGGAAGGTTAGAGTAGTTGTGACTATAGCTAATTTTCCGGCGGACTCAAGGTAGGATGTATTAACACCTCGCAGGTTATCCTTATGAGCATTGATTCCTGGAAATGTTCTATTTCCAGAACTCCCGGCACCTTAGTGACTAAAGGACCGATGGGTGGTGGCTGCTGATTCCGGCGGAGGGGGGGCCCTCGTTATCCATCATGCCTCGGTTTGAGTTATGTGCTACTCCTCTCTGTTCACTGTTACCTAAATTCGCTCATAAACTCTGTTTAAGATGTGTTAAGTGTATTGACCGCTCTAGAGGCTTGTGGATGTCAAAGCGCGGTTCCGTCTGTGCCGACTTGAAAACGGCTTTGTTCACCAAGAAAGACTTGTTGTGCTTGGCAGCTTTGCAAGAAATAAAAGCCATTTTTAACACTTATGCCAAAGACACTGCCCATAAGGCTCTTCACTGTGATGACGAGGCCCTCTGGGAACAATTAATAATAAAGTCACCTCTGGTCAAACCAGCCTCCCATAAATCTGTCAGACCTAAAGTGAAATCTAAAACCCTTTCCAAAGAGGTAATGAGTAGCAGCAGTGGCACTGACAGTGAAATTACCGAGGTTGCCGCCCCCCCCCCAACCAACCAAAGAGGAAACTTTCACCCTCACCAAAGCGTAAGTCGAGGTCGAGGTCGAGGTCTCCCCGAAGAAGACACTCTTCTGCTGAGTCTTCCCGGTCTCACAAACGCCGGAAGGAGGACTCTCAGTCACGCAGTGGTAGCCGGAAAGAGACCCCACAACCTCCTCCCTCTTCCCCTATCTCCTACACGCCCAACGTTGGTGCCGGACGTTGGCTCGGAAGTGGGGTCAGAAGACACTGAGTCCCAACCGGGTCATGAATAATCTTTAAGTGTACCACCTGAGTTCACCTTTGCTATTCCTAAGTTGAATTATGTGCCACGTACTAGCTTCTCCGCCGGACCTAGACGAGTCCTGGCCGAGCAATATAAGGGTTCACAATTTTTTGATAGCTCCCAAATCATCCAAGACTCACAGCCACCCGCAGCGCGGGGGTGCTGGCGTCAATCGGAGCCATCTCATGACAGGGTTAGAGTAAGTCAGGAACCATTGATTAAGAGTAATATTGATATGTTATCTTCGTCTGTCCCTGATTTGGTGTGGCCACCGGCGGATCAGACGCTGGAGGCACAACAGGATATTTCTGAGGAGGTTGAGCCGGAGGAAGTGCCTTTATCCTCAGCTCCACCAGGTCTAACGGGTGAGGAGTCTGAAGCTTGCTCCCAATCTTCTAAGGGATCCCACAGTAAGTGTGTTACCTCAGATGAAATAAGTGATATCTTACAGTCATAAAGTAATGCAACAGTATAATCTCCCTACCTCCTCTGACCCCCCTGCCAGTCTACCTGTAGTTTCCACGAGTCACTCCATGATAAGACCTCTACAACCTTTGGGTTTTCTTTCCCCCCCAAGCCTCTGTGCCTCCTATGTCCTGGTCTCCGTCAGTAACCACGGCTTCCGGCACTACAGTGCCAGCCACGCTGACTACCACTAATGTTAGAGTGATCTCGGATATTACTCCTCCTCCCTTAGATAAGGTTCCTCAGAGAAAAGGCCCTATGCCTCTCCTCTATGGACCTGACTGCTCATGGGTCCCGGCAACGCCACTAAACCCACAATTAGCACAACCCACCATTTCAGGAGACCTTCCGGTCCCTAGTGAGTGGACAATTGAGATAAACAAAAACAGAAAGTTCAGGGATAAGGACGAAGCAGGGAGATTGCTGGATGTATCAATCAGAGCTATACCTAGTTCTTTCAATCCAGACTTCTTTGTTCACACAGCTGCCCCGGCAGTTCCCGCCGCCTCATCTGCACGATTCTTTGCGGACTGGTCTAAAGCCGATGGCGTTAATGATGTCAAGGCATTGAATGCTCTCACGCCGGAACTGGATACAATTCCGGTACTGGATCAGTCGCATACACCAGTCCTGCAAATGGGGCGGATAGGGGTGGGACCCTGTGTAGATTGGGAGTTAGAGGCTCAGGTATTTGCATCAACCATTACGTCTATGTCCTCTCATCAGGTGCCACAGGAATCACAATTATTTCTTGTTACCTGTACAGACGGCTGACGGGGTGTCGCCGGATTTGTTGGCCTTTTTAGCGGCACCCAAAGTAGCCCTCCATACTCTAGATGAACCCTTTTGCACTCCTCCGGCGGCTCATTTGGAAAGGGATTTTAAATTACGAAATAAAGCCTACCGGATGTTCTCTCAGTATTTACTCAACCGCCAGGTTGCTGTCTCTCTTACCAGGACTATCTCAGCCATTGCTGACCCATATGTTAGCAAGGCCACTGACTTGTCACAAAGAATTTTATTGCAGAATTCTATTCAAACCTTAGGAAACATCAGAATAGCGATCATGGAAGCGGTTCGAGCCCGCCAAGATCTAAGAGTGCATCTAGTAAAAAAGTTACCGGATGACATTGGGCACCGGGTAACTCTTTCGCCGGTACTCACTGCCTCCCTTCTTAATTCAGAAACGTGGAGTGTAGTCTTTAATATGGTCAATGGGTGGAAGCAGGTTACCTCCCAAGCTAGGAGAGAACCATTTAAGAAGCCCTTTCAGAAACCAAAGAGTGGAGGTAAGCCTAACCAACCGCATGCTAAACATTCCTCTTGAGATCCCAGAACTCCTCCTCAGCAGGGAAGTACTCAACCCAAACCTAAACTGGGTAAATATTCAGGGTATAGAGGTAAGCCACACCAGAAATCAAATCAGGGGCAGATGTCAGCCAAAACTAGCCAGCCATCTGATACCAACCCACCTCACCCTCCAAAAAACTAGCCACCCAAACTCTCAGTTTCCCGGCGCAATGCTTAGACGCGCCGGATTCGAGAGTTGCTTCTCCGAACAGGCCCAGTTTGCAAACTGGGTCGTTCCAGTTATTCCGCTCGGCCTGGCCCAAGAAAACTTGGGCCAGGAAAGTTGTGACCAAAGGGATCACCTGGTGGTGGCTCCAGCGACCTCGATTGCGTCAGGCGCTAGAAGGCAACAATGTGTCACAGGAGGTGGAGGCCCTGGTCTGGGAAATGATCTCCAAAAGGGTCATTGCACCAGTAAAACCAACTTGCCCAGTATTCGCCTCCAGATTTTTCTTAGTGCCGAAAAGGGACAGTGTGCAAATGAGACCAGTGTTGGATCTCTCGCATCTTTTTTTTTTTTTTTTTTTTTTTTTTTTTTTTTTTTCTATATTCCAACTACTCCCTCTCGGGCATAGGCTGAGAGCCTGTACATTATACCGCTCAACACGGTGAAGCCCGTGAGGTCTTGTTCCAGCCTGGGGAGTGAGACATGTGAAGCATCCATCATGGCTCAAAGCAGCTCCATCTCTGAAGCGGCTGGTTGCTTCGCTCAAGTGCTTCACCGTCTCACCCTCCAGACTCAGACCCTCACTCTCAGAACGCCACCTATTGAGCAGTGAACTCACTAGGCATTGTCCCCCTGTAACATATTTTGAATATGGGAATATTCATACAGTGTTATTTAATCAGGGAACAATGAGGGTATTTTTTTGGCATTTCGGTGGGCTTTGTGGTAATGCACTGATACTAGGTACAGCACAAATTCAATCCCAATAATATCTTCCCATTGACATATCGGGATTTGAACCCGGGTCCATTGGATTACCAATCCAGTGGCATGACCACTCCACCACACCTCCCCTTTGAACACCTTTATCAAGAATTCACCCTTCAGGATGCTTACAGTCAATCATATCAGGCTCACTCTTCCGCCGCAAGGTTGGATGTGCTCAATAGATCTCAAAGATGCCTATTGGCATGTCCCTATAAACAAAAGGTTCCAGAAATTCCTCACTCTGAGGGCCAGGCAAGAGACTTATGTCTTTCGAAAAATGCCTTTTGGGTTAAACCTGGCACCGAGAATTTTCACAAAATTAGTCCGGCAAGCCCTTTTGCCACTGTTGATCCAGGGCTAAAGGTGTTTTGGTACCTAGACGACTGGCTAGTGGTGGCAGAGTCGGAGGAGTTATGTCACATTCATGAAAACCAAGTATTAAATCATGTGCAAAACCTAGGGGTCAAGGTGAACTTGGCGAAGTCTCGCCTGGTTCCCACAAGGAATATTCAGTGGATAGGGCTGGTCTGGGACACCACCAATCTGACACTTACTCAGAGTGTGGACAATCGCGACAGATTTCACAGGAAACTGTTTCTTTTTCTCCACAGTCTGATTACAACCAGGAAAACTTGGGATTCTCTGATCGGCTCTCTCAACTGGATCCAATTAACTGTGAAGTTGGGCCGGTTGAAAGTGAAGAGATTAATCTTGGAAGGCAACAAAGTGTTTCCTCTCTCGCCGGAGAAAAAATTATGGCCATTTCCTCCAATAATCCACAGCTTACTATCGGTCTGGGCCAAGCCCGAGACACTATACTCTGTAATAACATGGGTTTCTCCCCCACCTACGGTATGGGTAGACACAGACGCTTCAGGAGCACTAGGTTGGGGGTATCAGTCAAATCTAGGCCATCAAGGGCAGGGCACTTGGCCCCAAGACAATCAGTTTCACACCAACAAGCAAGAGCTTTTAGTTCCTCTCTTTTTCCTCCAAGATCACGGCATGTCGTTACAAGGAAAATCAATAGCGTTCCATATGGACAACCTAACCGCAGTCCATTGTATTCAGAAACAAGGCTCGGTAAGGTCCCGAGAGTTGCTCAAAGTGTCAGAACAGATCTTTGCCCTAGCAGAATCGCTGGGCATTCACCTACATGCAACATATCTCCCCGGCGTGTCGAACGTCTGGGCAGACGCTCTATCCCGGAGGCGGAGCACCTTAGTAGAATGGGCTATCAAACAACCCGTCTTCGACAGAATGATTGCGAGGCCTTACCCTCCACAAGTGGATCTGTTCGCATCCAAAGAGAATCACAGACTCCCTCTCTTCCTTACTTGCCAGGGGGTGACCCCGGCGGGAGGACCGGATGCATTATTAGAGGACTGGAACAGGTGGCCCTCAATTTATCTTTTTCCGCCACCAGATTCTGTGCTAATATGCCGGGTAATTCACAAACTAAGAAGTTACCGGGGCTTAGTCTCGATGATCGCGCCGTTATGGCCGGCTCAGGCATGGTGCCAGCAGTTGCAAGAATGGTGCAGGACCCCGGTGGCGCTCCCGGTCTCCGCATTCCACTTAGAGACGATTGGCAACCTTCGGACCTCGCTCAGTTTTGCCTTCTGGACATTTACAACGCAGAATGGTTAGCTCAATTTGGAGAAAGTGTCACAAATAAACTTATGAACCAATATACCATGTCTACCAGGAGACAATATCAATCACATTGGAAAACTTTTACAACCTGGATTGTAGAGTCAGGGCAAACAGATGCCTCGGGAGCCTTGATTTTCAAATACCTAGATTATCTATTTGAGCAAAAACGTTTTTCAGTAGTCACATTAAAAAATCATTTATCAGCCATCAGAACTCCCTTCTTTGATCTCACAGGTCTTTCCATACCGCAGGCTGAGGAGAAAGGGTTTATGAGGGCGTGTTTCAAGCTGCGCCCACCACCGCGTCAGCTCATGCCCACCTGGTCACTAGACAAAGCCTTATCATTGTTTCAATCGCGTAAATACAATAACACGCAGGATTTTGATTCACTCTTAAATAAGGCTGTTTTCCTGATGGCTCTCGCCACGGGAAATAGGGTGTCGGAGCTGGCGGCGATGAGCAATGAACCTAATTGCCTTAGGTTTGGGAGACTGCACGATCATGTACAAATTGCGCCGTCTCCCACATTCATAGCAAAAAATTAGCATTCTGATCATGTGTTTTCTGAGTTTTCTGTTCCGGCGTTGAAACGCGGACACTCTCATCATATTTTATACCCCAGTGCAGGCCTTAACTAAGTTTATGAGGGCTGTGCCGCCTCACCAATCAGGTGCTCTATGGGTGAACCAGGCAGGTAATCGTGTTACGAGAAGAAAGTTAGCTTCTCTGTTAGTCGACGTCATTAAAGAAAGTACCCCCGGCGTGGTGGGCAGGGCTCACGGCATCAGGATATGGGCAGTCTCTCTTCGTTTCTTGCAAAACTTTTCGATAGAAGACATTGCTAATACTCAATTATGGGCGTCCAATCATACTTTCGTAATACGTTACCTGTCAGTCGCTCTTGATAAACCAAAGCGTACCTGTGTAGCTTTACGACAACGGGTCCAGTAGGTTATGTTCTATTGTGTAAGATTTGTTTTAAGAGAAAGGGGGGGGGGATGCAGAATAGCCCATACCTCACTAAGCCCCGTCCGCCGGAGAACTGTGATAAATCACGAGCTGTGATCGAACTAGTTATAAAGTTCAACAGATTTTTATTTTATGTTAAATTTAAGAAGAAATCTAGCATAGTTGCAACTATGTAGTATTATCAGAATGTACAAACATATAATTATTATACTGTACAAATATTTTTAAGGTTAGAACTAAATTCTACAGAGTTATAGTTCTATTTATGGGAACACATATGCGTGTCCCCAAAAGTATCATGCAAGAATCTTAAGGAAAAGATCTGGTCATGAGTAAGCACACTTTTTTTATGTCACGCACGCACCGCTTACAATCTTTTATATTTTTTATATATTGTTTGCATACAATAAAACTTAAAAAAATTTATACGGATTATTTTGTCCCCTGAGGTTAGGATATTGTCACGAATGTCCCCCTCCAGACTTGGTATTCAGGCAATATCGTCAATGATGAAGGGGCCACTATTAAATTACAGGTTTGATTCCCGGAGGGAAGTAGAGAAAACCTAATATTTAGTAGGGCCCCGTAATCATTGACGATGAAATGACCCTCCCATCCATCCCACTTCCCATTCGTTGATTTCTAGAGTTGTTTCTTGATATATCAGTGAAGGACGAAGATGGCCGCTAGAGGGCCTGGAGTCGGGGATGCAAAACGCAAGAAATCCACATATGGTAAGTCATATGATAACAAATATTAAGTTAATTTTTCTTTTTTATTTTTCACGGAGTTTTTTCTGTAGGGTACCCGATCATAATGACGATTCCATAAGGGAATTAAACATGCACTTATGATGAGTACTCCATGATACTTCCACGGCGGTAGATTCAAAATGCTGGCGCGGGATGTTGAATGGAGACTATTATACTAATAGGCAATATCGTCAATGATTATGGGGCCCTACTAAATATTAGGTTTGCTCTACCTCCCTCCGGGAATCAAACCTATATTGTGGTTTCCGTGAATATTTACCAGTAGATCACATGTAAAGGATAATGATAAACACATTAAGCCCATTCTCCACAACCTGCAGCCATAAGCACAACTTTACTATGAGAGCACCACTTTACTGGCTTGAACCTTGCACATGAATAATAAGTTAATAAAACCCTCTCAACATGGTTTCACTCCAGGACGATCCTGCCTAACAAATTTACTCAGTTTTTCTCCAAGGTTTATGAAGCGGTAGATAACGACAAGTCATATGATATAGTTTACTTAGACTTCAGTAAGGCCTTTGATAAAGTTCCACATGACAGGCTGTTGAGGAAGATAGAAGGACATGGTATTGGGGGGATGCTACTCAAGTGGATTAAGTCATGGCTGATTGGTAGGAAGCAGAGAGTTAGTATACATAGTGTAAAATCGGACTGGAGATTAGTTAAAAGTGGGGTCCCCCTAGGGTCGGTTTTGGGGCCCCTTCTGTTCATTATCTACATAAATGATCTTGACTCAAGCATAAAGAGTAGGATCAGTAAATTTGCAGAGGATACTAAAATAGGTAGGATAATAGAGTCAGCTAGCGAAAGGGAATGTCTTCAAAATTATCTCGATCATTTGCACGAGTTGTCCATAAATTGGCAGATGAGTTTCAATGTAGACAAATGTAAGGTATTAAGGATTGGAAATCGTAATTTAGATGCGAAATACAAACTAGACTATGTAGAATTGGATAACTCAGAGTGTGAAAAGGATCTGGGGGTGCTCGTTAGTAATGATCTGAAACCCAGAAAACAATGAATAAGTGTTAGGAACAGGGCAAATAGAATTCTAGGATTCATATCTAGGAGTGTTAGCAACAGGACTGCTGAAGTTTTCTTAAAACTATATTTAGCACTAGTAAGACCCCATTTAGACTATGCTGTTCAATTTTGGTACCCTTATTACAGAATGGATATCGACCCTTTAGAGGCAGTCCAAAGAATAATGACGAAAAAGATACATAATATTATAAATTTATCGTATGAGGAGAGGTTGAAAGTCTTAGGCTTGCACTCACTAGAAAGACGAAGATGTAGGGGAGACATGATAGAGGTATTTAAATGGATAACAGGTTTAAATAAGGGCGATATAGATGAGGTATTAAAGCTAAAGAACGGCGACATAACCCGCTCAAATGGTTTCAAGTTAGATTAGTTTAGATTTAGGAATGATATAGGAAAGCACTGGTTTGGGAATAGACTTGTTAACATGTGGAATGCACTGCCCAGAACAGTAATTAGCTCAGAAACAGTTGAAAGCTTTAAGCATAAGATGGATTCCCATATGGGTGTTATGGGCTGGGTGTGAATGGGAGCTGCCTCATGTGGGCCGCATGGCCATATGCAGTTTCCCGCGATCTTATGACCTTATGTTCTTATGTAATTGGGGTTGGGTGTGACAGGGATCTGCCTTGTGTGGGCCGATCGGCTTTTTGAAGACTCCCATTTTCTTATGTTCTTATGAAGAAATATGTATAATTCATGCAATTGAATGTATGGTAAATGTGTTTATCTACGTATGTATGTGAGAGAGAGAGCGAGAGAGAATATCGTCTACAATAGTTCAGCGTTGAACAATTTTGAAGACTTAATTTCTAGTGTATTTCGTATATAAAATGTATAGGAAATACAAAGGATAACAAATAATCGCGGATTTTATATCCTGTTAAAGGTGTTTGTATTTAAACTAACAAAGTTATGTTAGATAGATATTTGAACAACAGAACAAGAAGGCTTCATCCCAATCATCCAATACAATTTGCACACACCATAACAACGGGAGCGGAATCACCCGGTAGAACAAAACAAGAACTGACATTGACATTTTAGGAGGTTTGTACAATAGAACAGAAGGTCTAACAATAAGCGTGACAAAACAACGCATACCTTCGGCACCTGCCTCCACAACCACCCTGGCCATACACACCCTCCCAGTTTAGAAAGGAATATGGGATACCTGGGATGAAGGTTAGCTCCACCTCCTTTAGTGCTCTCTGGAAGTAGACATCATGTAAGCCTAATTATAGACGTAATAGAGAAGTTTATATTGGTATATCTTCATCCAAATTGACCTTAGATAAACAAATGACATCGCACAGACACAGGATAATGTCATTTGCAATTTGTTGCTCTTAATTAAAATTGTGTCTGACCAGCTAAAGTCATCATCAGCGATGCTGTATAAATTCTATGCTATGTGACTGCATTCCTCTCAAAGATCATAACCTTCAACTTCTATTTCTAGCACACACTACCAAACATATTCACCAAACATTGCAACTCCAGCTCATCACCACTCAATAGAACTATATCGTCAGCAAACAGAAGCGCAGGCATTATCCACTCACTCCCTTCCCTTACCAAAAGTACTCCAACATCCAATGTTCTTATCTGTATCCATATATGCTTTGAACAACCATGGGAACATTTCACACCCCTGCTTTACTCCAACATTCAAATCAAAGAACTCACTTTGTTAATCTGTCATGTGTACTGGAGCCCTTACACCCTCATACAAGTTCTTCACTGTTTCTTGCAACTTGCCATCTACTCCACATATTCTCAGTATTTCTATAGCCCTTTCCTATCAATTTTATCATTGGCTTTCTCCACATCCTTGAATGCAGCCTTATAACTTCCTTCTCTTCTCCAGATACTTCCCCCCCAATACACATCAAGGAGACAGTATATTCTATACATTCTCTTCCCTTCATAAACCCACCCTACTCTTCACGAACCCAATGCTCTGTTATCTCTCTCACTCTTTCTATCAGTATCCTGCAGTATATCTTCCTTACTATACTTAGAAGACATAGCCCCCAGACGTGCCTCTCTCCACTTTTCGCTTATATAGGGGGACTAGTATAGTTCATTCCCAGTCTTCTGGCACTCTTCCCTTCTCCCAGTCTAGTGTACACATTTTTCAGGTCCATTCTATCACTGTCTTACCTGCACACTTCAGCATTTCGTCACACTCCCCATTTTCCTGAAATTTTACCCATCCTCACCCTCTCCAAAGCTTCCTCCACTGTTTCTATTCATCCCTCTTCCATTCTTCTCCCTCTCATTCCCCATCCAACTATGTTTGCATCTCCTTAATCCTCTACATTCATTAATTCATCGAGTGCTCTCTCCATGTTGCTACTTTTTGTTGTTTCTTCACTAGCACTCGCCTATTTTTATCTTTCACATCCTTACTATTTCCTTTATCAGCCTCCCTAACCTTCTTGACCGCGCTGGTGTAGTGACTAGCGTCTCGGACTTCCACCCAGAAGGCCCGGGATTGCGCCCACGCTCGGCGCATTAAAGATGTTTCACAAGCACTGAGTTGTTACAATCCCTCATGAGCAAGGGGCCTAATCGGCCTTATTGGGCTATCCTTAACTGGCTTAGCATGCGCTAGCTTTAAGAACTATTATTATTATTATAATTCCAAATTAGTTCCTTACACTCACTCCACTTTTCCTTCCTAATTCATCATCCACTTATCTCTTATTTTCCCTCAGTATTTCCTTCACTGCTCGTTTTTTCTCGATCACCAAATCCTTACTACCTCTACTGCCAAACCACTACATGTAAGCTTTCTTTTTCTCTTCAACTGTTTGCTTCACCTCTTCAGTCACCATGTTGCTCCTTTTAGTCCACTCTTCCTTCTCTTAGTTCAACATACTTCCTCACAATGTGCACACATCTCTTTCCTAACCACTTGGCTCACCTCTTCAACTTCCTCCATTTGCTAGAAATCGAGCATACCTAGTGTTGTTGTTTTTTAATTATATGATAACAAATGCAGCACTTGGGCAGTCAACGATATACCAATGTATTGATTATGAATGCAACCAAATAAATTTTGTATATTTACATAATACAATTGTATTGGAGAATATATTGATGATATATTCACATTCCAAGCTAGCACCTCACAGCTGACCAACATTCTTTGATTCGAAGTGACCTGTTGACGGTATAGAGGTGAGAAAAAGGTTTGGTCCAGGCTCAATAGGAAAAGGTGGAGGAGGTAGTTTTGCAGAATAAGAGTGCTGGTAAAGGATCGAATATGGCAACTCTAAAATATAGGGCATGGAGAGTTTCATTATACTGAAGGAGTTAATTGGTACATACAGACAGAGGAATGGTTGATAGGGATGATAACAATTATGATGACTGATTAATATAGAGTTCCGTCTGGATAAAATAGGGATAACAGATAAAGCCCAGATGATAGAAGATCAGACATGATTTAACCCTATCAGACTGTTCTCAAATGGTCGGATTGTGTGTTAAGGAGAATACTTTCCCTACACCGAGGTGACGATGTTTTCGTCGAAAAACAATGGAGAGAGAATAGTTATGGGGATATACAGTATGTTGTAAAGCCAATTTCTTGGTGTTCACCTTATAATTCAAGGCTAGAATAGCACTAGCACTTTTCTGGTTTTCATACGCTTTAACCAGAACATCAATCTACTCTTCCCATTAACCAAAATTAGAATGTATCTAGAAAAATCAAAACATTCTTCAAAACATGCTTCAATTAAATATTTTCAATTTAATTTAACCCTTAAAAAGCGGCTCACCACTTAAGTCGAGTTAAATAAAGCTGGACTATGTGGCGGCGCTCGACATAGGTCGAGTGGCAATTTCAGCACGTAATGTGGCTGAGAGAGAGAGACAAGTGGTGGCAGGAGACTAGCGAGCGTATGACTGCTCCAGACCACCGCGGCGAACCTACTGACACAAATCTCAGCTCCCTCCTCCCTCTCTCACTCGCTACATACTCAATTATGTACCGAAAGTACCGAATTACCTGCTTTTTGCACTCGCGTTGCACGGTTATTGCAAGAAAACTATCCATCATACAAGGATCGTTATGGTGTCATTCGAAAGCTCTGTTTATGCCCTTTCAGGGATAGGTACTTGTTTTACGTTCTGGGTCTTATTTAGGCATGAAAATGATCACGTAAACAGCCCTATTTTGGCTAAAAACACCCCGCTGGGCGGTACACATAAATAAACCGCATAGGCCGCTAAAGAAGGGTTAATTAAAATTACGATTATCTGAAATTCGTCAATTAAGTATGGAATAATGAATGCAAATGATGTGGAGTTGTAGGGTATAGTAAATATGTTTACTGCTGTATGTGATAAATAGAACCTAAAGGCTAATGTAATTAATAGTAAATGGCCTGTCACACTGGTGTCCCGACCCTTCCAAACTTTTAAATGACATTGTGTTTTGCAAAGTCTGTGCAAAGTCCTGCAAGGTCAATGGAATCATGGAAAAGACGGCCCTGGGTTACCGCCGTCGATGGGCGGCCGTACAGCGTTGGTGGGCTGCACGTCCACATGGACGAAGGAGGGTGGGAGTAGATCATGCCGGAGGCTTGTAAACGCGGGTTTTCCCGTCCATCTACCATTTATCTATAGCCCTTGTGCAGCCTTTGTATTGTCCATAAAACAAGGACGGAACCAGATTACGTCCCTGAAACGTCAAAATGGGAAGTTTGTCCCATCTGTTAGATTTGCCAACGTCTTCCCGGAGCAAGGTCGAGGTAATGTTAGGTGTATGGGGCAAAACACCATGATTGCTGCAAGGTCTCCCACATATGGTCATGACCCAAAAATCCGTAAAGTCGACCAAGGTCGTGTTGACAAAATCGTGTGTGTGAATGGAGCTTAAGGTTATAGTCTTTGAGAGGAATGCAGTTACAGAGTGTGAAGTGTAGTTGAATGGCCAGGCCTTGGAAAATATCAGCTCACTGAAGTACTTGGCCAGTGTAATTATTAAAGATGGGAGTTTGGAGGAAGAAGTGCGGAGGGAGGACGATTGTAGGTAGGCTGAAATAATTGAACCAGAATAGAGTGGTGACAAAAATATGTGTGGAGTCGCATGGAGATATAGCCAGACACATAAGGAAATACACTCACTTGTACTAAAAGCTGATCAGGGACTCAGGGTTGGGTCCTTCCTTCCCCCCCTCCACCCTGGGCAGGTGGCTATTACTATATTAATCCTGACAAATGAAGCATGATCTTTAGGTTTTATCACAATGACCAACATAAACCTGGTAATATGGTTAATGAGAATTGAATGTCAGAAGTGTGGGAAGCCATGAAAAGAGTGAAGTTGGGGAAAGCACCAGGAACAGATGGAGTGTGTGGGGAAATGTTGAGGTATGGTGGTGAGATAGTGATCGAATGGGTATGGAAAATGTGTAAACTAGCATGGGAGAAGGGGAGTGCACCCGATGACTGGAAGACTGGCACAATAGTCCCCCTATATAAGGGCAAAGGGGAAAGAGGAGTGTGTGGTAACCACCGAGGAATATGTCTTCTAAGAGTAGTAGGGAAGGTATACAGTAGGGTAGTGATTGAGAGAGTGAGGGTGAGAACGGAGAAATGGATTGGCGACGAGCAGGGAGGTTTTAGGAAGGGAAGAGGATGTGTAGATCAGATTTTTACCCTGAATTGTGTTGTGGAGAAATATCTGGAGAAGAAACAAAAGGTGTATGTTGCCTTTATGGACTTGGAGAAGGCCTATGACAGAGTGGATACAGAAGGTTTGTGGAAAGTACTTAGAATATACGAAGTAGATGGTAAGTTGCTGAAAGCAGTGAAGAGCATGTATGAGGGTGCAAAGGCGGCAGTACGTGTGGAGAGTGAGCAGAGCGAGTTCTTTGACCAGAAAGTTGGTTTGAAACAGGGGTGTGTGATGTCCCCATGGTTGTTTACTGTATATATGGATGGAGTCATGAAAGAAATACTATCAAGAGCAGTGGATGTTGGTGTATCGCTGAAAAGGGAGGGAATTGAGTGGAAGCTACCTATACTGCTGTTTGCGGATGATACAGTTCTGATGAGTGATAATGAATGGGAGTTGCAGGGTCTGGTAAATGAGTTTGGAACAGTGTGCGAAAAACGGAATTTGAAGGTAAATGCGGGGAAGAGCAAGGTTATGGTCTTCGAAAGAGGTGAAGTCACAGAGTGTGAGGTGAAGCTGAACGGTCAGGCTATGGAGATCGTCAACTCTTTTAAGTATCTGGACAGTGTGTTGAGTAAAGATGGGACTATGGATGAAGAAATGCGGGAGAGGGTACAACAGGGGAAGAGGGTTGTAGGAACGCTGAAAGCAGTAACAAGAAATAGGATGGTCAGTATGGAAGTAAAGAAGTCCTTGCATGACAGTGTGGTAATCCCGACACTGACTTACGGAAGCGAAGCATGGACGTTGGTTGAGAGACTCAGACCAAGAGTGAGAGCAGTGGAAATGAATTACTTAAGAAGTGCGTGCGGAGTTACATGGAGGGATAGACAGACTAATGAGGAAGTAAGAAGGAGGTGTGGTGTGGAGGTAGATGTGCTGGAAAGTGTGAAAAGGAACAACTTGAGATGGTTCGGCCATATGGAACGTATGGAAAGCGAGAGAATGACTAAGAGGGTGTACGAGAGCGAGGTGGAGGGACAGAGAGGGAGAGGTAGACCGAAAGAAAGGTGGAAGGATGGAGTGAGGAAGTATATGAACGAAGGTGGTGCTGGCTGGGGGGAGGTGCGTTGACTGACTGGGGACAGAGGTGAATGGGGGCAGTTCGTTCGTGGCCACCCCTTCGGGGATCACGGCGTCAGGCAATAGATATACATAGATAGATAGATAGAATTGAATGTGCATAATTCGTGGACATGTAGGCCCGTAAACCATATAGCACTTATATTTAATTCCGGTTCTGAATGGGGTTATTTCCCTTCATTAGTGTGTGTGTGACAAATATTGCCAGCATTCGATACACAGAGAAGAGAGTTGGTGGTAAAACTGTCTATTAAACCTAAACTTTAGTTTTCGGGTTTGTAGAGGTGAGAG
Organism: Paralithodes platypus; assembly: GCA_032716605.1. Lineage (NCBI taxonomy): Eukaryota > Metazoa > Arthropoda > Malacostraca > Decapoda > Lithodidae > Paralithodes > Paralithodes platypus. Next base: position 36,173,394 of record CM064490.1, read on the forward strand.
GCTGGGATCACAGAGACAGAGGTGGGTGAAATCAGAAGCCGAGCACTCAGGGGCTTGATACTCAAACCTTACTATAAGTTAACACCGACTTTGGTCGTAAGGTATATATCGAGTTTTGCATTAAAATTGATTGAAAATAAGTGCATAGGCTACATAGAATTAAATACAGACCGTTTATAGTATGTATGGTATTAAATAAATGGGAGAAACTAAATTAAATAAACGAAACAATCAATAACAGTCTCAACACTATTCCAGCCAATCTTTGCCTCCTGTCCATTCCTTTTATGTTAAAAAAGCCCGACTATCATAAATTGTTTGAGAACCTAGGAATAGATAGTACCGTAGAGGACACGTTGATATGTATGACAATTATGATGAATATATGATTGGAATTAATTACGTTAAGAAGGGAGCACCAAGCTTATGTCTACTACTAAATACGACATAAGAGATAGGCAAAACAAACTGAAATTATTACTGATTACGGATTACTGATATTTACTATAGGATGTAACGTATCTTAAAATAACCCCCCAGAAATACTTTCTCTAAAGTATCTATTTCTTTTATCCTCCCCTTTTCCCCAGCTAACCTAATCCCACAAGAACCATGCAAAGCTGGTACATGTCATATCTGTAACATACTATGTGGTACCAACTCTGTAAATTGCTAACTGAATAAATATTATTATTATTATTATTACAAATCACATTCAATCTTGGTCGTAGAAAGTGTGTGTGTGTGTGTGTGTGTGCAACAGAGAGAGAGAGAAGCAGAAGACCACTACAATCAGATTAGTGTAACCCACGTTATGTGTATAGAGTTTCAATTTTAGAATGCAATTACATATTAAAATAACAGAAAAACACCTCACCACGCCTTCACCACCACCGAGCGATTTTCCTGCTCCGCCCACCACACCTCCAAACCAAAAGGAAACAACCACCAGTCCATCAAGATGTGCAAGAGTCGCTACCATAGAAGTGACACGTCCTCCAACACTCGGGAAGAATTTATTCAAAACAATCAATATTCCCGAGGCACAGCAGAAAAGAAAAGATGGCTAGGAAAGACACCATTGACATCATGCTTCCAAGCGCCATTCTACCTCACAGCCGCATCACCGCCGTGACCGTGAAGCCGGGAGGGACTACCCCAAGTACCCCAAGAAGTCATCCCCACACCTACATGTGCCCTTATTAACCTGAGATGGACCAGCCGAAACAACTCAACCAAATGTATGACCACCGCAGAATTTCTAAGATCAGTACACACAGTTGGAAAGCTCTCAATTATTTATCAATGGAAAATAATTAATAGCTGGAAGATTTTGGCCCCATTTTAATATTGGAGTAAAACACTAGTTGCACTGGTAAGGAAGCCTTACTTCAATCTTATTTAACATCGTGGCTCATCAAAGGAATTTGTTATTAGACCTTTTTGGAGGCTACCTAATATCCGTTCCTCTGCCTTGATCAGGCATTGTTATTAGTAAAGAATGCTGATCTGTCTAGTGCTCTATTAGTAATAAACTAACCCTGTCTATTAATTGTTCATGCACTTGCTGGACATTAATTAGACAAGGGCTCTGTGAGATACCGTCCTGCATAACGGCACTCAACAAGGATTCCCTTCGATGCAAACACCCAGGCATCGTGCTCTGGGACACGTCATTGGTAAAGGCCAAAAATTTCCTCATCAAACCCCAGTTACCAGTGCAACCATAAATACTAAATATTATACCTGTGTAGCACCTTTGAAAATAACTCTACACGCCTTACCTCAATTTAAGGGCATACTATTCTATCTTGAAATAAAACAGTACAAGTGTAATACCTTGATTGAAGGAAGTACTAGATATATATATTACCTTTATTAAGTACCAGTGTAATACCTTGATTGAAGGAGGTACTAAGATATCTTGAGTATAATAAGTACAAGAGTAATACCTCGATTGAAGGGAGTACTAATATATATTATCTGAGCACCATCTTAGTAGTGAACTAATATTGTGGAGCCTCGCTCGTGCGTCTCATATCTACTATTTGTCATACCTACTATTTGTATGCAATATTTATGTGTGTGAATATAATAATATAAATGTACGTTTTGTTATAATTATCCTCTATTACTTTCTGTGCATGTGTTGAAACGATTTTGGCTCCTCCAGTCAAGTAGAACCTACCTAATCAATGCAATCAACCCAAGTAAAAACCTGGCATAACATTGACGGCAGAAGGTGGTTCTTGATTCGGGAAGAAGAAGTTGTTTGACACAAATATAAAAAAAAGGAATAGAGCGTTCTATCACATACGTCACCATGGCTACACGTCCTCACATCCCCATACCCAAGTATGAGGCAGAAATTTACGATATTCGCACATACTCGTCAGTCCAGTACTCAGCCTGGCATATCAGACCGATCATGAGAAGATCGCAGTCTTATTAACCCACCTGGGAAAGGCTGTGTCCCTGGTAGCCGAACAAGTGACCCCAGATTTAACTTGTAATCAGCCATCACTGTACAGCCATCACTAGGCCCCGTCGTCGCCTAAAACAAAATCAACGAGAGCAAATATGAAGGATATTTAGACAATACTCTAGGATTAGGGACCTATCAGGTAAAAGCCGCTTATCCTCTTCAAACTCCAGAGAAACAACAGCAACAAATTTTCTATGTGCTCTTAAGAATACTCCCCTCATTTGTTAAGGAACACTTCTCCATCCACGATCCCGTGGGTTACGCACGGGACATCATCACTATGCGCAAGCTGTTGACCACCCGGCCTAAAACTTCCACAGTGGGGGCCATAAAAAGGTTCCCCACACACCCTCAAGGCAACAGGAGAACAGGACAACGTAACCATTATGAAGCCAGACCGCAGTACCCATCACAAGGCCGCCCACAGTTCTTCTCATCAGGCCGCCCACAACCCAACCTGTGGATCTACCTTACACATCATCGTCCTGGTCGACTCTACCGAAATAACCAACAAAACACCAGAAGCCCCCAATGCCACAGTCCTCCACCAAAGAATTGTAATAGCCCATAGTAACGATCAATCCGTTCGACTTTAAGGCTTGCAACTCATCATGCCCAATACATGACATCAGAGATCAGGCGAAAAGAAGAAATTTGACAAACCGAGTCCTCGCTACCGATGAACAGAACCAGGACATGGACGTGCAAGCCGATTACGACGATGAAGAATACTGTCCTCCTGAGCTAGACCAAATCCAAGTGTGACGTTAACCACTCCGTTAGAACCGCATGGCTTGTCCTACAGTGACTCGCTAGGATCGCCTGGGCAGTGGATGGGGTTACAGTTTATGTATTAGAGTGTGCTTTATTTCATATGAAAGCTCGTGTCATGGGCAGTCCAGAAAGGCTCTTTGTTTTCACCCATGTCAAGGCTTTATATATTTAATTGTAAAGTATATGTTTTATCATTAACTAGTAATGATGGGATCTGGGAGAGAGAGAGTAGAACAGAGTGAGAGGGAGCGCGCAGTGTTTTTGTCCCGCTCGATGACGTCACGGCTGGCTGCCTCGTGGGGGTTGGTTGAGAGAGGTCCTTACCATGCTGCTAGCTCCCTTGCTAGTGGCTAGAGGACTTGTAACCGCTTTTTTCCCACGTGCCTCGAGCTAGTGCGAGTATATATACAGTTCCTCGCCACTCTCTCCCTCAGATCTGGTTTCTAGAACGCATTCATCTTCATCCCTTGCTACCTGTCTCCCGCTCCGCACCTGAGAATCTTTTCCTTTGCCTACCTCTCTCTTTTTTCATATCTTTCACCACCTTTTATTAATATTATACCCCCTCTAGTTAACTCTGCAAAATCAGCTTCATGCTGGCCAGTTGTATTGTGCGTTAAGGTCTGATATAACCCATGTATGTTAGTTGTTAAGATAAGTGGATCATGAAGCATTGGTTGGCATTTATATTGTTTAAGTACCGCGTCCTATAATTATTAGTGTTCTGCTGGATTAGATAATGCTAGACTAGGGGTCTGATATTATAAAGTATTGTTTCCTATGAGTGCTGGCTTTAGTTAAAAGCTGCACGACATACCTGAGAACTGGAGTTGATTGAGTAAATTCTAGTCTGTGTGCCATTGAGAGTAGAGCATGCACGAATGAGGGTTTTTTGCCTATACCATTCTGCACTGTTCTAAGCTCGTTGTTTGTCTTTGAGGTACGCCAGGAGAACGCTTAATACTTCGGTATTAAGGTTTCTCAAGAGAGCTACCCTTCCCTATAACGTAATATTTGACGCACAGACTTGAGATTTGCACTAGGCTATGCGGCATGCCATGCGCACCAGTATCTCGTATCATTGACTCTAGCTAGACTTTATCAGTCACAGTAGACATTAAGTATATTAACCTAATTACTCTTTTTATGCATACCCATTTATGATTACACAAGCATTTCGCAGCCTAGTTTGATGTATGGAGACACAAACGACTTAGGCTCATTTTGTTGATAGGAATACTGCATTGTCGTGGCGATTATTATTGTTGTAGTGTTTAGGATATTCTTGGCTCCGACGGCATTATATATATTCTGCCGTTTTGTGTGCATAGCCTGCACGAGCATTGTTCCGCTGCCTGCCTTTTTGGGTTCCATTTCCGATACGAGCATCTTTATAGCATCTAACATTTAAAGAAGATTCCTTGTTAGTGTTGAAGGACTTTAGTGCACTTTCTTTCATGCAGGAGTGCCTGACATTTATTGATTAAAGTAACGTAAGCTGTAACTTCTCTTACCACCTTACTTTGCATACCATAACCAAGCACCTTCGGTTATAGGTAGTAATAGGCTGTTTTCACATAACATTAAGCCTATAGTAGACGCACATTAATTGAGAGTTTGATAGCCTATTATTGCATATAGAACTCCGAGAGTATTTGTGTTCTTTGTTCACTGGGAATATACATCAGAGGTTGGATCTAGCGCTTTCCGTTGTAGCATTTATGCCATTACTAGTCCAATGAATAAGAACCCTGATATATTTAAACCCCAGTCGTAACAAATGGCGACCTTACCTAGGATTTGGTGAACCTACATTTATTAGCAGGGAACAATTTTGTTGTTTTGGAGAATATTTTGCGGGGATCAGCAAGAATATTTTTTTTTTTGCAACATAGTATAGCCCTTGAGTATTTCCGAGAATTTTTGTGTGTATATTGAGGTATAAGAGTTTGGGGTACTTCTTTTCTGAAGATTGAGGTGGGAAATTTTTGTGAGCATCATGTCTTATACCGGATCAGAGGAGAATGGAGACACAGTACGTAATGTCGAAACTGAGGAACAGCAGCATGATGAAAGGGTTAATCGGGTGAACTGTGAGGAGGATGCTAGGATATTTTTGCAATGGCCTGTTACTGCCGAGCGGTTGGAGGGTATGGATCGGTACGGTCTTCAATGCCTGGCCACAGCTATTGGTCATGCGGTTACTAGCAGCATGACCAAGGATAACTTGATAACGTGTGTACTGGGCAGGGTGACTGGTGAGCGAGATGGGTTGAGTGCTCAGAGCCCTTCGGCCATGCTTCCCCTACACTCGACTCCCAGCTATCCCAGTAGTTTGCCGACCCCGGGTACGCTTCCGCAGTTGGGTGGTGACTGGCAGGGGGGTTGCCCCTGGGGGGACCACCGGTAATTTCAAACATTGTAGCACCTTCACCTCCTCAAGGGTTATCTCCAGAATTATTGTTTAAGCTCGAATTAGCTAAGATCGAAGAGAGAAAATGCCAGCTTCAGCTTCAGCTTCAGCAGCAAATAGAATTAGCCAAGATAGAAGAGAGAAAAAGTCACCAGCACATAGAGCTAGCAAAAATCCAAGCTGATTTAGAGTCGACTAGGTACTGTGCCGACATGGATGTAGAGAAGTCGCGAGTAGAGGCAACGGGACAGCGACTTGGGGCTGGTAACCGTGTTCATGAGCAGTCTCTCTCGCACTTATTGAAACTGGTTCCGGTGTTTGATGAGAGTGGTGTAACAGAATTGTTCACACGCTTTGAGAAGAAGTGCCAGGAACACCAGTGGCCAGAGAATAAATGGGCAGCACTTGTATCCTCTAGATTAATAGGCAAGGGTCTTAAAGCCTACGATGCGTTACCTTTGGAGTTATGTATTGTGTATGAGGATCTCAAGGAGGCTGTCCTGAGGGCTTACGAACTGCAACCAGAAACGTACCGTTTGAAGTTCCGGGGTGTAACTAAGGGAAGAGATAGCACCTTTTTGGAACACGCCCGGGACTTGTCCGATGCTATGGGGAACTGGCTCCGATCTGAGAAGGTCACAACATTTGATGAAATTAAGCAGTTAATGATGTTGGAGCAGTTCCTTAACCTCTGAAGTGCGCATGGGGGTAATTGGAAACGTCCCCCTGTGCTGACGTATTTGAGGTGTTTCCGTCACTAAAATATTCATTGTGCCATTAATAGCATTAATACTTATCCATATGCGCCTATTATGGGTTGATTATAAAGGTATTAACCTGAAACAACAATAAAACGAGTGAAAACAGCGTTTGGATGGTCAAAATCGGAGATATAGCCCGCGAGTTGTATAATGTATGGGTGAGGCAATCTGCTTTCCCGCCAATTTCCCCCAAGGCCACTGAGACACAGTCGATCGATACTCTCTCTCTCTCTCTTGCACTCGCTTGCTATCAGTGATGACCACACCCTCCAATCGGATTTCTAATGTTAGCACGAAAATATACCTCAGAATAAGGGAATAACAGGGAAAATAGGTGATAACTGAAGGAGAGGAGGAAAGGGGGGAAGGAGGGGAGGTAGAGGACTGAGATTTTGCATGGCCCAGGGGCCAAAAAAAAATAAAAAAATAAAAAAATAAAAAATAAAAAAAATAAAAATTTTCGATGTCAAAAGTTGATTTTTTTTTTCTCTGACTCTTAAGAGTCTCCCCGCAGTGCGCCGGGGGAACTCTTAAGAGTCTCCCCGCAGCTCCCGGGTTAAGAGCATGGGCGGTGATCTAACTTTGAACTTAAAGGAGAAAAACCCAAGAACTCTAGTCGAAGCAGCAGAAATGGCTGATCGACGGCTGTCGTTGATTCGGGGTTGCGGGTCCTCAAAGAAGTACGATGTAAGTGCTAAGGACCGTTATCCTCCCCCTCCCCGTAACAATGACACATTTAAACAGAAGAGCCATGAAACTAAAACTGAATCCAAACCTTACACCACACCGTATGTGAAAAGTCAGGGGCCTTTTACATCACAGTATAAGCCGAAACCGAAATTTATGTGTTTTAGTTGCCACCAGGAGGGTCATTAGGCAAATGAGTGCCCTAGTCGACCTCCTCCGGCAGCCGTGTCTTTTGCTCACGGCATTGGAGTGTTCAAGAGGACATCGGAGTTTGTTAGAGGCATTTCTTCCGAGGTCAATACACTGCCAGTGCAGAAGGATCCGGAAGGCTTATTCCCTGTCCGTGATGCCTTTAGTGACCACAGGGGACTCGTTGTGTGGAGTGGGGGGGTAGAAGACATGAGGTGAGAATTTTGCGTGACACTGGGGCATCGCAAACACTGTTGAGAAATTTCACTGGTAAACCTGTCAATACGGCGCGGGTGGTTGTGGTTCAGGGAGTTAATGCGACAAGGTCATACCCGCTTGTAAGAATGAAGGTGGAAGTTGATGGTGTGACTCGGGACCTGGATGTAGGAATTGTGGAGAAGTTACCTGTTGGGGGCGTCGACCTCCTTCTCGGCAACGACTTTGCGGGACCTACTTCTGAGGCTCCACCCTTGGTCGTTGCCGAGAAGCCGGCCGACGTGAGTAGGGAGGAGCAGGAGTGGGTTGAGAAGTGTCCGGGGCAGCCTATGGCGTGTGTTGTCACCGGAGATCCTGCATCCAGGGAGTCACATTCTGGTCAACAATCTTTAGATCAGCGGAGGAAGGGTACCGAGAAGGGGTTGAAAGTTGATGCGGTTGAGAGTTTAGTATCAACGGACCTTCTCGGGGACTCATTATTAGGACCACATTTCGAGTCTGGAGAAGACCCAGTAACTGTTCCTGAAAAGGCAGAGGATGGGCTTAAAAAGACGAAAGAGTTGAAGGAGGACAGTGATCCACAGTCGGGAGATGTAGCAACAAGGTACCCTGACGCGTACCCTAAGAGAAATGGGTCGGCGAAGACGGTGGTCCGAAGCTTGCTAGTGTATTTTTCCCGGTATGGTTACCCGCAGGGGATTCAGTCAGTCCAGGGACCCAACTTCACTTCTAGCCTCTTTGTTCAAGCAATGCCGCAGCATGGGATTGTTGGGGTTGTGTCATCTGCGTATCATCCGGAGAGCCAGGGTGTGTTAGAGCGATGGCACTCAGCCTTGAAATCTGTGCTTCGTTGTTGTTGCTTTGAGAGTGGGAAGGATTGGGATCTTGGCCTGCCAGGTGTTTTGTCTGCTGTGCGGGAGGTACCTGGGGAGAGTTTGGGAGTCAGCCCTAATGAGCTCGTCTTTGGACACCGTGTCAGAGGGTCTCTCCATATGGTTGAAGAAGTATGGGAGGGCGCAGAAAAATCTTGTTCTATGCTCAAGTGTGTCCTCGACAGTCGAGAACGGATGTTGCGCAGTCTGGAGTTGGCTGGCCGTAATTTGACTAGCTCTCAGGCCCTCAGGAAGGACAGGTACGACCTCAAGGTTGAACTCAGGGAGTTGCACGTGGGTCAGGAGGTGTTGATTCTACTGCCCCTTGTAGGTCACCCCTTATCCGCGAAGTACGCTGGTCCTTATAGGGTGGTGGAGGAGCTATCAGACCTGGATTACTTGGTAGCCACTCCAGACAGACGGAAGCGCAATCAGTTATGTCATGTTAATCCCATGAAGGAGTATGGGAGGCACCCCCCTGAGCCTCTCACTGTGCCTGTGATGACGTTTAGCAGTCAAGGTGGAGAAGGAGAATGGGACAGTCAAGCTCAGGTGGAGGATAACTGGAAGGATAAGAAGTTCAAATGGGTGCCTGAGTGTGAGAAGGTGTTTAGAGAAGTAAAACACCTGTTGTGCACTCACCCGATCCTCAGGGCCCCTGACTTTAGCCTACCTTTCCAACTAGCAACGGAGGCTAGTGGTGTGGGGGCTGGTGCCGTCCTTGTGGAAAAGGACGATGATGGGCTGGAGCATCCTGTTAGTTTCTGCTCGGAGAAGTACAATTCGGCCCAGGGGAGCTGCTCTGTTGTCGAGGAGGAGCTGCTGGCGGTTGTGCTTGCGCTGGGGCATTTCGAGGTCTATGTTCCAGCCTATGGTCCGGTCGTTGTAGTTTACCCAGATAATCACCCTCTCAAGTTCTTGGACCAGTTTCACAATCGGAATATGAGGCTGACCAGGTGGTCACTAAGGTTACTGGTATATAACCTGGACATACGCCATATTGCCGGTTGTGACAACGTGGTTGCAGATGGTCGTTCAAGGGTATATGATCCTGGGTAGATTGACACACGGGTAGCCTCCTGCTTTAGTTTGAATAGTATTTTGCGCTCGGTGCTTGTTGGCTCGCGGTTGTAGCCCAGCGTATTGGGTCGTAAAGCAGGAGTTGAGCGTTTGGTATAGAAGAAAAACTAGGCTTGCCCCTATAGTGCAGCCGAAATAAACAAATTAAAAACATAAAAATCAAAGAAAAACTCTTTCTTTGATAGTTGAATTTGTTCAGTATGTTATAGCAGTAATTCTGAGTTGCACTCCTCTCAGAATGCTGGGCTAGAGAAGCTCGCTCTTGAGGAGCATAACTACATATAATTTAACCTATTGTTGGGGAGGGTTATAATTTTGAAAAATGTTTTGTTGAAGAACTGTGCCAGATATTTTACTGCCACTGGGTGATGGGAAGTGGAGATATAGCATGGGTTCTAACCATCAGATTTTTTGTGAGCCTTGGGGCCTCTGAGAAAAATCTTGGGGGGGGGGTGACGTTAACCACTCCGTTAGAACCGCATGGCTTGTCCTACAGTGACTCGCTAGGATCGCCAGGGCAGTGGATGGGGCTACAGTTTATGTATTAGAGTGTGCTTTATTTCATATGAAAGCTAGTGTCATGGGCAGTCCAGAAAGGCTCTTTGTTTTCACCCATGTCAAGGCTTTATATATTTAATTGTAAAGTATATGTTTTATCATTAACTAGTAATGATGGGATCTGGGAGAGAGAGAGTAGAACAGAGTGAGAGGGAGCGAGCAGTGTTTTTGTCCCGCTCGATGACGTCACGGCTGGCTGCCTCGTGGGGGTTGGTTGAGAGAGGTCCTTACCATGCTGCTAGCTCCCTTGCTAGTGGCTAGAGGACTTGTAACCGCTTTTTTCCCACGTGCCTCGAGCTAGTGCGAGTATATATACAGTTCCTCGCCACTCTCTCCCTCAGATCTGGTTTCTAGAACGCATTCATCTTCATCCCTTGATACCTGTCTCCCGCTCCGCACCTGAGAATCTTTTCCTTTGCCTACCTCTCTCTTTTTTCATATCTTTCACCACCTTTTATTAACACCTTACGAGCGGCCTATGCAGTTTATTTATGTGTACCGCACAGCGGGGTGTTTTTAGCCAAAATAGGGCTGTTTACGTGATCATTTTCATGCCTAAATAAGACCCAGAACGTAAAACAAGTACCTATCCCTGAAAGGGCATAAACAGAGCTTTCGAATGACACCATAACGATCCTTGTATGATGGATAGTTTTCTTGCAATAACCGTGCAACGCGAGTGCAAAAAGCAGGTAATTCGGTACTTTCAGTACATAATTGAGTATGTAGCGAGTGAGAGAGGGAGGAGGGAGCTGAGATTTGTGTCAGTAGGTTCGCCGCGGTGGTCTGGAGCAGTCATACGCTCGCTAGTCTCCTGCCACCACTTGTCTCTCTCTCTCAGCCACATTACGTGCTGAAATTGCCACTCGACCTATGTCGAGCGCCGCCACATAGTCCAGCTTTATTTAACTCGACTTATGTTGCTCGCCGCTAAATAAGGGTTAATATTATACCCCCTCTAGTTAACTCTGCAAAATCAGCTTCATGCTGGCCAGTTGTATTGTGCGTTAAGGTCTGATGTAACCCATGTATGTTAGTTGTTAAGATAAGTGGATCATGAAGCATTGGTTGGCATTTATATTGTTTAAGTACCGCGTCCTATAATTATTAGTGTTCTGCTGGATTAGATAATGCTAGACTAGGGGTCTGATATTATAAAGTTTTGTTTCCTATGAGTGCTGGCTTTAGTTAAAAGCTGCACGACATACCTGAGAACTGGAGTTGATTGAGTAAATTCTAGTCTGTGTGCCATTGAGAGTAGAGCATGCACGAATGAGGGTTTTTTGCCTATACCATTCTGCACTGTTCTAAGCTCGTTGTTTGTCTTTGAGGTACGCCAGGAGAACGCTTAATACTTCGGTATTAAGGTTTCTCAAGAGAGCTACCCTTCCCTATAACGTAATATTTGACGCACAGACTTGAGATTTGCACTAGGCTATGCGGCATGCCATGCGCACCAGTATCTCGTATCATTGACTCTAGCTAGACTTTATCAGTCACAGTAGACATTAAGTATATTAACCTAATTACTCTTTTTATGCATACCCATTTATGATTACACAAGCATTTCGCAGCCTAGTTTGATGTATGGAGACACAAACGACTTAGGCTCATTTTGTTGATAGGAATACTGCATTGTCGTGGCGATTATTATTGTTGTAGTGTTTAGGATATTCTTGGCTCCGACGGCATTATATATTCTGCCGTTTTGTGTGCATAGCCTGCACGAGCATTGTTCCGCTGCCTGCCTTTTTGGGTTCCATTTCCGATACGAGCATCTTTATAGCATCTAACATTTAAAGAAGATTCCTTGTTAGTGTTGAAGGACTTTAGTGCACTTTCTTTCATGCAGGAGTGCCTGACATTTATTGATTAAAGTAACGTAAGCTGTAACTTCTCTTACCACCTTACTTTGCATACCATAACCAAGCACCTTCGGTTATAGGTAGTAATAGGCTGTTTTCACATAACATTAAGCCTATAGTAGACGCACATTAATTGAGAGTTTGATAGCCTATTATTGCATATAGAACTCCGAGAGTATTTGTGTTCTTTGTTCACTGGGAATATACATCAGAGGTTGGATCTAGCGCTTTCCGTTGTAGCATTTATGCCATTACTAGTCCAATGAATAAGAGCCCTGATATATTTAAACCCCAGTCGTAACAAATGGCGACCTTACCTAGGATTTGGTGAACCTACATTTATTAGCAGGGAACAATTTTGTTGTTTTGGAGAATATTTTGCGGGGATCAGCAAGAATAATTTTTTTTTGCAACATAGTATAGCCCTTGAGTATTTCCGAGAATTTTTGTGTGTATATTGAGGTATAAGAGTTTGGGGTACTTCTTTTCTGAAGATTGAGGTGGGAAATTTTTGTGAGCATCATGTCTTATACCGGATCAGAGGAGAATGGAGACACAGTACGTAATGTCGAAACTGAGGAACAGCAGCATGATGAAAGGGTTAATCGGGTGAACTGTGAGGAGGATGCTAGGATATTTTTGCAATGGCCTGTTACTGCCGAGCGGTTGGAGGGTATGGATCGGTACGGTCTTCAATGCCTGGCCACAGCTATTGGTCATGCGGTTACTAGCAGCATGACCAAGGATAACTTGATAACGTGTGTACTGGGCAGGGTGACTGGTGAGCGAGATGGGTTGAGTGCTCAGAGCCCTTCGGCCATGCTTCCCCTACACTCGACTCCCAGCTATCCCAGTAGTTTGCCGACCCCGGGTACGCTTCCGCAGTTGGGTGGTGACTGGCAGGGTGGGTTGCCCCTGGGGGGACCACCGGTAATTTCAAACATTGTAGCACCTTCACCTCCTCAAGGGTTATCTCCAGAATTATTGTTTAAGCTCGAATTAGCTAAGATCGAAGAGAGAAAATGCCAGCTTCAGCTTCAGCTTCAGCAGCAAATAGAATTAGCCAAGATAGAAGAGAGAAAAAGTCACCAGCACATAGAGCTAGCAAAAATCCAAGCTGATTTAGAGTCGACTAGGTACTGTGCCGACATGGATGTAGAGAAGTCGCGAGTAGAGGCAACGGGACAGCGACTTGGGGCTGGTAACCGTGTTCATGAGCAGTCTCTCTCGCACTTATTGAAACTGGTTCCGGTGTTTGATGAGAGTGGTGTAACAGAATTGTTCACACGCTTTGAGAAGAAGTGCCAGGAACACCAGTGGCCAGAGAATAAATGGGCAGCACTTGTATCCTCTAGATTAATAGGCAAGGGTCTTAAAGCTTAAGATGCGTTACCTTTGGAGTTATGTATTGTGTATGAGGATCTCAAGGAGGCTGTCCTGAGGGCTTACGAACTGCAACCAGAAACGTACCGTTTGAAGTTCCGGGGTGTAACTAAGGGAAGAGATAGCACCTTTTTGGAACACGCCCGGGACTTGTCCGATGCTATGGGGAACTGGCTCCGATCTGAGAAGGTCACAACATTTGATGAAATTAAGCAGTTAATGATGTTGGAGCAGTTCCTTAAGAGCACGGGCGGTGATCTAACTTTGAACTTAAAGGAGAAAAACCCAAGAACTCTAGTCGAAGCAGCAGAAATGGCTGATCGACGGCTGTCGTTGATTCGGGGTTGCGGGTCCTCAAAGAAGTACGATGTAAGTGCTAAGGACCGTTATCCTCCCCCTCCCCGTAACAATGACACATTTAAACAGAAGAGCCATGAAACTAAAACTGAATCCAAACCTTACACCACACCGTATGTGAAAAGTCAGGGGCCTTTTACATCACAGTATAAGCCGAAACCGAAATTTATGTGTTTTAGTTGCCACCAGGAGGGTCATAAGGCAAATGAGTGCCCTAGTCGACCTCCTCCGGCAGCCGTGTCTTTTGCTCACGGCATTGGAGTGTTCAAGAGGACATCGGAGTTTGTTAGAGGCAGTTCTTCCGAGGTCAATACACTGCCAGTGCAGAAGGATCCGGAAGGCTTATTCCCTGTCCGTGATGCCTTTAGTGACCACAGGGGACTCGATTGTGTGGAGTAGGGGGGTGTAGAAGACATGAGGTGAGAATTTTGCGTGACACTGGGGCATCGCAAACACTGTTGAGAAATTTCACTGGTAAACCTGTCAATACGGCGCGGGTGGTTGTGGTTCAGGGAGTTAATGCGACAAGGTCATACCCGCTTGTAAGAATGAAGGTGGAAGTTGATGGTGTGACTCGGGACCTGGATGTAGGAATTGTGGAGAAGTTACCTGTTGGGGGCGTCGACCTCCTTCTCGGCAACGACTTTGCGGGACCTACTTCTGAGGCTCCACCCTTGGTCGTTGCCGAGAAGCCGGCCGACGTGAGTAGGGAGGAGCAGGAGTGGGTTGAGAAGTGTCCGGGGCAGCCTATGGCGTGTGTTGTCACCGGAGATCCTGCATCCAGGGAGTCACATTCTGGTCAACAATCTTTAGATCAGCGGAGGAAGGGTACCGAGAAGGGGTTGAAAGTTGATGCGGTTGAGAGTTTAGTATCAACGGACCTTCTCGGGGACTCATTATTAGGACCACATTTCGAGTCTGGAGAAGACCCAGTAACTGTTCCTGAAAAGGCAGAGGATGGGCTTAAAAAGACGAAAGAGTTGAAGGAGGACAGTGATCCACAGTCGGGAGATGTAGCAACAAGGTACCCTGACGCGTACCCTAAGAGAAATGGGTCGGCGAAGACGGTGGTCCGAAGCTTGCTAGTGTATTTTTTCCGGTATGGTTACCCGCAGGGGATTCAGTCAGTCCAGGGACCCAACTTCACTTCTAGCCTCTTTGTTCAAGCAATGCCGCAGCATGGGATTGTTGGGGTTGTGTCATCTGCGTATCATCCGGAGAGCCAGGGTGTGTTAGAGCGATGGCACTTAGCCTTGAAATCTGTGCTTCGTTGTTGTTGCTTTGAGAGTGGGAAGGATTGGGATCTTGGCCTGCCAGGTGTTTTGTCTGCTGTGCGGGAGGTACCTGGGGAGAGTTTGGGAGTCAGCCCTAATGAGCTCGTCTTTGGACACCGTGTCAGAGGGTCTCTCCATATGGTTGAAGAAGTATGGGAGGGCGCAGAAAAATCTTGTTCTATGCTCAAGTGTGTCCTCGACAGTCGAGAACGGATGTTGCGCAGTCTGGAGTTGGCTGGCCGTAATTTGACTAGCTCTCAGGCCCTCAGGAAGGACAGGTACGACCTCAAGGTTGAACTCAGGGAGTTGCACGTGGGTCAGGAGGTGTTGATTCTACTGCCCCTTGTAGGTCACCCCTTATCCGCGAAGTACGCTGGTCCTTATAGGGTGGTGGAGGAGCTATCAGACCTGGATTACTTGGTAGCCACTCCAGACAGACGGAAGCGCAATCAGTTATGTCATGTTAATCCCATGAAGGAGTATGGGAGGCACCCCCCTGAGCCTCTCACTGTGCCTGTGATGACGTTTAGCAGTCAAGGTGGAGAAGGAGAATGGGACAGTCAAGCTCAGGTGGAGGATAACTGGAAGGATAAGAAGTTCAAATGGGTGCCTGAGTGTGAGAAGGTGTTTAGAGAAGTAAAACACCTGTTGTGCACTCACCCGATCCTCAGGGCCCCTGACTTTAGCCTACCTTTCCAACTAGCAACGGAGGCTAGTGGTGTGGGGGCTGGTGCCGTCCTTGTGGAAAAGGACGATGATGGGCTGGAGCATCCTGTTAGTTTCTGCTCGGAGAAGTACAATTCGGCCTAGGGGAGCTGCTCTGTTGTCGAGGAGGAGCTGCTGGCGGTTGTGCTTGCGCTGGGGCATTTCGAGGTCTATGTTCCAGCCTATGGTCCGGTCGTTGTAGTTTACCCAGATAATCACCCTCTCAAGTTCTTGGACCAGTTTCACAATCGGAATATGAGGCTGACCAGGTGGTCACTAAGGTTACTGGTATATAACCTGGACATACGCCATATTGCCGGTTGTGACAACGTGGTTGCAGATGGTCGTTCAAGGGTATATGATCCTGGGTAGATTGACACACGGGTAGCCTCCTGCTTTAGTTTGAATAGTATTTTGCGCTCGGTGCTTGTTGGCTCGCGGTTGTAGCCCAGCGTATTGGGTCGTAAAGCAGGAGTTGAGCGTTTGGTATAGAAGAAAAAACTAGGCTTGCCCCTATAGTGCAGCCGAAATAAACAAATTAAAAACATAAAAATCAAAGAAAAACTCTTTCTTTGATAGTTGAATTTGTTCAGTATGTTATAGCAGTAATTCTGAGTTGCACTCCTCTCAGAATGCTGGGCTAGAGAAGCTCGCTCTTGAGGAGCATAACTACATATAATTTAACCTATTGTGTTGGGGAGGGTTATAATTTTGAAAAATGTTTTGTTGAAGAACTGTGCCAGATATTTTACTGCCACTGGGTGATGGGAAGTGGAGATATAGCATGGGTTCTAACCATCAGATTTTTTGTGAGCCTTGGGGCCTCTGAGAAAAATCTTGGGGGGGGTGTGACGTTAACCACTCCGTTAGAACCGCATGGCTTGTCCTACAGTGACTCGCTAGGATCGCCAGGGCAGTGGATGGGGCTACAGTTTATGTATTAGAGTGTGCTTTATTTCATATGAAAGCTAGTGTCATGGGCAGTCCAGAAAGGCTCTTTGTTTTCACCCATGTCAAGGCTTTATATATTTAATTGTAAAGTATATGTTTTATCATTAACTAGTAATGATGGGATCTGGGAGAGAGAGAGTAGAACAGAGTGAGAGGGAGCGCGCAGTGTTTTTGTCCCGCTCGATGACGTCACGGCTGGCTGCCTCGTGGGGGTTGGTTGAGAGAGGTCCTTACCATGCTGCTAGCTCCCTTGCTAGTGGCTAGAGGACTTGTAACCGCTTTTTTCCCACGTGCCTCGAGCTAGTGCGAGTATATATACAGTTCCTCGCCAGTCTCTCCCTCAGATCTGGTTTCTAGAACGCAAACATCTTCATCCCTTGCCACCTGTCCCCCGCTCCGCACCTGAGAATCTTTTCCTTTGCCTACCTCTCTCTTTTTTCATATCTTTCACCACCTTTTATTAATATTATACCCCCTCTAGTTAACTCTGCAAAATCAGCTTCATGCTGGCCAGTTGTATTGTGCGTTAAGGTCTGATATAACCCATGTATGTTAGTTGTTAAGATAAGTGGATCATGAAGCATTGGTTGGCATTTATATTGTTTAAGTACCGCATCCTATAATTATTAGTGTTCTGCTGGATTAGATAATGCTAGACTAGGGGTCTGATATTATAAGGTATTGTTTCCTATGAGTGCTGGCTTTAGTTAAAAGCTGCACGACATACCTGAGAACTGGAGTTGATTGAGTAAATTCTAGTCTGTGTGCCATTGAGAGTAGAGCATGCACGAATGAGGGCTTTTTGCCTATACCATTCTGCACTGTTCTAAGCTCGTTGTTTGTCTTTGAGGTACGCCAGGAGAACGCTTAATACTTCGGTATTAAGGTTTCTCAAGAGAGCTACCCTTCCCTATAACGTAATATTTGACGCACAGACTTGAGATTTGCACTAGGCTATGCGGCATGCCATGCGCACCAGTATCTCGTATCATTGACTCTAGCTAGACTTTATCAGTCACAGTAGACATTAAGTATATTAACCTAATTACTCTTTTTATGCATACCCATTTATGATTACACAAGCATTTCGCAGCCTAGTTTGATGTATGGAGACACAAACGACTTAGGCTCATTTTGTTGATAGGAATACTGCATTGTCGTGGCGATTATTATTGTTGTAATGTTTAGGATATTCTTGGCTCCGACGGCATTATATATTCTGCCGTTTTGTGTGCATAGCCTGCACGAGCATTGTTCCGCTGCCTGCCTTTTTGGGTTCCATTTCCGATACGAGCATCTTTATAGCATCTAACATTTAAAGAAGATTCCTTGTTAGTGTTGAAGGACTTTAGTGCACTTTCTTTCATGCAGGAGTGCCTGACATTTATTGATTAAAGTAACGTAAGCTGTAACTTCTCTTACCACCTTACTTTGCATACCATAACCAAGCACCTTCGGTTATAGGTAGTAATAGGCTGTTTTCACATAACATTAAGCCTAGAGTAGACACACATTTATTGAGAGTTTGATAGCCTATTATTGCATATAGAACTCCGAGAGTATTTGTGTTCTTTGTTCACTGGGAATATACATCAGAGGTTGGATCTAGCGCTTTCCGTTGTAGCATTTATGCCATTACTAGTCCAATGAATAAGAGCCCTGATATATTTAAACCCCAGTCGTAACACAAGCCATCGAAGAGGACGAAGAAGAAGAAGAAACAGAGGAGATGGAAGACCCTCCTCAGGTTTTTTAAAGCCTCCCCCGCCCATTATGGCCTCGGCGGGGAAGTCTGTGTTTCTAAAACCTCCACCCATCTACCACCTAGCTAGGATTGATGGCATTGCAGTACATCTCCTCATTGACACTAGAGCTGCACGATCTTCAATTCTTTTTATGAGAAACATTGCCGAAAATTAGGAACACTTCATGCTTCCAAAAACCAACTTAATCAGTGCAGGCGACACACCTTTAGTTACCCGCGGAGAAACTACGCCCTTGCACAGCACGACCCCTCAACCAGAAGCCTCTTGCCGTCATCCATTTGTAGTATTTTACTCAGACTGCACTCAATATGACGGCTACATGGGGTTAGACTTCCTGCAGAGATTACAAGCCCAACTAGATTGCGGTCGACGTCTGTTAACTTTTAAAAAAAAATCAACGTACAAATTCCAGAAATCTCCCCTAAAGTAAACCCCAGAAATAAAATACTAATCAAGCACCGAAGTCACCACCATCATACCAAAGTCAATCTTCAAGCAAAGTCAACAAAAAACAAGTCAACATCCAACCCAAGTCAACTCAGAAGCCACCACATCCTCGACCACCTACCTCAACCAAGATTCCCTGCAAATCATGTTCTACATCTTCGCCACCAGCCTCCATTCCTGTAATATTCTCTACCGTACCTCAACAGCAACTGCCTTCTCATCCACTGCCTAAGCCCCTTCCTACATCACCAGCACCTTCGCCACCAGCCTCCATCACTGTAATCACCCCTGCCATGACTTCACAGAAAGTGCTCATTCCAGCCCAACACCAACAATGGGTACCTATACATCACCCCATAAATTCCCCCATGATATATTCACCAAGACTTGATCAACCCCAAGTTGAGAGATGCCGCATTCAACCTGTCATCGTACCCACTGCCAGGGGCGCCACATTAACCCGTGTGTCCAGGCATTTTGGCTCGAACGTCCCTTGATTTTGGCCCTGCCACTCTTTCAACTATGAGGGAGGTGCTCGCTATAGGCAGTTCTGCCTTTTGCCTCCCTCAATCACATAGAAAAAAAAAAAAAAGGGGCAAGGGTACTTATTTGTGAATTTCTAGCCTTGGATTCTGACAGAATTAGTTATATTTACGGTATAGAGCATTATTTGTTTTCAATATGCTTTTATTTTACATATGTGATGTATATATGAACCTTCAAGAGTGCTAAAATAAGTTGGAAAAGCATTTGGGTGGTGAAAAACGTAAATATTGGCCACCCGGTCATATTCTCAGGCGAGAGTGAGCCAGGCGCAACCCTCCCCTCTCACTGTCTGTGAGGTAACTGAGGCGAGCGGGGCGGTATCTAGGTGTTATATAACGATCTTTTATGCAACCCACTTGTGCTACATTACCGCGGGAGAGAAAAATAACAGATAAATGATGAAAATAAGAAGAAAAATAGGTGATAATTGAGGAGGGGGGGGGGGGAAATAAGGAGGGGAAGGGGTGGTGAGAAACACATGGATGAGTACTAGAGGGGAATGATCTCACCTAGAGACAAATTCCTTTTTTTAGAGAGCCCCTGGGGTGTTTTGGAAGGCTTTTTTTATGGTCTTGCTTCCGTGAGGCCTATCGCGTTCGCTATGGTGAGCCTTCCGTGAGGTCTATCGCGCTTCATGGGTTAATTGCTAACATCTCCGATGAACCACTCACCTTACCTAAAGGCCTCATCATCGAAGATTTAGATGATTACGAACCTTCAGCTTCTACATCAAATACGCCCCCTGTCCTACCAACTATTCCCCAACAACTGACAAAGACTCAACACCAGCAATTATCCTTACTTCTTCAGGAGTTTGTGGACGTATTTGCCCAATCTGCCACCGAAATTGGGCAGACCAAGAAAGTGGAACACAGTATCCACACAAGGGGAGGTGTGGCGGAGTGGTCTTGCCACTGGACTGGTAATCCAATGGACCCGGGTTCGAATCCCAATATGTCAATGGGAAGATATTATTGGGATGGAATTTGTGCTGTACCTAGGTACAGGTATCAGTGCATTACCACAGCACACCGAAATGCCAAATAAATACCCTCATTGTTCCCTGATTGAATAGCATTGTATGAATATTCCCATATTCAAAAATATGCTACAGGGGGGCAATGCCTAGTGAGTTAATTGCTCAATAGGTGGCGTTCTGAGAGTGAGGGTCCGAGCCTGGGGGATGAGACTGTGAAGCACAGAGGCAGAGCAGCTTCAGAGATGGAATTGCTTCGAGCCGTGAAGCTTTGCATGTCTCACTCCCTAGACTGGAGCAAGACCTCACGGGCCTCACCGTGTTCAGCGGTAGAGTGTAAAGGCTATCAGCCTATGCCCGAGAGGGAGTAGTTGGAATATAGAAGAAAAAAAAAATAATAATAAATAAAAGGACCTCCCATCCGTCAACCTTCACAACGTAAGAATCTTCTACAATGTCAGGAAGAGGATCGACAGGTACAGGAGATGCTTGACGCAGGCATAGCCACCCCCTCCGTCGGCCACTGGTCCTCCCCAGTCGTTCTAGTAAAAAAGAATGACGGATCCACGAGATTCTGTGTGGATTATAGATGCCTGAATGATGCCACAATAAAAGACGCCACGCCCTTACCCAGAATCGACGACTCTCTAGATTCCTTACATGGATCGAAATGGTTCACCACTCTAGATCTTCAAGCCGGCTACTGGCAAGTACCCATAAAGAAAAGTCACTAACAGAATACCGCATTCTCCACCAACTGGGGCCACCTCTATGAATTCAACGTGCTCCCCTTCGGTCTATGTAACGGTCCTGCCACATTTTCGCGCTTGATGGAGTCGGTTCTCAAGGGTCTCACCTGGGAAATCTGTCTGGCTTACTTGGACGACATCATCGTCTATGGAAAGACTTGGGAAGAACACCTTCAGCGTCTCCGACAAGTATTACTACGAATACAAGAATCAGGTGTCAAGCTAAAACCATCAAAATGTTCAGTAGCCAGAACGACAGTGGGTTTTCTAGGCCACTTAATTTCAGCTGAGGGTATATCACCTGACCCAAAGAAGTTGTCTGCAATTGCAGCTCAAACTCCACCCACCACAGTCAAAGGCGTTCGCTCCTTTTTTGGCTTAGCCACCTACTACAGGAGATTCGTCACAAAATTCGCTGAAATAGCCCGCCTTCTGCACGAATTAACAAAAAAAGAAGCTTTTGTCTGGACAAAGGAGAGAGACACTGCCTTCAACACCTTAAAAAAATCACCTAGTGCAAGCCCCCACAGTCGCCTTCCCGGATTACAAGCCACCC
Organism: Paralithodes platypus; assembly: GCA_032716605.1. Lineage (NCBI taxonomy): Eukaryota > Metazoa > Arthropoda > Malacostraca > Decapoda > Lithodidae > Paralithodes > Paralithodes platypus. The sequence continues at coordinate 36,195,004 of CM064490.1, forward strand.
TTCCGATTATACACTGACGTGTCTTTGTATGCAATAGGCGCTGTGTTAGTACAGATGCAAGATGGCCGCGAACATATCATCGCTTGTGCCAGCTCTACTCTGAATCCAGCACAATGTAACTACACTGCAACAAAAAGAGAGTGTCTTGGAGTAATCTGGGCATTAAACCATTTTCGCTCTTTCTTACTGGGCACCAAAGTCGATATCATAATGGACCACCAGTCACTACAATGGCTCCGGAAGTCCGAAACAAACTGTGCTCTCCTCGTCCGCTGGCGTGAAACATTAGAAGAATTTGACTTCGAAATACACTATCGCTCAGGAAAACTACATAAAAATTTCATGTTTACCTGTCGCCATTGATAGTTAAAACCAAACCCCCTTCACCAATACCTTAGTAAACCCTACCAACCAAATTGACATAGTAACCCCTATATATTCACCTCCTTTTATTCACGAAAATAATAATATCCCAGTCCACCTTATGCATTCCATGTCATTATTTCTTCAAATAAACAATATAATTACCCCTTCCTCCTCATTTCCCCAAAGTAAAAGTAATACCAAAGTACCCCCTCCAAACCTGACTCCGACCAAACAGCCACTACCATCAACCGAAAAAGACCAACTCTCCCTGCTGCAATCCTGGCTCAACAAGAAAAAACCTAATTGGATTCCCAAAGATGCTTTCTACAGCCTTCATCATGTTGGCGACCAACTATACACAGAGTCTGGACACATCGCCGTTGACCCACAAACAGCCCAAGACATCTTACTGATAATTCACGAAGGAAATTGTATACACCTAGGCCAAGCAAAAATACTACAAGACTTCCAACAGATCTACTGGACCACCAGCCCCACCACCTTAACCAAGAAAGTTGCTGAAGCTTATAAACCCTGTGGACTAGGCAAAGATAGGACCAGAACCCCAGGACCTGTAGGCAAACTTGCAGCCACTAAACTGTGGCAAACCTTATCCCTCGAGGTGATGGGCCCATTCCCTGTGAAAAACGGTAAGAGATTCGTCGTCACCTTCGTCGATGTGTACACCAGGTTCCTCATAGCCTGCCCTGTCAAAGATCACAGCGCCCTCTCAGTCGCAGAAGTCCTAGCCACCGAAGTTTTAGCCATTTTCGGTCTATCAGAGGGTATTCTCTCCGACAACGCCCCGGAATTCTCTATTCAGGTAAGGGACAAATTTTCACAATTATGTGGCATCAAGGTGTCACATTCGTCCCCCTACTGGGCCCAAGGTAATTCCATTTGTGAGAGATATCTCAAGACTATAAAAATTAATAACCAATTAAGAACAAGGCTCATTGCCCTCCAAACCCAAGACTGCCCATCCCAAGTAAAAATGATTCAGTGGGGGATGAACTCCTGCCCTCGAGAAGATGGCATCACGCCACACGAAAGGTTTTACGGCGTTGCTCCTTTACTCCTTCCCTTCAGGGAGTTAGCTAAGCCGTCTACACCTACCATCACCACTAATCTTACCCCTCAATTGTACCACCTGTCTCTCCTAAATCCTCTATTTCTATCCCTATTACTATTCAATCTCCATCCTCTCGTTTACCCCCACCTCACACTCCCAACCCCAGACCACCATCAACCATTCCCAAACCCACATCAACCCCTCCTTCACCTTCAGACTCTTCTTCAGCCTCATCTCCTCCTATTCTCACCACCACTCGCACTAGATCAGGCCGTCTCTCCAAACCGCTTGCTCGTTTTTCTTCTATTTTTCACCAAACCCCCAGCCCTTCTCCTATCCCTCACATTACACCGAAAATAACCTCACATAAACCCATCATGTTGGCTCCAGCCCTCCGCATAGCGAGCACAACTAGCACAAATCATGCACCCTCACCCTCCATTCCCAACACCCTTCACCCCTCACTCAGGTCAAAGGGTACTTTTGCATCTGCATACAGCGATAAAACAACGTCCCTGACCTGTCACAATATCACTACCTCTCCAGCCTTAACCGTGTTAAGACCACAGAATAAAATGGTTCAAGGCTGATGAAACTACAAAGTCGTTCCGCTTCCCTGACCATCTAGAAGCAGCCCTGGTGGACTATCCCGAAGAATCATACATAATTCTACATGCTAACTTGAACAAACCAGCAGATGCACGCTCGCAGAAATGATGGGAATATCTCGACAAATGCAAAACTTTTTCCCGCCAAGAAAACGCCACGGTGTCGTGGCTATCATCACGGAGAAGGAAATAAAATAACAAACAAACACCTCACCACGCCTTCACCACCACCAAGCGATTTTCCTGCACTGCCCACCACACCTCCTAACCAAAAGGAAACAACCACCAGTCCATCAAGATGTGCAAGAGTCGCTACCATAGAAGTGACACGTTCTCCAACACCCGGGAAGAATATATTCATAATCGACAATCCCGAGGCACAACAGAAAGGAAAAGATGGCAAGGAAAGATGATACAAGAAAATGCACCATAGATATCATGCTTCCAAGCGTCATTCTAGCTCACAGCTGCATCACTGCCGTGACCGTGAAGCCGGGAGGGACTACCCCATGTACCCCAAGAAGTCCCCCCCCCCACACCTGTGCCCTTATTAACCTGAGATGGACCAGCCGGGACAACTCAACCAAATGTGTGACCACTGCAGAATTTCTGAGATCATTACACACAGTTGGAAAGCTCTTAATTATTTATCAACGGAGAATAATTAATAGCTGGAAGATTTTGGCCTCTTTTTAATGTTGGAATAAACCACTAGTTGCACTGGTAACGAAGCCTTACTCAAATCTTATCTAACATTGTGGCTCATCAAAGGAATTAATTATTAGACCTTACTGGAGGCTACCTAATATCCGTTTCTCTGTCTCGATCCGGCATTGTTATTAATTAATAATGCTGATCTGTCAAGCGCTCTATTAGTAACAAACCAACCCCGTCTATTAATTGTCCACGCACTGGCTGGACGTTAATTAAACAAGGGCTCTGTGGGATACCGTCCTGCATAACGGCACTCAACAATTAACCCTTGTCTATCGGGGCGCAACTTATGTCGTGTGAAAGAAATTTGGACTAAGTGGCGGTTCACAACTTATGTTGTGTGCCATTTTCAGCACGTAATGTTGCAGAGAGAGAGAGCTGAGCGGTGTGAGGAGCGTAGTAAGGCTATGACCATCGCACACCACCGCGGTGGGCCAACTGACATGAATCCCACCCTCCCCCACCCTCACGCACTCACTACACAGGGAATTATGTAGGGAAAGTACCTAATTACATGGTTTTTGCACTCGTGTTGCGCGATTGTTGCAAGAAAACTAGCGGTCTTACAAGGATCGTTGGGATGTCATTGGAAAGCTCTGTTTATGCCCTTTCAGGCATAGATACTTGTTTTACGCTCTGGGTCTTATTTAGGCATGAAAATGATCACATAACCAACCCTATTTAGGGTAAAAACACCCCGCTGGGCGGTACATATAAATTACCGCCTAGGCCGCTCGTTAGGTGTTAAGGAGTCCCTCCGATGCAAACACCCAGGTATTGTGCTCTGGGACACGTCATCGGTAAAGGACAAAAATTACCTCATCAAACCCCCGTTCTGAAAGACATAACGGTCAGAACAGTTAAGAGACGTTGCGTCATAAACAACTCTCTTACCTTAGTTTGATAACGTGTTGCAGGTGCACTGGCATTTCGCAAACGATATTCAAGACCCAACACCAAGAGTACTGGAAGTTCTGCATCAAAACTCTTATAACGATCAGAGCAGTTAGTGAGTCCTCTCCTACGTTAGCTCGATTTTACTCTACAGATGCACTGGAATATTGTAGGTATTATTCAAGGTCCCACACCAAGAGTTCGAGTCTCCAGCTACCGTCACCAAGCCATGTCAGGACATCCACCACGGCCCAAATGTTCACCAGAAGACCACAGAGTGCCCCTAGATAATGTATAGTGAAATCCTTCATAAGTATTTGTACTTTACCTTATTGATAAAAGGAAGTACTTTATTAAATATTGATATCCCCTTGTATGCTATTGAAAAACGCATAAGAAGTACTAGTGAAAAGTTATTAATTACTTAGTGTTGACCCAAGAGAAAGATATAAAATGTATTAAAAGAATAACAGTACTAGTGACGCACTTTATATAAAAGGAAGTACTTGAGTGAATCTATACAATCTTAATTTATGCAATTGGAAACACAAGCAAAGTACTAGTAGGGTATACTATTCTATCTTGAAATAAAACAGTACAAGTGTAATACCTTGATTGAAGGAGGTACTAAGATATCTTGAGTATAATAAGTACAAGTGTAATACCTCGATTGAAGGGAGAACTAATATATATTATCTGAGCACCGTCTTAATAGTGAACTTATATTGTGGAGCCTCGCTCGTGCGTCTCATATCTAGATATACCATTATCTACTATTTGTATGCAATATTTATGTTTTGAATATAATAATATGAATGTACGTTTTGTTATAATGATCCTCTATTACTTTCTGTGCATGTGTTGACACGATTTCAGCTCCTCCAGTCAAGTAGAACCTACCTAATCAATCCAATCAACCCTGGCATAACACATATTGTATTAGTAAGTTCTAAATAAATATTTAATGTTGGCCATTGTAAGCATCTGCAATGATAGTTTATCTGTAATTTACAAAACATGAGTACAAACGTGACTAATCACTAACTGGCAGTTAGACGAGTATGGTGGGGGAGTTGGGGATAGTTGGGGTGGAAGGTTGGATAGACTTGGGCTTCCCACCCTTTCACCTGCCCAGGGTGGAGGAGGGAAAGGAAGGACCCAACCCTGAGCAGCTTTTAGTACGTGTGAGTGTATGTGAGTGATGTTGTTTGGATGTTGATGTGCTGTAGATTATGAAGAAAAACACCTTTAGGAGTTGCTGGTGGTCCGCCGTCGTGACAAGTCCTCCAGGTGCCTGACAAATCTGCAGCTTTATTTGGGGGAACTTCCGTCGGTTCCGGTGATTGTCTGCCATGTCAGTGGTTCAGCGGCCTCTCCCACCGGCTTCATCCCCTTCTTTCATGCTGCCCTGCTCTGCCTTCGTCATCCTCTGATCATCCGACTGTGCCAGCTTCACTCTGCACCATCTTTATTCTTTTCTGGTTGGTGGGGGCCGGCGCTTCCCTGGGCCTATGAGACGTGGCTTGCCCGCTGGAGGGACGCGGCACCCAAGGTGGTCAGCTTTGGTATATGCAAAATCCTCGGCTTTCTTCGGGGTTCCTTTGTGGGCCCCATTTCCCCGTCGGTGCCAGGGACGCCTTCAGCCTCTGGGGTTCGTGTTGGTCCTACTGTCCTAGCCTCTTCACTTCACCACGTGTCTTCTTCCTGCCGGGTGCCATCGTTCATCACTTCATCTTCCCTTCCATCCTCGTGTCTTGGGAGTATTGTTGCCCTTTTGCAGCCCCTCTTGGGTCCCTGATGCTTGAGCCTCCTACTGGAAGGCCGCTGTGGCTTTTAACAACACCGTGTCAGGGTTAATAGGGCTTGCCTCACAGCCCTAAAATCAAGAATCAAGAATCAAAAACACCTTTAAGTGGTTCGGTCATTTGGACAGTATAGCTATTGAAAGAATAACTAAACGAGAGTAAAAAGTCAGGTGGAATTGCAAAGAGGGAGAGGGAGAAATGGAAGAATGAAGTTATATGAGTGAAAGTGGTAGTGTTGGTTTGTAAAGGCGACGCCGGCTGACGGATGAGAGAGGGACATGGACGTAGGTCATTCGTGGCCACCCTCTCCGAGATCAAGGCATCAGGCAATAGCTCGATAGATAGTATGGATCTCTAGATAACAAATATATAAGAACATTGTCCAATAAATCCTTTGAATCAAACCGGTACTTCATAAACTGTCAGTATCGTCTAATGACAGTCAAAATAAAATGGATAATTAGCGTCAGTTTAATCTACTCTGGCTACCATCTGTTGGTTATGTTCAGCTTGGAAGGACCTCTAAGGAAAATAATAGGTAAAATCCCTGTTAACTATTCCTTTGAATCCTACAGGTACGTACAATGAAAGACAAAAGTAGTGTCGCTGTTTTGTCCGATGATTTAATATAACTCACGAAACATTACGAGAGCCTTACCATAGTAACCGAAAGTTAGCCCTATATCAGATGTCTTCATTAAAATACACAACAGAATTTTTGTCTTTCATTGTACATACATTTTGTACGGTATGTAATGGTAAAGTGACATCAAGAACAAAATAAAAAAATTATGTCATACTGAAAAACTAATCTATCACAGCTACATGTAAACTTAAGCCGATATCACACCAGTGATTAACATTAACATTACTCCTCATCACTTGTTTGGCAGCTAATGAAGTAAACATTGTAACTAATTATATCATCTAAATTGATCAATTGTCAGTCTAGTTTCCGATACCAGTATAATCAATCCCACAAATGTTGCCGGAACAATGTTGACCATAAAAGGTTAACGATAAAAGCTCTTGTGTGATAGTCCCTATAACTAGAGAGGAAGTGCATCCCGTGTATCATACACCGCGAGGAGCCTTTCTTATCTATAACAGTGAGAGCTTTGTAGAGGTGGTGACCAGATGTGTTTAATGTGTGGTGGTCAACATATAAACTCATTCTAAGCCATTTATTTATAAGTTGTTTCAAGAATTTGACAACAACCTTAACTTGAAGTTGATATAAGTCATTATTATATTGTAAAGGAGAAGAAAATTGCGCACACTTACGAGGCAATCTACCGACAAAATATCTTGGCTTGAATTTGTATAATTTATAATTGGAAAGTATTGTTAATATTTTGCTTATATGAAACTTAGCTAGATTTTTATTAAGGCATAGCTACATAGGGTTCTTCTATGACTCATCGTAGGAGCTGGATTTCTCCGGACTCCTATATTTTCCATATTTGCCTAAGTTACTAACGGATTGTATGCAACAAAGCTCATCAAATATTAGGAAACTAATCTTGCACTGACAACTGACACTAATGCTACATAGCATATACAATAACCTTCAGTAATTACTGTCAATGGAACTGTGATCAATACATAATAATAATAAATTGTTACCTTACCAGATAAAAGGTTTAATTGTGTTGACCATCAGAAGAGGAAACAAAACAAACACACACTTGATATCAAAGAAAACTATTGTAATTATCACAGGATGAATATTAACATAGTTCTGCTGTTGATCTGTGTTGCTTCTGTTGTTGAAGGTAAGACTATTAGCCGCATATATAATAATAATGGCATGGCGTTATAATTAACACATGAATGAATGACTTCCGTGATTTAACTTCAAACGATTACTTTTCAAATGGGATAATTAAATGAGTCATTGGTCGGACATATGTTGTTGGGTGCGATTAATTGATGGCGTGACCATTCATAGTTTCCAGGGCACACTAAGGTCTTTAAAATCCTTAACATTTCTACCTGTTGATCTTGGATGGCCTTGTTGAGCAGTTGTAAGCTTTTGGATGTCCTTGATGAATGTTTTGTTATTTCAAGGTATTTATTCCATGACGATATCTATTCTATAATACTAGATATTAATATATGCATGAACGTTTACCCACCTGCACAATGATAGCCCAAAGAAAGGTAAATCACTATAAATATAGCCAATGATCTTACGGTATATACTTTGTTCCTACTATTTTTATACCCTTGATCATGTACAGTGATGTGATCCTTGTATTGAACGGTACAGTTGCCAACACATGAACCTGGACAACAGCTGTGGAAAACTGTCTGTAATTAACCACCGTAGCAGGATAATGTATAGTATTGATGATAATATATTATATATATATTGTTACGTATCTTGATCCTCAAGTGGTTAACTTGATGAATCTAGATAGCACAGAGATATATATTAAGGTATCAGTCAGCTGAAGGCAAAACAAAAGTAAAATCTAATAAAATAATGTCCTGTTGTTGCTTCCTTTCCTTTTGGATCTTAGGACTTAGTATCCTTTATTGACTGATACTCTTTAATTATGAAAAATACTGAAACTAATTAACCCGTGGAGCCCCGGCTAGTTTTGTAATGTTTGCGCACCAGAACCCGGCCGGTTTTCCAAAAATGGTTTTATTCCAGAAACAATAGCGAATGGGTTAGGAATGAAGGAAAAACCACGAAAAACTGCTCAAAAAGCTTAAAAAATGGTCCTACAGAGCCCCCGAAAATGGGTTTTACAAGAGTAAAAAATTGAAGGCAATTATCCCAAAAAAACAGGTTATTGAGCGCTCGCGCGCACGCACGTGGACTTTGAGAGTTTTCAACCATCGGCACGGTTGCGTGGGATACGTACACAGTTCCCATACAAATCTGAGCCCTCTTGAGTGGCTACACCTGAGGTTACGGTCGGCGCAATTAGGGTGACGCGTCAGGCGCGTCTCTGGGGCTGTGCGTTACATACATCGCCGACGCGTCAGACGCGTCGCTGGGGCTGTACGGGTTAAAGTCATGTAGTATTTATAAAGAATTATTATTTAACCGAAGCTTAGTAGGCTATGGTTATGAACCGAAGAAGTTATATCTAAAGAAGGACTATTAATTTTATAAAAAGTCTTGAAAGATAAATATTAAAGTAAGAATATTTCTGTCTCTTACCCTTTTTGAAATGAATAGATAGTTTTCTTCTATGTCCTTTTATTTATATTTAATGTAATTATTCTTGGTTCTTGTCTTACGTTAATAGTATTATATTATTATTATCATCAGGAGTAATATCAAAGTCACATAAAAAGTTAGATATATATTTAATAATTAGTTAAATGTATTTCTTAACCACGTAACATTGAGGTTTGATTATGAGTAAATTAAGTTACAGGATCGCTTCATAGATTCGATTCAGGTCTCACTCAAATAATACGAAAAGCAAAAATAATATTTTGAAGCTAAAAGAATTTTCTTCAGCTTAGGAAATCACTAGAAGTAATATTAACACAGCCATGTTAGTCTAAAGCGATATTACTAATATGAGACAATAGCATCACCGTACTAAGCACCGTTAAGCAATGTAAGCTTAATTCAAAGAAAATTAAAGAACTCGTAAGTATTAATATAAAACAATAGTATTACTTTCATCATAACCCAATTACTTAAAGAGTTGCTTTAGTCCACAAGTTAGTCAACTAAAATAGTTAAGTACATAATAGTAGCGTTAACGTTAATTCCCAATCAAATAGTTAAGCACATAATAGTAGCGTTAATGTCAATTCGCAATCAAATAGTTAAGTACACAATAATAGTAGCGTTAACGTTAATTCCCAATCAAATAGTTAAGCACATAATAGTAGCGTTAACGTTAATTCCCAATCAAATAGTTAAGCACATAATAGTAGCGTTAACGTTAATTCCCAATCACATATCTCACTAACCAACATAACATAAATGTTTACACCGAACACACTTAACACACATTTATATAATCTGACTGACAGTCACAAACCCATTATAATATTTCACCCCGTCTTCCTCCAGCTGCAAGTTCACCTTCCCCAACTCCAAATGAGACTGATTTGAATGCCCACAACTCGGGTCTTATATACTAAACAATGATGGTGTAGGAACGAATCAGGAGGCGGGGGGTGGTGCCTGCTCCAATCACAGCTCCTCGAGTTGCATAACAGGTGCCTGGTCCATTCACAGCTCCTGGCGTCGATCATACGTCATAGCGTCGGGTAGTTTGCAGGGTCCCCTATGACGCACGCAGGTGTGAAGGCTTGTTTGCTGGTATGCGGCGAGCTGGTTTCCCCACTCGCTAGTTCGCTCGCTAGTTTGCTTCGCCGTTTGGGTAGTTTGAACCTCCTTCAACTCTAATTCTAACTCTTAAATTAACATACAGGGCTCCGTATGTCAGAATATATATATATATATATATATATATATATATATATATATATATATATATCTGCATTACATAAGAGTAAATAACAAAACACCTTCACTTTAAGCTATATATAAACCAGTGTGAACATTATATATTGTTACTCATTCACAACACCTGTCCCAAGTTTGTATTTTGGCAGCTGTACATAGATACATTTATAGTTATAAGTAATTTAAGTTTATATGAAACCCAAAATATTTCTTAGACTAGAAAGGACTGAACAATGAAGAACAAAACAAGTCAGTGTGTATTTAAAGATTGTGAACAAATATTTTACCTGTTTTAATGAACCTGTGTAATATGAGTGTGTACACCTTCTGCAGTCCCTCATCCTTAGGTCTTGTTTCTAGTAATTGATAATAAAATACTAAATGCTCCAAACAGACAATTATCACTTGTACTAATGCAGTGCACATTTGACAATTACAGGAAGATGTGACACCGTGAACCAAGATCAAGAATACCATCTCCCGCCGGACAACCAATTTTGTCTTTGGTATAAACCAGACCACAAAAACACCTTGGTACGACTTGGAATATGGTTACAAGATACCACCATGGACAGGGTGAATCATACAACTCAGCATTTATTAGATTGGATGTACATTTCCAACACTGACAAATATCAGAGGATCTACTTTAAATATAATGAGGTAAAATCTGACTTACCATTTTGATAACACATAATGAATTTGCATACCGTATATATATATATATATATATTTCTTTGAATTTCAAAATGTTGTTTATGTAAGAAAAAGTAAATGGTGGAAACAAGAATTATAATCTATAATGTAATTAATATTTGTCATATACAGTATTTTAAGCAACATGTCATATATGACATAGCATTAATTAAAGATCTACCAAAGATAGGCTAATCATAATTTATGTTATCCTTTGTTATTAGTATACATGTAGTACTTATTACTCTAAAACTATACTACAGGTTGGGAATAATCCGACAGTTGTTTGGAGTTTGTAATGTGTATTAACCCGGCAAGCGCGATAGGCCTCACGGAAGGCTTCCTATAGGGAACGCGATAGGCCTCACGGAAGCAAGACCATAAAAAAAGCCTTCCCCCCCAAAAAAGGGCCTATCAAAACAAAGGAATTTGTCTCTAGGTGAGATAATTCCCCTCCAGTACTCATCCATGTAAATCTCACCCACCCCCCTCCCCTCCTTCCCCACCTTATTCCCCCCTCCCTCCCCTCCTCAATTATCACCTATTTTTCCTCTTATTATCATCATTTATCGGTTATTTTTCTCTCCCGCGATAATGTAGCACAAGTGGGTTGCAGAAAAGATCGTTATGTAACACCCAGACACCGGCCCACACTGCCCCGCTCGTCTCAGTTACCTCACAGACAGCGAGAGAGGAGGGTTGCCTGTGGCTCTCTCTAGCCTGAGATTATGACCGGGTGGCCAATATCTTTGTTTTTCACCACCCAAATGCTTTTCCCACTTATTTTAGCACTCTTGAAGGTTCATATATACATCATATATGTAAAATAAAAGCATACCGAAAACAAATAATGCTCTATATTGTAAATATAACTAATTCTGTCAGAATCCAAGGCTAGAAATGCACAAATAACTACCCTAGCCCCTAGGTCTATTTCGCGCTTGTCAGGTTAAGAAAAGACACCTCTTAACCTCGCGACGTCTGTTTCTCTGTCCGAATTCGATATAATTATGTTCAACCTGGGTTTTTTAATACCTACGGCCGTCAGCATAAATTGTATCTTGGAACCGGTGGATTCCTGCTACAGCCTATTTGTACGGACGCTATTCATGGATTGACTTATTTCGACCTCGGTCACGAGTCCCAACATCACGGTTACTGTACAGTGGAAAATAGACTTGGAACATAATTCATCTCTTTGCTTTAACAACGTAAATAAACTCGGCACATAAATTATCCCCTTTTAATTCTACGTATTATCTGGTCTCCGACTCAGGTCGAGATACGTTCAAGCGTTGAGTGAATAGTTACGGTCACCAGTCATAACTTATAAATTGGAACTACTAAATTCCCATTATAATTTACCTGTAAGAACGCTATTCAGAACTTGCCGTATTCCGACTAGGCGACAGGAAAACCTTAATACGTTCCGGCAATATGATAACAACACAATGACCCCAAATTAAGTCGTTAATATTTACAAGTATCCACACATATGTCTACCATAAATCCCTTGTCCGCGTATTACCTTCTTATCGCTTATTCTTGCTCGTAGGAATTAGTATAAGACAATATATCCTTTACTCGGTTGACTGTTCATGAAGTTAAATCGATAAACGATGCATCCTTTATTGATTTGTACATAGAAGTAATGAACATAATTAATATACCCTTTATTACGATATGGGAGTATTTGCGTATAACGAAAGGTAAAGCGTTTCCTTGTTAACAAAAAGTATTTGTGGATAATATATATAGTCGAGTATCAATTACTCTCTCCTAACTATTTCTCAGCTAAATTAGCCTACTTCACAAACCCCCCAAAACAGTTCTTCTAACTATTAAAAATGCATGTTCCTTTGTCCTAATAGTGGAAGAGAGCTGTTCTATCTCGGAAAGATTTGGCCCTGTCAAAGATAATTACTTTCTTTTGGGATAAGGTATGTCCCTTGTTCCCGATAGTAGAAGGATTATCTGACGTACAGAAAATATCAGCTTCCTAATTCAGTTTATATATATGTATCTATTTTAAGCTTATTTCATTTCAATTTACTTCTACTCCCTAGCAAGTCATATTCTATGTCTAACTATAGGCGTAATGCTTCTCTACCAATGAGAACTGTACATCTTAACTAATCATAATTTTTATTTAATTTCATTGTCTAAATACTTTATCTTTGGTTCTGTCCCAAGAAGGACACATATCTTTATTCACATCCGGCTCTGTCAGGTCAGTTTCTTTTTGGCCAATGGTTTGCGGGCCCATAAGGGTCCTTAGTAAAATTAGGGTCTTCGCTCTTCTGCCTGGATCACCATTTCACAGCTGGCCAGTAATGTTTTGCCAACTCTGTCTCTTCGCCACAAGTTTCCCGCCCTCCATGTAGTGCCTGGTTGTGGGTATGTAGGCTTGCTATATGTCGGGAAGTGTAGGAGTAGCTTTGATGTAACTTCGGTCCATGGTTGGTATTGGGCGAAGTACTGGTGGTACCTGGACCATCCCGGGTAAGGGGGGGAAGGGGTGTAGGGGGTGACCTTTGAACCTGCCCGTGCCAGTGCCGTCTCTGAAGTGTCGCTCGAGGCTCCCCCCGCCTTGCTTTATACCCGCCCCCTAGTGCTGCGGGCGCGCTGATTGGCTGGGGCGGCCCGCGCGACATCACTCGGGCGGCTGAAATCCCGCTGTTCTCCTCCTCCTTTATCTCTTCCATATAGAATCCAGGAAGTTTGTTAGTGATGTTTTCTAGTGGTTTTCGGGGAGATGGTGATGGTATCTTCCCTCCAGACCACTTTTTACTGCAGGAAAATACTCTGGAGTGAACAGGAGATAAGTTATAATTTGCTGTTTTGGGGGACAGAGGCAGAGCGCCAAGCGAAAATGGCGGCCGCTGATTGGTGGAGAGCCTCCCAGACGTACACATGTCACGGAGCTGAGTACTGTCGGCAACTTTGGTGTGGTATACCTGAGGGAATCACGCCCTCTGATTGGTTGATGGCATTTTAATATCAATAATTCATGTTTTCATCAGGGCAATGCAGTGACGGAAGTATATTGTGCAGACTTCCTTGGAGACAAACCTCGCTTTGAAGGATTGAAGTTGATAAGCTTCAAAATACTACCACACAGCGATGGTGTTCACTGGGTTAAGTGCGCATGCCATGGTAACGAGTGTAAGTATTTTCATAATAAGTTTTTATAGAATATATTCCCTCACCACGAGTATTAAGTACAAATAGTATATTGATAATGATTACACCAACTGTGTAAACCTTTTACATGTTTATCTACTTTAATTGTGAGATTCATACCCCTAGCTATTATGTTAAAATATGTTAATTGTTTTCTTGTATCTAAGATGTTTGCCAAATTTACCTACAGTATATAATTATCTTGCATTCTTTACTCCACTGTAAGTAGGCTGTATTGTTTTTAGAATACATGTAGCATTATATTTCAGTTCAGAAAGAAGACTGTTAAAGGAAATATTATTGGAGAAGTTATAGTGAGAAATCAGTAAGGAATATGAACTACTCCACAAACTACTTTTGATTTGAGAAAAACAAACCAGAAGATTTCTATGCTTAAAGGAAGAGGAAGAAGAACATTGGTTGTGACGGAGGCCTTATATAATTATGTGGAGAGTGTAAATACTCAGTATGGCATTCTAACTATATACAAATATATGGATACATCTATAGCTGAAGGGAAGTCCAACCTAGACACAAAATATTTCTTCTAGCTATAGAATGAGAAGACTAACTTATTTATTTAAATGAAGAGGAGAGTATATATACTGTGAAAGAGTAATGAAGAATGTCTGCATATATTGTCACCAGCAGCAATCAGTTTGGCTTTAAGAAAAATCACGGCACAGACCAATGCATATATGTGCTGAAAGAAGTGATTGATACATACAACAAACTAAATAGCTCAATTTTCTCTTGTTTTCTTGATGCAAGTAAGGCTTTTGATAGGGTGTGTCACAAAACCTTATTTGAAAAATTAGTTAACAGGGGAGTGCCTAGCTATATTGTTAGGATACTTATTTTCTGGTATGCTAATCAAAAAATGTGTGTAAGATGGGGCAACATCCTGTCAGGCTCTTTCGCCGTAACCAATGGTGTTAGGCAGGGGGGATATTGTCTCCGTATCTTTTCAACGTCTACATGGATGATCTTAGTCTGGAGCTGAACAAGACTCGCACTGGGTGCTGTATTGGCAGCACCATTGTAAATCATCTCATGTATGCTGATGACCTAGCCTTAATCGCACCCTCTGGAGCAGGACTGGATAAATTATTAAGAGTATGTGAAAAATTTGGAATCGAACATTCAGTCAAATTTAATCCTATAAAGAGCAATATCATAATATTTAAATCTAACCTTCTATTGAAATCAAAGCTACCTAAATTCCATTTGTATGAAGAAATTATAGAAGAAGTAAGTAAAGTAAAGTATCTAGGACACTATATTTCATGTGATCGCTCAGATAATGAGGATATGGGTCGTCAGCGAAGGCAACTTTACATGCAGGGAAATTCAATATTAAGAAAATTTCATATGTGCACATGGGATACAAAAATAACATTGTTCAACTCCTACTGCTCACCAATGTATACAGCACAACTATGGTGGAACTATAAGAAAATGACAGTGAATAGACTAAGTATCTCATATCACAATATCATGAAAATGTTTCTGGGGCTCTCAAAATATGAGAGTACAAGTACGCTATGTGCCTATATGAACTTACACTGTTACAAATCACTCATTAGAAAGCTAACATATAAATTCATTCAGCGCCTTAACACTTCTGAGAACAGGATCATTAAAATGCTACAAACTCCAAGCATAGTGTACACCTCCAGGATCCAGGCACACTGGAGGAAGTTGCTCTATATTTAACCTTAAGTAATGATTTCAGGTCTGCTACTCTACAGAATTAGCATACCGGTACTGATCCTCATAGTGCAGTACAGTACCGATATTCCTATACTGTACTGTAGCAACATACTGTACCGGAAGCTAAATGATGTGAGGCATGGTACTGTACACAATTAGGACAGTGGTTTTGGTAACACAGTAGTTTGATGACCACTGTTTTTGGTTGAGGCAGTGCTGTGAACTACATGATAGCAAGCTGGGTATTATTTAATTTATTTTTATTTTATGTAGCCTATGTACAGTAGCTTATATATATTTATATATATTTATGTTACTGTAAGGTATATATGGACCCCAGTATGGTCCCCTCTGTACTGTGTGAGTCTGAAATAAAGTATTATTATTATTATTATTATTATTAATGGCAAAAGGGAGGAGTATTTTACCACTATGTGTAGGGCGAGAAGATCAACATAATGAGCTAGAAGCACTGGTCAGTTACATGATAAAATAATTTTAATACTGAAGATGGCTAAAACGAGATTATTGAAGATATTAGATGTATGGTAAAATAAAACAAATGTATAATATATAGTAAGCGACCAATACAATAAAAAATCACGAAAGTCAAATTATTGACAATAAGAATGAACGAATTATGAATTGTGGGTACACTTCATTCGTTTGTGCAATGTGAGATTATTCAACTTTACAGCTCCTAAAGTCATCCCAGCAACTGTAGTACCAACCCAACCTTCCCTTGTGGATGGCTCCCCAACGGTAACAACCACCACAACCCAAAACCCAGAGGACGACACAGTGAAGATGGTGGTGGTGGTGGTCATCTTAGTCATTCTGGTGGTCGTCAGTGTCCTCGCCTGCGCCTGTCTTTACTATTTCCGCAGAAGGGCAAAGAAGGCTGGTAAGTAACACATGTAATTTTCATTTGTGACATTAACTTTGCATGTAGGTTCTTATTTCATTACAGCCACAATGGATATTTTATGCACTCTCCCCTCAGCATTAGAGGAACAAGTAGAGTTTAAAGTTATATAATTTAGCAACATAAAATGCACAGTAAACATATATTTCAATGCTAAAATAGGCTACACATCTTGATTTTATTGATTTACAGGCCCTTCAAATACTTGTTCATTGCAGATATAGCTACAGTAGTTCCAGTAATATAATAGGGTTTTGCTCTCTGTTAACCAATTCGAAGATAGTTGTTAAAATGTCTTAGCATATCCAGCCATATTGGTGGAGAGCGCTGTTATTTTATCATTTGTTGTATATATAATTTTTAAATTTGGGGCATATTATGACGAGGTAGCATAGTAGTAGGTTAGTAATCCAAAGTCTGTTAGCTCTGGCATAGCCCAATTCTGTTTTGGGAATTTGAAAATAGTATAATTTTTCACCTTGTGCAGAGTTGGCAGCTGCCAGTGAGGGCAACAATAACGACCACAGAGAGATGAGCGCTGAGCATATCAACAAGAACCATGAGGCAAGAGACAAACCAGGCAATGCTCACAGCAACCGAACCATCGAGACTTCAAAAGGCGAGATCCCTGAGGACCGCGAGACAAGAGAAGAGATCATGGAACACGTGTACGAAGAGTGGAACCCCAACTACCAGCAGCAGCGAGTGTCCTGGCACATCAGTGAGAACAGTCTGTACAGCCCAGGACCACCAATGGAACCTCAACTACCAGCTTCAGCGAGTGTCCTGGCACATCAGTGAGAACAGTCTGTACAGCCCAGGACCACCAATGGAACCTCAACTACCAGCAGCAGCGAGTGTCCTGGCACATCAGTGAGAACAGTCTGAACGGCCCAGGACCACCAATGGAACCTCAACTACCAGCAGCAGCGAGTGTCCTGGCACATCAGTGAGAACAGTCTGAACGGCCCAGGACCACCAATGGAACCTCAACTACCAGCTGCATCGAGTGTCCTGGCACATCAGTGAGAACAGTCTGTACAGCCCAGGACCACCAATGGAACCACAACTACCAGCTGCAGCGAGTGTCCTGGCACATCAGTGAGAACAGTCTGTACTGTCCAGGACCACCAATGGAACCTCAACTACCAGCTGCACCGAGTGTCCTGGCACATCAGTGAGAACAGGACCACGAATCATGTAAATAGAAACACAGGGACTGTTTCAACACAGTAAATATGGGTTAGCTCCTACAATACAATTCCTGTTTCGCTAGAATTCCATTTGTATTACATTATTTAGTTGTACATGAACTTGTGTGACTTGCAAATATGATTTGATGTGTTTAAAATAAGAATATACCTGATAGTAAACTCGTTTTATATAAACTAAAACTAAAGATGTAACTGTAAAATGACACTATTTAATGAACCATTTTCTCAAACATGTTATATGTTTTGGTATTTCTAAAGACAAAAAATCTACCAGGTGATTCCATGACTTGGGCGGTTGAAGGTTAAATACATCATTTAGATTTGGCGTGATAACTGTTGTGTTACGAAGTTCATATTTTGTAGCCACATACATATTTTACCTATATTATATAATAGTGATTGTCTTACTACAAGAGCACGTACTTCATATTCGTATTTAGTTATCAATTAGGTATATTGGCAGTAATATACCTGTTATATATTTTGATATTAAGGTATATCACTATCAATGCACCCAATTATCTTAAATACATTTATTATTCTATATTTTTATTAATTTCACCACAACACCAAACACCTCCAATGAAATTAATGCAAGCATATATATATGATCCACCAGGATTCGAACCTGGGTTATCACACACCGATTTTTAAACACTCTAACCATTACACCACCAGGACGGTTAAATGTTTATGCACACGCCTACGACTTATTATCCATTCTTGAATACTGGATATTAATCTAATCATGTTCATATTCCCAACCGCGCTATGGTAGCCTAATGTTTAAGTGAGAGGAAAGAATATCCATGGGGCACATATCATATAGACCGGTCTCGCTACGAAATATCCCTAAATCTACTAATAATCTATATTTGTATTAATTTCACCATTACACCAAACACCTCCAATGAAATTAATGAAAGCATATAAAATGTGATCTCATGTTTACAGTGCTCATCCAGTACCCTCGACATCAAACACCTTCAAGCAGATTACCAACTACAGTATTATTAATGCAACTGCCTGATGTGTTATTTTGTATCATCATAGAAAGGACGTCTAGCAATCAGAGTGTTAAAGATGACCTCAATTTAATATGTCAACAAATACAGGTTCATTAACATTGTCTGGAGGTATAAAGAATAATACCACAAATTGTCGTCATATGATTGAAAGTATTATCCCCCAATTGACCTTGTTTTTTTACCTTCATTGTAAAGTCGTCTATTTCACTCTTTATTTGGTAGTTAATGAATTCACACATGCAAATAATAGTATATATGACATTGAACTTACCTAATCAAACAATAATACATATACAAATCTAGGTGGAATAACGCAGTATTTTCGGGTTACATTTTTGTAAATATGTATTGTACATACTCAATATGCAGGCTAATACGTTTTTGTGTGACCACGCACAATTAATAGGTATATTATTGAAGGAAGGAGGTTTGAGACTTTAGACTCGAGTAATGAGTGGAGTGGGTGTTGACATGCCATATGGACGCTTTCAACACCTCTCCCAAACAATGCAGGCATCACACTAAGGATATAATACTCAACTCTATCTTTATATATTATATTACTCTACAATCAAATACAGGTAAATGAAATCTACTCTCAGTTATACTATAATTATATCCTAATACTATTAAAATGCCCCAGAACGAGAAGCCCACCACGGAAGCCACGAGCGAACACCACCAGGAAACGGGAACAGAAACACCCGAAGGAAAGGCCCACAGAACAAAAGGACCAGGTGACCAAGCCAACCAGTTAAGACAGGCCGAAGCCCGCAGGGCTAAGCAGCTCCAAACCACACCTGCCTATCCCTTCTAACCACTGACCCTTCCCCCACCTCGCGTATACACTACCCCTCGTGTCCTACACCTCTACCTACATGATGATGAACATGAATACACCTTAATTTAATACACCCATGCCCTGTCCCTAGGTTGAGCCAATGCCAACCAGTTCAGACAAGCCTAAATCTATGTATGTTTTTCCATCCAAGAAGTAATCTGTTAACCCCCTGTCTTGCCAGACTAAGTTTCTGAAGACCAACCACCCCCATAAATCTATGTATGTTCTTCCATCCGAGAAGTAATATGTTAACCCCCTAAAATACCTTGTCTTGCCAGACTAAGTTTCTGAAGACCAACCGCCCCCATAAATCTATGTATGTTCTTCCATCCGAGAAGTAATCTGTTAAAACCCCATGTCATAATTGATAAGAAACTATGATACCCACGGATACACCAGTGTATGTATAACCATTTTCCTGTAAGACCTAGACAGAAATGATTGCAGATGTTAGCCACCATGCAGTACCTCTAATTCTTACCCCAACCAGAGATTGTATACACCACCCTCTGTTACCATTGTCTCGACGCCTTTCCACCACGAAACAATACCGAAGCTACCCCTATGAACTGCCGCTTTCTTTGGTATATATGTCATAGAAAACGCAGTTCCCGGGAACAACTAGAATCAGCAAGAAATAGTGTCAGAGTAACAGTGTCCATAACCATCGCATTGACGAGTAATAATGCACCATGTTTTTCTCTACTTTTATCCACAGTCAAGCACACACCTACAGTTAACTTCCCCACAGCCCACAGTCCACATGATTCTATCATTTCCAAACTCATATACCACCACTTATTGCTCATCCCCCGGTAGCATTTGGCTAACGTACCTTCCCTGTCATTACCCCCCCAGGCTACGATACCCACTGTAGCCTAATGCCACCCCTACGCCCAGAGACCTTAGGGTCAAACTCCCACGTAACCCCCCTTTACCCTCTCCCTCTCATTAACCCCCCCACGCTCCTCAACTCCCTTCCGACCTAGCCTCTCCAGCATAACCCCTGAATATCCTTAACTTTTCCATTGCTAACATTCTCAAACCTTTTGTATATATACTCCTATCCAGCCTACCTTCCCCCAGTAGAAAGGAACACCATTAGAACTTTACTAACCCTTTGCATGCCATCTATTCCCTCACAACCCATTCACAACCCTGTACCAAATGATCGTCCGTGCGAGGCTAGCCGCCTCACCAGTGACTAACTTCTATTGCCATACTTCCAGATCAATGTGGCAGAGTTAGCACCAGTCTCCACCACATCAAACCACCCATGCAATTAACAACCCAACCAAGTAAACCAGCTGATCAAGGCATCTTCGGTTTTGGTATTACAAACACCCACATCTGTCTCATAAACAGAGGGTTATTACAAACCCTTGTAATATGGCAAGCCCCCAGCCACAGCCGCCCCGACAACCATCACAGAGAGGGGGCGCGCTCCTACCCCTTTCACCCACCCGAGGAGGGAGACTCCGACCCCTGCGGAGGTATACCTGACCCCTGTTTTGACTTCCGGGTCATTGCCAGGTAGCCCAGGAATTCTTCCTATCACTGAACTAACCATGTATAACTAACACCCTGACTAACCTCTATTAACCCACAATAACCCATTAACCTTTCTTGCACACTCCAATAACCAAATTAGCACCTCAGCTATACCATAGAATGAAGACTGAGCAATCTAAGAGAGACACCCCGATCACAGCTGTCCCAAACCTCCTCGCAAAGTAGATCCAGTCTCTCTCCCCTGAATACTTCCAATATAGCCAAAATAGTACCTCTTACTAAGGCTCAGTTATATCACATTATGAAGGCTCCATACCGCCATGTGCCACAACAGTAATCACCCCCTTACCTAGTTCCCGTATCCATTGAGAGCTCAATAAGTCCATCAAAACTCGAGATCCCTATGGCCTACAGGGTCCAAAACCGCCCCTATAAATCAAGCTCCAGCCCCCAGTAAAATCAGTTGAAAGATAGACACCAACCAGTGGTTGGCCCCTTAAGTTGACCTCTAGCTCTGCCCTTGTGTTGTTCCTGAGAATTGAGTTCCAGAGCCGGCAGACTCCGTGGCAGATTGAGATAGAAGCATCTGTCCACGTATAAAACATCTATGTGCACCTTATAACCTTCACATAAACCAGTGGGTATACAAGAGTGTAGCCAGCAACGATCGCCAAGAGATCCGTCTTGAGAACTTCTACATATGGACCATCTGGACGGCCGCGGAACCAGTCGCTAGCCCCCAACCTCACGGACGCAAGATAACCAGGACCAGACCAATCAAATACGACCCAAGATTCACTCTATCAGTACTACAGTGTTACAGTGCTATGTAGAGATTCACTTATTAATATTTCTACGAAGTGGCTATA
Organism: Paralithodes platypus; assembly: GCA_032716605.1. Classification (NCBI taxonomy): domain Eukaryota; kingdom Metazoa; phylum Arthropoda; class Malacostraca; order Decapoda; family Lithodidae; genus Paralithodes; species Paralithodes platypus. Next base: position 36,216,894 of record CM064490.1, read on the forward strand.
TCTTTGTCCCAGTGTAATTCATAATTATATGACCATTCCATTAGGAAGTGCTAAGCGTATCAGTGTTTATTAATTAACAGGCGATATTAACTCTCGTAATTACTCATATATCCAGATATTAATACGTAACCGTGAAACCCTAGTGATATCTGATGTTCGCCCACTGATTTGCGTTCTATGTGTTTCTGATACAAGAATATAAAACTTAGATCAGTACCCCCTCAGGTTACTAGAATTCCTGTGCTCTAAAATACGCGTGTCTAATCTAGTCTATGAATTACTCCTTGTGCACCAGAGCTACTAATGATAAATCTAACATTGAATATGAATCTATAAGTAATATTTATGGTCTCCAATATATAAACTTGTGAATAAAGCCAGTGATCGGAAGATTAATACCTGAACGTTGGAAGAGGGAGACTAGGCTCTATCCATATCCACTTAATGCTAGTTTGTTTAACTTCTATCAATTGTCTTGTACGAATATTCATATCTTCTTATGCGTCAGATTAATCATCATCAAACAACATATAGAAGTGTGTCCCTAAATAAAAGTGATCGTGTGTCGTGTTACCGTGTGTTTATTTTGTGTTCTCTATTCCTCATACCTTGTTTTGTGCATGCAGCCTTCTATACCCAGTCAGTTAGAACTCACATTACCCAAGTTAATCCTGTAGAAAAACAGGGCATAACATTGGCGGCAGCGGTGGTTCTTGATTCGGATAAAAGGTTGCATTACATTGCAAGTTTGGAACAGCCAGAACACGATAACATCATGGCGCACCGTTCTCACATCCACATCCCACATTATGATGGGGAAACTTACGAGATCGAAACGTTCATGGACATAGTGAAACCCGTACTTGTCCTAGTTTATACCACGGACACAGAAAAGATAGCCGTGACATTAACGCACCTGGGAAAAGCCGTTTCCCTGGTTGCCTACCAAGTGCACCCTGGTCTCACATGGGACGAATTTCGCCCAATAGTGATAGAAGCCATTAAGCCTTCGTTGGGCGTTTTCGTGGCCCACACCCGTATCCAAGACACTAAATTCGAAGGCGATCTAGATGCCACAGTGAATAAGATCGCCCAACATATAAAAGTGTCTTTCCCCACATTGACCAGAATCCAGCAAGAGCAGCAGATTCTGGTCAACCTTGTATCAATATTGCCCTCAGCAGTAAAAGATCATTTCCGTGTGCACGATTTCGTCGGATATCAAAAAGATTTCATCACGATCTGACATATTTTGGCCGTGCGCACAGAAACACCCACCCAAATCGCTGTAATAAAGAGGTTTCCCACGCACCCGCAGCACCTCGACCACCAAAACCCCAAGGCCCAAAACTTCAACTCCAAGAATGCCTACCCATCCTCATCCTTCCACAACAGACCGACCTACCCTTCCGCCAAGCCCCAACCCAGTAGGCCCCGGTTCCAGCCTACCCAGCCACGCAGAATCTTCAACCGGAACAAAACCTACAACACCTACCAAAGTAAAAACCCTACATTAGTAATTATCAACCCCTATGATTTCCCTGCCTGTAGTGCTCAGTGTGCCCTCCATCAAATTTGTGACTCTGCCAAACCTCGCCCCTTTACTCCTCGCATTTCTCTAAATGAAGAGGAGTTGGGACAAGAGGAAGAAATGGAGGAAATGCACACCGGAGAAATAGCCCCTATCATGACCTCAGACGATACCGAGGAAACCCTGGAGGAGGTAGATACCGACTCCCAGGATTTTTAAAGTACCCCCCGCCCACGATGGCCTCGGCGGGGGACGCCATAACTGACCGCACTGCCCCCATTTACTACATGGCCAAAATCAAGGACATTCCTGTCCGCTTGTTAATCGACACGGGATCTGCCAAGTCATGCTTGTTCAAGTCTTATTATGACCTACCAAATCAGAACTAATCTCAGCTGCTGATACCTACTTAAATCTCCTAGGAGACACTTTGCCCCTGTCAGTAACTACTCCTGCCCCCCATGCTCGTTGTTATCACCCGTTCACCGTATTTTCCTCCCACTGTAAACATTACGATGGTTTCCTTGGACTTGACCTCCTTCAAAAACTCCAGGCCCAGGTTGACTGTGGCCAGAGGCTGATCTCATTCAAACAAAAAATCCAACCCAAAGCCTCTGACAAACCAATCACGCAGAAACCTATTCACAAAAAGAAAAAACACCTCCCCCCTCAACAAACTCTGAGTCAGGATTACCAAGTTCCAGCTAGCACTAAGGTAACTCCTAACCCCTCCCCTTGCCCCGAGTTCTCTCAAAATCTCACTCATTTCGTTGAAAAAATGCCTCAACAAACGAAAGAAGACAAGTCCAAGCAACTCCCTCTCGGTAATCCCCCCATTTCTCCTAACTCTGTCCAGGATCAATACTCCCATGTTTCCAGGGCAGACTCTGATGTATGTAAAAACCATTCTACCAAATATTTATGTACACGTGTTTCCAGGGAAAATGCCGACCTATGTACCCAACAATGTTTTCCCCATGCCCCCAGAAATGCTCAGCTATTCCACAACCAACAAAATTCCCTTGTGACAGTTTTCCGTCAGTAGCTCCCTTCCACCCCCACACAATTCACACCCCTAGAAAACTTCAAAACCCCACACTTGACTCGCCCTCTCATGACAGACAAACCCACCAATCCCATATAACCTCTAAACAAACCGTGACTGCCACCGACAAAACTCCCCAAATTCGTCCTGTTAACAACCACAAATCAGTACATCAGTCCTCCACCAATAACCCATGTTCTATACCTCACTCTTCCCCCACCAACCCTCCGCAGTCCCACCAACAAATTCCGTTTTCTAAATCACTCACACCTCACCACGCTGATCCTCCCACACGCGCCGTTAATCCCCCCTCACGCGTGACCCCCACCAAAGTGACCCCCCCCCCCCCCCTTATGCGTACCGAGCACCTGCTCACCATTCGATCCCCCACCATCTTTAGCCCAGCTGTAGTTCAAGATAAATGTTAAATTCCCCCCCGCCATCAAAAATGGGTTAACCTTCGACCCATACCCCAAATTCACATTATATTTTCCCCCACTACCATGTCCACCAACCCCAATCGTTGCCTCTTACAACCCGCCATCATTTCCGCTCGCATCAACCACATTCTCGTGGCAAATATCTCTGAAGAATCCCTGACATTACCAAAAGGCCTCATCATAGGAGACCTCGAAACTTTTGATGACCTTCCCATAGATTCCAATGACACCCCTACCAGCCTCAAATTGCCCCCTCTCCCTGACACATTATCCGACCACCAAAAACACAGCATGTACGAACTATTGCTAGAGTTCAGTGACGTGTTTGCCCAACAACCCACTGAAATCGGACAGACCGATGTGGAACAACACATCATTAACACCACAGGCCCCCCCCCTAAGACAACCATCCCGTAGAAAAAATCCCATACAACGCCAGGAAGAGGAACGCCAAGTCCAAGAGATGTTAGAGGCCGGAATTGCTACCCCGTCCATTAGCCCCTGGTCTTCCCCTGTTGTCCTAGTAAAAAAGAAAGATGGGTCAACACGTTTTTGCGTCGATTACAGGAGATTGAATGACGTAACCATTAAGGACGCTATGCCATTACCCAGGATAGGCGATTACCTTGACTCCCTATACGGATCCAGATGGTTCACTACCCTCGACTTGCAAGCAGGGTATTGGCAAGTGCCTATCAAGGCAGAGGACCAAGAAAAAACAGCATTTTCCACTAGTGGTGGCCACCACTACGAATTTAACGTCCTACCTTTTGGCCTCTGTAACGGACCCGCCACTTTCTCCCGTTTGATGGAAGCGGTATTACATGACCTGACCTGGGAAACCTGCCTAGCGTATCTAGACGATATTATTGTGTACTCACAAACCTGGGAAGAACACCTCCTCAGGTTGAGACAAGTTCTTCAAAGAATCCGAGACGCCGGGTTGAAATTAAAACCCTCAAAGTGCGAGATTGCACGAAATAAGGTAGATTTCCTCGGCCACGTAATATCTGAACATGGTATTGCACCAGACCCAAAGAAACTTCAAGCCATACAAAACCAACCCCCACCCACCACCGTTAAAGGAGTATGTTCTTTTTTAGGTTTAGCCACATACTACAGACGTTTCATCCCACACTTTGCCGCAATAGCCAGACCCCTCCACCAACTCACCCAAAAGGACACCACATTCACCTGGACACCTGAAAGAGACCTCGCTTTTAACACTTTGAAACAAAAGCTAATCCAAGCCCCGATTGTCGCTTTCCCTGATTACCATAAACCTTTCCGTCTTTATACCGACGTATCTCTGTACGCCATTGGTGCAGTTTTAGCTCAAGTAAGAGACGGAGAGGAACATGTGATAGCGCATGCCAGCTCCACACTCAACCAAGCCCAACAGAATTATGCAGCCACCAAGAGAGTGTGCTTAGGGATCATTTGGGCACTCAACCACTTCATGTCATTTGTGTTGGGCTCAAAACTCGATATAATAACCGACCATCAATCTTTGCAATGGTTGCGTAAGTGCGAAACCAACTCAGCCATCTTGGTACGCTGGAGGGAGACACTAGAGGACTACGATTTTACAATACAGTATCGTCCAGGTAAACTTCACACAAATGCAGACGCCCTGTCACATTTGCCAGTACCGAAAGACCCCCCCCACCAACCTAGCTGCCTTACAAAACACTGAGCTCTTATCTACCCCCATCCACCAACATAATTCCCCCCCAGCACCCTCACTAATTTAATCTTGGGAAACAAGAATCAGACCACCCTGGATACCGTTAAATGTCTTCAGGAAACTGACTCGCTGGGGAGATCAACTTGCCACAGACTCCGGTCACATAGTCCTAGACCCCACCATTGCCCACGACTACATGATTGCCATCCACGAGGGAAACGGCATACACCTTGGACAAAAGAAGATGTTACAAATCTTCGCGGATCAGTACTGGACCCCCAACCCCTCCAAGATTGCACAACGCGTGACAGAATCCTGCAAACCTTGTTTATTGGGGAAGGATAGATCACGCACCCCAGGCCCAGCTGGTAGCATTTCTGCCAACAAACCGTTCCAAGTCCTATCCCTCGACATCTTGGGCCCGTTTCCTTCTTACGCTGGCAACCGCTATATCGTCACATTTGTTGACGTATATTCAAAAAATGTAATAGCCTGCCCAGTTAAAGACCACACAGCCACCACCGTCGCCACACTGCTTGCCTCAGAAGTGTTCCCTATATTCGGCCTTCCCCTTGCTCTTCTATCCGACAATGCCCCCGAATTTAGTGGATACGTTTGGCACCAGTTCACCCAACAATGCGGTATTAAGATCAAACACTCATCCCCGTACTGGCCTCAAGGAAATACTATATGCGAACGCAGCCATCGCACCATCAACAACCAGTTACGTACCAAAATGATTGCTCTTAACACCTCAGACTGGCCATCACAGATAAAGATGATACAATGGGGCATGAACACCTGTCCCCGAGAAGACGGTATTTCCCCTCATGAACGTGTTTACGGCGTACCCCCCCTGTTACTGCCGTTCCACCATCACGCTCACCTCTCCTCCAACACCTCCACAATTGGCCCATTGCAACATCTGCAAAACACCCTCCATACCGCCCAAACCTGTCAAGACACCAAAACTGATAACCCCGATGATAAAAACCCTTTTGCCATCCATGACACCGTAATGGTAGCCAACCTCCCTGTCACCAACAAATTAGGCCCTCGTTATGTCGGCCCCTACACCATCATACAAGTCCCAAATGCCTATCAAGTCACCATTGATTATCACGGCGTGACTTGCACGTTCCGAACTAGATTCGTCCGAGCTTTTAAACCTCTAAAACCACAAGACATTACCCCACCCCACACGTCCGACCCTGAATTGAACACCCCTACTACCCCTCCCACTCACAGGCTATGAATGTTCCCCTACAAACCCCTAAGGGCCTAAACCCTCCAGTACCGAACCGGCCGATCATTCCTCAACATACCCCCCAAACTAACCTCCACAAACCCCAAGCCCCCACTATCGCACCTTCCTCCACCATGACCCATTCCTTCACTTCTGATAGTCAAGTACCTCCCCAACTTATCCAAGTACGAAAACCTCCACCCACAACCCCGACCACAACGGAAACCCTCCCGTCTAGCCCTGACGTACCTCCACCAGGCACCACAGTAAGAAAACCACCACCCCCACCTAAAACCAAGTACACACCCAACCGCACCACACAATCTACCTCAGTAACCTCACGCTACAACTTACGCCCACGACTAAGATCTTTTAAAACCTCCAGAAAACACCCTGCTAACCAAGTTCCATAGGGCTGCCAGACCACTATCCTCCTCCTCCTCTTCTTCTTCGTCGAATTCTCCTCCACAAAGGGAAAGAAGACGAATAATCACAAGTAAACACCATAACCCCTCTAACTATATTCCATAAATAACCACCCCCACCCTCCCACGAAAGAACATACCTTCCCCTTCAACCTCATCCCCTCTCAACCCCCACCTCATCACCCCGAATGACCTGCTAGATCTACCCCCCCCCCACCAAACTCCCACAAAACCGCCTATTTCCACCACCATCAAATCACCAACCCCACCAAAGAACACACCCAACACATTTTCCTACCCCCAACCCTCCCAATTAAACCTCCACTCCCTACCCCCCCCGTCTAGACCCCCCCTCCCCCATCCACTGCCTTCCCCTCCACTATCCCTGCGACCCCACCCACGCATCAACCAACCTCATCATCTCATCAAACCCCCAACCAACCAACCCCTAAAAAGTACCCTATGCCAATGACCAACCCCTCCTCACACACCACGTCTAACACACAACTAACTCCTAACCAAAGCCCCTCCAAACTGACATACCCGACCTCCACACCCCCACTTGAATCCCCCCACAAAGTCGCCCCTGAGAGAACCCCCATACATACCCCCACCCAATCCTCTCCCATTCCACCTACCACCCTCACTCGACAAAAACCTCCACACGCATCTACCTCTCAAATAACCCCCTACCTCCCCCCCCACTAAATGCCCTCCACCTGTAAAGCGTTCTTCCCCTCAATATAAAACATCGTCGAGCGACTCAAGTCCCACTACAAACATCTACCTTCCCACCAGAACCTCCAAAGGTAGAATCATCAACAGACCCATCAGATTTCAAGACAGTTATGTAAAAACAACACCCCGTTCTTACACTAAAGACCCAAGCCACACAACACACACACCCCCCTCTTTCTCACACACCTCCATCACGCACCTTACCTAAACCAATATTGCACATTGCCTCCATATATTTTCCCAGCCTGCAACACCACCCAAGAAAACCCCCAAAACCCCAGACTCATATCCCCCTTTCACCCCCCAGCTCCGTTTTTACGTGTTAGTCCCTCCCCTTCAGTTATTAACCCCTTCACCACACTGAAGAGGCCTCCTGTCAGTCCCACACACCTCACTCGATACATGACCTCCACCATGAACAAATCCACACCAAGGGGAGGTGTGGTGGAGTGGTCTTGCCACTGGCCTGGTAATCCAAAGGTCCCGGGTTCAAATCCCGATGTATCAATGGGAAGATATTATTGGGATGGAATTTGTGCTGTACCTAGTATCAGTGCATTACCACAAGCCCACCGAAACGTCAATAAAATACCCTCATTGTTCCCTGATTAAATAGCACTGTATGAATATTCCCATATTCAAAATATGCTATAGGGGTGCAATGCCTGATGAGTTATCTGCTCAACAGGTGGCGTTGTGTGTGTAAGTGTGAGAGTCCGAGTGTAGGGGGTGAGACAGTGAAGCACGGGAACGAGGTGGCTTCAGAGATGGGGTCGTTTCGGGCCATGAGTGAGCACCGTGCCTCATGTGAAGGCAAGATGGCAGGTGCTCGTTGTACTCTACGTGCTTCACATGTCTCACTCCCTAGACTGGAACAAGACCTCACGGGCTTCACTGTTCATTGTAGAGCGGTGAATGTTAAGGCTCTCAGCCTATGCCCGAGAGGAAGTAAGTTGGAATATAGAAAAAAAAAAAAAAAAAAAAAAAAATCACCCCCGTCCCTACCCCCACGGAGGAAGAATACACACCGTTCATAAGAAAGGTTAAAGTAAAAACGTGCACAGGACGCTTAGCCCGTCTACAGCGCCCCCATCAAGCCCGGGCAACCGCCCTCCACAACACCGAGGACACATTCCTACAGGTCTACATAGACCGGCAAAAGAAACCTGACCCTCGCTCTCTTGCTTGGTGGGACCTTCTTAATACCCTCAAAATGACCCACCATGACTATGCTTCTTTTTACTTCACCCTTGAGGCTCGAGGACGAGCCTACAACGAAGGAGAGGGAAGTAAAATGCCCCAGAACGAGAAGCCCACCACGGAAGCCACGAGCGAACACCACCAGGAAACGGGAACAGAAACACCCGAAGGAAAGGCCCACAGAACGAAAGGACCAGGTGACCAAGCCAACCAGTTAAGACAGGCCGAAGCCCGCAGGGCTAAGCAGCTCCAAACCACACCTGCCTATCCCTTCTAACCACTGACCCTTCCCCCACCTCGCGTATACACTACCCCTCGTGTCCTACACCTCTACCTACATGATGATGAACATGAATACACCTTAATTTAGTACACCCATGCCCTGTCCCTAGGTTGAGCCAATGCCAACCAGTTCAGACAGGCCTAAATCTATGTATGTTTTTCCATCCAAGAAGTAATCTGTTAACCCTTAATTAGCGGCGAGCAACATAAGTCGAGTTAAAAAAAGCTGGACTATGTGGCGGCGCTCGACATAACTCGAGTGGCAATTTCAGCACGTAATGTGGCTGAGAGAGAGAGACAAGTGGTGGCAGGAGACTAGCGAGCGTATGACTGCTCCAGACCACCGCGGCGAACCTACTGACACAAATCTCAGCTCCCTCCTCCCTCTCTCACTCGCTACATACTCAATTATGTACTGAAAGTACCGAATTACCTGCTTTTTGCACTCGCGTTGCACGGTTATTGCAAGAAAACTATCCATCGTACAAGGATCGTTATGGTGTCATTCGAAAGCTCTGTTTATGCCCTTTCAGGGATAGGTACTTGTTTTACGTTCTGGGTCTTATTTAGGCATGAAAATGATCACGTAAACAGCCCTATTTTGGCTAAAAACACCCCGCTGTGCGGTACACATAAATAAACCGCATAGGCCGCTCGTAAGGTGTTAACCCCCTGTCTTGCCAGACTAAGTTTCTGAAGACCAACCGCCCCCATAAATCTATGTATGTTCTTCCATCCGAGAAGTAATATGTTAACCCCCTAAAATACCTCGTCTTGCCAGACTAAGTTTCTGAAGACCAGCCGCCCCATAAATCTATGTATGTTCTTCCATCCGAGAAGTAATCTGTTAAAACCCCATGTCATAATTGATAAGAAACTATGATACCCACGGATACACCAGTGTATGTATAACCATTTTCCTGTAAGACCTAGACAGAAATGATTGCAGATGTTAGCCACCATGCAGTACCTCTAATTCTTACCCCAACCAGAGATTGTATACACCACCCACTGTTACCATTGTCTCGACGCCTTTCCACCACGAAACAATACCGAAGCTACCCCTACGAACTGCCGCTTTCTTTGGTATATATGTCATAGAAAACGCAGTTCCCGGGAATAACTAGAATCAGCAAGAAATAGTGTCAGAGTAACAGTGTCCATAACCATCGTATTGACGAGTAATAATACACCATGTTTTTCTCTACTTTTATCCACAGTCAAGCACACACCTACAGTTAACCTCCTCTTCCCCACAGCTCACAGTCCACATGATTCTATCATTTCCAAACTCATATACCACCACTTATTGCTCATCCCCCGGTAGCGTTTGGCTAACGTAGCTTCCCTGTCATTACCCCCCCCAGGCTACGATACCCACTGTAGCCTAATGCAACCCCTACGCCCAGAGACCTTAGGGTCAAACTCCCACGTAACCCCCCTTAACCCTCTCCCTCTCGTTAAGCACCCCACGCTCCTCAACTCCCTTCCGACCTAGCCTCTCCAGCATACCCCCTGAATATCCTTAACTTTTCCGTTACTAACATTCTCAAACCTTTTGTATATATACTCCTATCCAGCCTACCTTCCCCCAGTAGAAAGGAACACCATTAGAACTTTACTAACCCTTTGCATGCCATCTATTCCCTCACAACCCATTCACAACCCTGTACCAAATGATCGTCCGTGCGAGGCTAGCCACCTCACCAGTGACTAACTTCTATTGCCATACTTCCAGATCAATGTGGCAGAGTTAGCACCAGTCTCCACCACATCCAACCACCCATGCAATTAACAACCCAACCAAGTAAACCAGCTGATCAAGGCACCTTCGGTTTTGGTATTACGAACACCCACATCTGTCTCATAAACAGAGGGTTATTACAAACCCTTGTAATATGGCAAGCCCCCAGCCACAACCGCCCCGACAACCATCACAGAGAGGGGGCGCGCTCCTACCCCTTTCACCCACCCGAGGAGGGAGACCCCGACCCCTGCGGAGGTATACCTGACCCCTGTTTTGACTTCCGGGTCATTGCCAGGTAGCCCAGGAATTCTTCCTATCACTGAACTAACCATGTATAACTAACACCCTGACTAACCTCTATTAACCCACAATAACCCATTAACCTTTCTTGCACACTCCAATAACCAAATTAGCACCTCAGCTATACCATAGAATGAAGACTGAGCAATCTAAGAGAGACGGCCCCTATCACAGCTGTCCCAAACCTCCTCGCAAAGTAGATCCAGTCTCTCTCCCCTGAATACTTCCAATATAGCCAAAATAGTACCTCTTACTAAGGCTCAGTTATATCACATTATGAAGGTTCCGTACCGCCATGTGCCACAACAGTAATCACCCCCTTACCTAGTTCCCGTATCCATTGAGAGCTCAATAAGTCCATCAAAACTCGAGATCCCTATGGCCTACAGGGTCCAAAACCGCCCCTATAAATCAAGCTCCAGCCCCCAGTAAAATCAGTTGAAAGATAGACACCAACCAGTGGCTGGCCCCTTAAGTTGACCTCTAGCTCTGCCCTTGTGTTGTTCCTGAGAATTGAGTTCCAGAGCCGGCAGACTCCGTGGCAGATTGAGATAGAAGCATCTGTCCACGTATAAAACATGTATGTGCACCTTATAACCTTCACATAAACCAGTGGGTATATAAGAGTGTAGCCAGCAACGATCGCCAAGAGATCCGTCTTGAGAACTTCTACATATGGACCATCTGGACGGCCGCGGAACCAGTCGCTAGCCCCCAACCTCACGGACGCAAGATAACCAGGACCAGACCAATCAAATACGACCCAAGATTCACTCTATCAGTACTACAGTGTTACAGTGCTATGTAGAGATTCACTTATTAATATTTCTACGAAGTGGCTATATCTTTGTCCCAGTGTAATTCATATATGACCATTCCATAAGGAAGTGCTAAGCGTATCAGTGTTTATTAAATAACAGGCGATATTAAGCTGTCCAGCCCCGGCTAGTTTTGTAATGTTTGTTCACCAGAACCCGGCCGGTTTTCAAAACTAAATTTTATTCCAGAAACAATAGCGAATGGGTTAGGAATGAAGGAAAAACCACGAAAAACCGCTCAAAAAGCTTAAAGAATGGTCCTACAGAGCCCCGAAAAAGTATTTTACAAGAGTAAAAAATTGAAGGCAATTACCCAAAAAAAACAGGTTATTGCGCGCTCACGCGCACGCACGTGGACTTTGAGAGTTTTCAACCATCGGCACGGTTGCGTGGGATGCGTACACAGTTCCCATACAAATCTGAGCCCTCTTGAGTGGCTACACCTGAGGTTACGGTCGGCGCAATTAGGGTGACGCGTCAGGCGCGTCTCTGGGGCTGTGCGTTACATACATCGCCGACGCGTCAGGCGCGTCGCTGGGGCTGTAAGGGTTAACTCTCGTAATTACTCATATATCCAGATATTAATACGTAACCGTGATACCCTAGTGATATATGATGTTCGCCCACTGATTTGCGTTCTATGTGTTTCTGATACAAGAATATAAAACTTAGCTCAGTACCCCCTCAGGTTACTAGAATTCCCGTGCTCTAAAATACGCGTGTCTAATCTAGTCTATGAATTACTCCTTGTGCACCAGAGCTACTAGTGATAAATCTAACATTGAATATGAATCTATAAGTAATATTTATGGTCTCCAATATATAAACTTGTGAATAAAGCCAGTGATCAGAAGATTAATACCTGAACGTTGGAAGAGGGAGACTAGGCTCCATCCAGATCCACTTAATGCTAGTTTGTTTAACTTCTATCAATTGTCTTGTACGAATATTCATATCTTCTTATGCGTCAGATTAATCATCATCAAACAACATATAGAAGTGTGTCCCTAAATAAAAGTGATCGTGTGTCGTGTTACCGTGTGTTTATTTTGTGTTCTCTATTCCTCATACCTTGTTTTGTGCATGCAGCCTTCTATACCCAGTCAGTTAGAACTCACATTACTCAAGTTAATCCTGTAGAAAAACAGGGCATAACAACTATTGTAATACTGTGTCTGCATATATATACAAATCATCTAATAATAGCACAAATAAACTGTCAAAACTCATTATACTCTTCAAGGGATTGTGCTATCTCTGTATTATTACCATATAGTATATTGTACACCATAAATGTTTCATTAAATTGTAGAAGAGTGTGAGACTGTGATATCATTATACACACAAACATTACAGTATGCTGTACATCAGTACAGAAGGTTGAGTCATATCCTCTTCTGTCTCCCTGGCTGTCATAGCAACACATCTCAAGTTATTGGCTATGGTTTTAGTGGACACACAAAATAATAATTAAATATTTGTTTATTATATGAATTCCTTTTCACAGGATATATAAATACTGAAATAATACTGAAAATAAATGCTGATAATATATACTGATATGACACTTACATTAAATAACATATATACACAATTTACACACACATGGTCACACATACTGTACACCTCTCTCTCTCTCTCTCTCTCTCTCTCTCTCTCTCTCTCTCTATATATATATATATATATATATATATATATATATATATATATATATATATATATATACAGTATATATATATATATAAAAGGCATTTGATAGAGTCTGGCATCAATCCTTATTGTCGAAGATGTCACACTACGGCCTTGCATCATTAATTCCAATAATTTCTTCTTATCTTCATAACAGAAAAATTTGTGTAATGGTAGATGGCCTTTATTCTCAATTTCACTCAATAAATGCTGGTGGTCCCCAGGGATCAGTTTTGGCCCCAATTCTGTTCCTCATTCATATCAATGATCTCATATCTACCACTCATAATCCAATACATTCCTACGCAGATGACTCAACACTCCACAGTTCCTTCACATTTACCAATTCTTTCACCCAACCCGATCTTATAAATTCAAAAATAAACACTGCAATTTCTCTGAACCAGGACCTTTCTAGAATTAATGGATGGGGACAAAAGAATCTAGTTTCCTTTGATGCACAGAAAACCAAATACATTCAATTTTCTAACCGACAGAATCTCACTGACTCCCATATATTTTTTAATGATGTAAATATTCCCACTTCCCCTAGTATTGACATTCTCGGTGTAACATTAACTACTAACTTGAGCTGGACACATTATGTTAGAAGCATTGCTAAGAATGCCTCTAAAAAACTGGGACTCCTGTACAGAGTTTGAGAATTCTTCACTGACGAGCAGTTGGCCGTGATATATAAAAGTCATGTGCGTTCTCAGATGGATTACTGTTCACCTCTGTGGGGTGGAAGTGGAGTGGTTGCATTGAGGCAGTTGGACAAAATTCAAAATAAAGCTATTAGATTAATCAATAACCCTGCAATCACACAGGACCTTCCTACATTATCCATACGAAGAAACGTTGCATCCCTTGCATTATTCTACAGATATTTTCACAGCAATTGTTCCGAGAAACTTGCTTCAATTGTGCCGCCTCTCCACATCTTTCCCCGTAGAACTAGGGCAGCTGAGAGCGCCCATGAATTCACACTTTCTCCTCCACAATGCATAACTTCTGCTTATCAGAATTCATTTATCCCCAGAGCTACTACTCTTTGGAATTCACTTCCCTCGAATTGCTTTCCACAAACTTACAATCTACAAATGTTTAAATCCAGTTGTTACAAACATTTTATGAATGGAGGATGCCTTTAGGCACATGGACCTTTTTGTTTTATCTGTGTTTTTCCTTCCTCCGTTCATTGTCTCTTAAAAAAAAAATATATATATATATATATATATATTAGTAAAGCCAGGTAATACATTTTCTTTAATACATACGAGGTTGAAAGAAATGGCAATTTCTGCGTTGGAATTTTTTTTATTCAAAGTTTCCAGGTCTCTGATGAGTTTTTGCTGGGTGGCAGGAAGTAGATGAATGAGATTAGCAAAATTCATGGTGGTACAGGGTTACATTAACCCTTAACTGGCGGCGCACAACTTATGTCGTGTGAAATAAATATGGACTAAGTGGCGGTTCACAACTTATGTCGTGCGCCATTTTCAGCACGTAATTTTGCTGAGAGAGAGAGCTGAGCGGTGTGAGGAGCATAGAAACCGTATGACCTTCCTCCACCACCGCGGTGGACCAACTGAAGTGAATCCCACCCTTCCCTCCCCTCTCACACTCGCTACACAGGGAATTATGCAGGGAAAGTACCTAATTACATGGTTTTTGCACTCGTGTTGCGCGATCGTTGCAAGAGAACCAGTGGTCGTACAAGGATGGTTCGGGTGTCATTGGAAAGCCCTGTTTATGCCCTTTCAGGGATAGATACTTGTTTTACGCTCTGGGTCTTATTTAGGCATGAAAATGATCACGTAAACAACCCTATTTAGGGTAAAAACATCCCGCTGGGCGCTACGGTCAAATAGACCACCTAGCCTGCCAATAAGGGGTTAATGTACATAATGATAC
>CM064490.1:36236958-36239458 GCA_032716605.1 Paralithodes platypus
TCGATCACAACAACATGGGGATATTACACGATGGCGGGAAAATCTTTTGTATCATATACCATATTATGTTGACCAACGAATATACTGTAGATGACTTCGAAAGGCAGAGATTGAAAGGGCTTAATACATTATGCCTAAAGATTCCATTGATAAAGTAAAACAAAAAAAAAAAAAAATATTTTGGAAAATATGGATAAGGAGGAACTAGTTCTTGCAGCGAACGAAAATATTGGTTATGGGGCAAGAAAGGCTGCCTGGAGATATCGTATTAGTCATGTCCAAGAACATATGTGATTTTTTTACTTCACAAAGTAATATATACAAATAAATTAAGTAAGACTAGATATTTAGGTAATTTTACTACATATATATTTATTGTTTAAAACTGTTATAGCCGAATGCCTGCACAGCGACGAATAATCCTGTCCTAGTATAATGAAACAAATGTTAATTTTAATGTTTTGAGTTTATAATCGTATTCGAAAGGCGATTAATTATTATTAAATAAAATTTGTCTTATCTACATTAATTAATTTATAACGTTCAATGAACATGAAAAAACGTTTGTCAAACGTGTCTGAGATTTCCAATTTCCAAGGCACGATAAGTGCCTTTCAGCGTCCTGAGAAAAACGTTCGTTTAAGGCTCGTGAACGTTTGCGTTGGGGGGGGGGGGGGGGGTGGAGGAACAGATGGTGAAAAGCCAAAGAAAGTGTGGAAGCAGATGGTAAAAAGAGAAAAGAATATAGATTGAATATTCACTGAGTGGAGAAGGGACTGGGGAAAAGAAAAGAAAATTAGGTGTGAAAACAGATTTGGAAAAGGTGATACGAGAGAAGATAAAAACGGTTAGAGAACTATCAGAAGAGAGGATTGGAAGAGGTTATATATGATCTATAAGTAAAGTGAATGTGGAGGAAGGTGCAAGAGGAAAGGAGGTTCAGTTTGGGGAAAGGAAACGGAAATGGATGTGGGAAAAGACAATCATTATAAAAACAAAATAGAAGATCTTCATGCTAAGTGGGTAGAGAGGAAGGAAAAGAATGAAAAGAAAAGGGAAAAGTTGAGGAAAAGAACTGAGGACTAAAATATTACTTGTGTTTGGTTTTACCCGAACAAGGTGGATAGAGAGAAAGGGCAAGAGATTAAAGTGCGGGTAAAGAAAGATGGAATTGGGTAAATGAAGGAAAATGAAAATGGGAAAGAGGAGAGGAAAAAAAAAAGACATGAGATAAAAACAATGATAAAAATTCAATAGATAGATGAAACGGAAGAAAGAAATGGAGATGAGGGTAAGTAAACCAAGGCGGGTATAAGCACAGGAGATACACAAATATAACAAAGGATGAGTTTAGGATAGATAAGAGAGTATAATGTTAAAGGAACAGGGATAATAGGATGATGATGATAATTTGCATAATACATATTGTGTAATACCTATCTATCTATCTAGCGTCAGACGCCTTACTCCCCTTAATGAGGATAGCCATACACTGAAGGCCCCCAAGTGGACCTATCCCCTGTAAGAGGGACAACCCATGCCAGTTTATTGAAGGACTTTAAGGATTGACCACTCAATTTAGGAACTGTCCGACCCCGAGGCCCTCTATGTATCTTTTTAGTACTATTTTTCTACAGTGGTGTTCGGCTAGTCCATCCACTAACCTGCTTCACCCTTATGTAAGCAGTACCAATTTATCTCAGGTTTACTCCCCTAGATAGGTTGCCGACCAAGGCTGACGAGTCCTGAGGGAGGTTAATTCAATGGTGTACATTGGATTCTTTGACCATGGGTATAGACACCACTTTGTTTTATGTTAGTACACTTGGTTGTAACGTTACGTTGTCTTTTTTCAGTTTTCGGCTCATAGCGATAGCAATTTATGCATGTTTGAGGATTTTCCCTTATCCGGATTTTTGCGGACTTTTGATATGTCGTACTTGGAGGTTTTCTAAAGCCAATACCGGTGAAATAATTTACGTTGCAAATTTGTCCTGGTCCAGTTACATTTTGACTGGATTATTAACGGTAGTAATTATTGATGTTGATGTTTGTTCTTGGGGATGCAGTTATAACAATTTTATAATTATCTACTGATTTTTCCATTGCCATTTTCACCTGGCACACCAAAGCTACCCCAAATATTGTTCTCAGACTCTGTACCGATATTTCCATTAATATAATCTAAAACAATAAATAATGCTCTACAGCTCACTGGCATTCGGCTAGTATTTTTGTTTATATTCCATTTCTATATTACATTCATTGCTAGGTGCAAATGTAATCACAATCATCCATTTCACTCTATCAAGCTTAAGCAATTATGCATGAACTTTAAACTTACATAATCATTGTTTTATGCTTGTCTCGTAATTCATTACATGACATAGGAAAGTCGAATACTGCTGAGCCGTAGAGATTTACATCGTAGGTTCTCATAAACGTCTGCGTGAGCCAGAACACCAGTGGAAGAGAACTTGTACATTACACTCCATGGGCT
>CM064490.1:36244458-36339458 GCA_032716605.1 Paralithodes platypus
GTCGTCCACTTATTCCAGGTACCTATTTACAGCTAGGTGAACTGAGGCTAACACATGAAAGGAGACAAGCCCAATTTGTCTCCGCCCGGCCGGGGATTGAACCCCCGACCCCTCGTGTGTGAGACGAGAGCTCTACCTACTAGGCTACGGGCTGTGTGTGTGTGTGTGTGTGTGTGTGTGTATGTGTGTGTGTGTGTGTGTATGTTTCCGGTGCTTGAAAGGTTAAAACAAAACACTAACCTTCACATAATTATAGTGGAACATATCTTAGTGAGATATATATAATTTAATAGTCCAAAATGTGATCCATCTGCGAGTAAGTCCATCAGTGTAGGAACCTGGATGGCTGGAGAGAAGCCATCATCAGTACAAATCGAATATCTGTTTTTATCAATAAGGTAAAAATATGCAAATTCAAACTTGTATCCATACATATTACCTATCATTATGTATTAGGAGTATTAGGAGTATGTTTGGGGCATGTACAGTGAACCAAATGGTCAAATGGAGCTTGAGTGGGGTCCCAGAACAAATGACTGTTTTTCCCATTATATTTTCCTGTATAACTATTTAGGCAGAACTAATTGCCCACGTTATGTGAAGGGTAACTTTATACTCTTATATAACCCCTTATACACGATGACAGCTTTTTACCTTTTTTTATTCTTGCTTAAATTAGACGATTTCATGCAGCTTAAGAAGGACCTGTGTTATTCAGAGGGATTATTGAGATCGTATTTACCCTTCTGAGTCTAATCGCAATAGACGAGTGAAAGAGATGCAACATTGCGGCGTGTAGAAAGATATCGTAGGGAACTAGTAAGAGGAAGTGAATTGATGAGCCGAAATTCTTTAGACTCTACCCTTTCGAGAAGTGCGGCATGGGTGGAACCTCCCCACACATGCAAACAATACTCGATACATGGGCGCACTGTGCTCCGATACAGAGCAAGAAGCTGTGCGGGAGTGAGAAACCCACAGAGACGGTTAAGCACACCCTGTATAATTTGTTAGTATCTACAGTATATTAATAACATTAAATAATGCGCCAGACCTAACAATAAATAAAAATATATAGTCTGTCTTGCCTCTTGACGCCCGGATAACTTGGTTTATCTGATCACAAATTCTGCCAATGAACCTTAACCAATCGTAAATATCGCTGTATAGAGAGTTTAAAGACCCTCCAATAACCAAAAAGAGGCAAACATTATGTGCTGAAGAGCGATTATGAGACACTTCACCACATTCAGATGACAACCTTTTGTGGGCGAGTGATAGCGAGCTAGCAATTTAGAAGGAGACGAACTAGAAATACATTGCTTGAGAATGGCAAAATCAATCAAAACCCTCAATGCTAATGATTAACCCTTGGAGTACCAGCGACGTGTGTTATCGTTAATTCTAGCTATATTTAGACGATATTATGAAGCTTAGGAAGGATCTGTGGTAGTTAAAAGGTTGGTTGAGATAGTTTGAAGCCTTATTATTGCTAAAGGTACATCCTAAGCTAAATAAAATTGTCTACGTGTTGCCAAAATATAGTGAAAAGGGCGTTACCGGTACTGTAAGGGTTAAGCAAAATCCTACTAACCCCCCAAATAGTCGCACCATTGGAGAGTTAAGGGTTGAGGAATTGACATGGGTGTAGCCATATTAGTGCTAATCACTGGAGGGATTGACATGGGTGTAGCCATATTAGTGCTCATCACTGGAGGGATTGACATGGGTGTAGCCATATTAGTGCTCATCACTGGAGGGATTGACATGGGTGTAGCCATATTAGTGCTCATCACTGGAGGGATTGACATGGGTGTAGCCATATTAGTGCTCATCACTGGAGGGATTGACATGGGTGTAGCCATATTAGTGCTCATCACTGGAGGGATTGACATGGGTGTAGCCATATTAGTGCTCATCACTGGAGGGATTGACATGGGTGTAGCCATATTAGTGCTCATCACTGGAGGGATTGACATGGGTGTAGCCATATTAGTGCTCATCACTGGAGGGATTGACATGGGTGTAGCCATATTAGTGCTCATCACTGGAGGGATTGACATGGGTGTAGCCATATTAGTGCTCATCACTGGAGGGATTGACATGGGTGTAGCCATATTAGTGCTCATCACTGGAGGGATTGACATGGGTGTAGCCATATTAGTGCTCATCACTGGAGGGATTGACATGGGTGTAGCCATATTAGTGCTCATCACTGGAGGGATTGACATGGGTGTAGCCATATTAGTGCTCATCAGTGGAGGGATTGACATGGGTGTAGCCATATTAGTGCTCATCACTGGAGGGATTGACATGGGTGTAGCCATATTAGTGCTCATCACTGGAGGGATTGACATGGGTTAGTGCTCATCACTGGTGTAGCCATATTATCATCAGGAGGGATTGACATGAGTGTAGCCATATTAGTGCTCATCACTGGAGGGATTGACATGGGTGTAGCCATATTAGTGCTCATCACTGGAGGGATTGACATGGGTGTAGCCATATTAGTGCTCATCACTGGAGGGATTCGTTAAGGGGGGTTAATGCCTTTTTTTATCTCTCTCTCCGTGTTTCCTCTTTCCCTGGTTTGTATCCATTCGGCCCCATTCAGCCAACTGTTTTAAGACGTTTATACCCATCCAGGTGTCGATTTCTTCCTGGCGAGCGATAGCGAGCCAGCATTGTATGGAGAAATCCGGGTTCGCCGGAGACATTTTTCTATCGAAAAATGTACAAATTTAGCTTGCTGTCAAAACAAAAATATATATATATGCTGGCTCGCTACCGCTCGCCAGGAAAATATTGACACCTGGACGGGGGTAAACGTCTTAAAACAGTAGGCTGAATGGGTCCGAATGGATACAAGTCAAAGAGAGAGGGAGAGAAAGAGACAAAAAAGCGAGGTGGGCTCCCTTAACTGTTGAGATCTAAACTACAATATTACAAATTAAGTGTTTAAAGATGATATGAAATGAGTAATTATCCCGTTGAGGATCATGACGCATTTTAGCATTTATTCTGGCTATTATTAGACGATTTCATACAACTTAGCAAGGATCTGTGTGAATGAAAAGGATAAAGACTACGGGTATTTCAATTAACCCTCTGAGTTCCATATACCCTTCCTAATCTGAATTTAATCATATAATAATAGCCAGAAAACAGAACAGAAGTGCGTCATCGATCCTCAAAGGGTTAAGGTGTTCGTAACAATAGAACAACAGAACAGAAGTGCGTCATCGATCCTCAAAGGGTTAAGGTGTTCGTAACAATAGAACAACAGAACAGAAGTGCGTCATCGATCCTCAAAGGGTTAAGGTGTTCGTAACAATAGAACAACAGAACAGAAGTGCGTCATCGATCCTCAAAGGGTTAAGGTGTTCGTAACAATAGAACAACAGAACAGAAGTGCGTCATCGATCCTCAAAGGGTTAAGGTGTTCGTAACAATAGAACAACAGAACAGAAGTGCGTCATCGATCCTCAAAGGGTTAAGGTGTTCGTCACAATAGAACAACAGAACAGAAGTGCGTCATCGATCCTCAAAGGGTTAAGGTGTTCGTAACAATAGAACAACAGAACAGAAGTGCGTCATCGATCCTCAAAGGGTTAAGGTGTTCATAACAATAGCCGCTTGTAAAGGTATATTGGTAGTAATAAACCCATCTAATCTTGATAGCGCAATGCATAAATGCGCGGAATTTCGGTGTGAGTATCCTAGGTTCGAGTCCTTGGAGTGCTACATGTATTTGTTGATTTCATTAATTGAGTTTAGAAGTAAAGTTGGTTGGTGAGAAAAACAAATCTTCATATGAATAGAGCGGTGAATCACTAGCAATATACCCAATAATAAACCTATCTATTATAAGGTTAGAGAGATAAACCAATATTAATATGAATAGAGCGGTGAATCACTAGCAATATACCCAATAATAAACCTATCTATTATAAGGTTAGAGAGATAAATCAATATTAATATGAATAGAGCGGTGAATCACTAGCAATATACCCAATAATAAACCTATCTATTATAAGGTTAGAGAGGTAAACCAATATTAATATGAATAGAGCGGTGAATCACTAGCAATATACCCAATAATAAACCTATCTATTATAAGGTTAGAGAGATAAACCAATATTAATATGAATAGAGCGGTGAATCACTAGCAATATACCCAATAATAAACCTACCTATTATAAGGTTAGAGAGGTAAACCAATATTAATATGAATAGAGCGGTGAATCACTAGCAATATACCCAATAATAAACCTATCTATTATAAGGTTAGAGAGGTAAACCAATATTAATATGAATAGAGCGGTGAATCACTAGCAATATACCCAATAATAAACCTATCTATTATAAGGTTAGAGAGGTAAACCAATATTAATATGAATAGAGCGGTGAATCACTAGCAATATACCCAATAATAAACCTATCTATTATAAGGTTAGAGAGATAAACCAATATTAATATGAATAGAGCGGTGAATCACTAGCAATATACCCAATAATAAACCTATCTATTATAAGGTTAGAGAGGTAAACCAATATCAGTATACCTATTGATTTTATATATATTTATTATACCCTTGATATTGTACACTCACGTCCAAAAGCGATGACCCACCTTCACATCTTCAAATTAATTTTCCTCTGTTGGCTTTATACAAACCTTTTCCTGAACCACACTCAACAAACCTTAAGGGAGCCCACCTCGCTTGTTTTCTCTTTCTCTCCCTCTCTCTTTGGCTTGTATCCATTCGGCCCCATTCAGCCTACTGTTTTAAGATGTTTATCCCCATCCAGGTGGCAATATTTTCCTGGTGAGTGGGAGCGAGCCAGCATATATATATATATTTGTTTTGACAGCAAGATAAATTTGTACATTTTTTAATAACCAGGGCGAGAATTGAACCTGGGACCCTTGGGTATGAGGCAGACACCTTACCAGTTAGACTAATAGAGATATCTCACTTGGACTGGTTGGCTCAAGTATATTTTAGCATCTTGTTCAGTTTAGGCTTACCTAGTTTCACTGACTTTACATAGGTTTGACCACACATCGATGGCAAGCGTTATAGGTTACTCGAGGGTGCACCGAGTTACGACCTGAACAGCAAGCATTATAGGTTACATGCTCAGATCCCCAGCTGGTACCACAGTCTAATCGTAATTCCTCACACCGATGGCAAGCATTATTGGTTACCCGAGGGTGTACTGGTTTACGACATGAACAGCATGAACAGCAAGCATTATAGGTTACGTTTTCAGATCCCCAGCTGGTACCACAGTCTAATCGTAATTCCTCACACCGACGGCAAGCATTATTGGTTACCCGAGGGAGTACTGGTTTACGACCTGAACAGCAAGCATTATAGGTTACGTGTTCAGATCCCCAGCTGGAGCTACGACAGGCCTTTCCCACCTTAGGCTCAGTAATGTCTTTTCTCACTTTAGGACTTTCTTTGTAGAGACCAAATATTGTTTTTAAGCCAACAGGCTGAATGCTTGTCGATGGTTGGGCTGGCTGAGGTAGTGTCTCTTCTGGGTGGGATGTCACGGCTCGGGCATCTCCGGGCAGGAAGGGCACATCTCTGGTTGGCGATCCTCCTGGGGGTGTTTTCAGAGGTGATTTGGGGTGCACAACTGTTTTGTTTTTTGCCTTTACTATGCCTGCAGGTTTTGGTGTCATGGCCTCGGGCTGGTGGCAACTGGAGTGACGAGATTGTGGGATAATTGCATCAGATGGTGATGTTAGTGGGTCCAATCTGTGTCTTCTGCCCTTTATGTGAGGGCAGCGCGGGCATCTGATTTGTTGTTGTGGTTGTCGTGTTATAGGTTGGGTCAGTTGATGTGTGTTGTGACCATTCGGTCTTTGGTAAAAAATTCTGAGGGCTCCGTGGGGAGTGATGTTGTGGTGCCGTGTTTACTTTTCCGGTCTGTCACAGTTTGCCCTTCCTTGTTTTCTTTGGTCTCTCGGTACATCGAGGGTGCTTGGGGAGGTATGGCGGGAAGACTGTTCTTCTCGGAGACTCGGTATTTGATTGTCGCTATTCTGGCGTGGTGTTTCTCTTGGTTTGGTGCTGGTGTCTGGCTGGTGATTTTTGATGGCCGCATATAAGGAACAAAATTGGGAAAAAGTTAATTTCCTAATTCCCAATTCGCCCGAACTGCGAAAAACTAATTGGGAATAAGGAATGAACTGGAAAAAACAAATTGGGAATAAGGAACGAACTGGGAAAAAGGAAATTTCCTTTATTCCAATTCACCCAAACTGGGAAAAACTAATTGAAAATATGGAACAAAATGGGAAAAAGTTAATTTCCTTTTTCCTAATTATTTTGTATGTATCTATGTGCCATGTTTTGTAATACTAGAACCACCCATAATAAAAACAACTTATGTTATTAATCTTAAAATAATATGTATCATTATAATGTTAAGAACGTCATACGACAGATCTCATATGTTTTCCAAATCTTGTGATCAACTAACTAAACGTTTTGATAGACTTTGTCACTTATGCAAAAACTCTATCAGATCACCTAGCTAACTCTCTTTTATCTATTTTATACCACACACATATGTAGCCTACATGCCTTATCATTACCAAGCTATTCTATTCATAAACAAACCACATTCCCTTCTTTCATACTTTTTATATTCACTACTACCAGTCGAACATATCACCACCCCAAACCTTCCCGCCTTCCGGCTAGTCTCTTGACCCCAGGAGTACCAACATGAACTCGCCGAACTACCAACATTCCGGGATCCAAACACACGTGTATATTTCCATCTCATATATACAGAAGCTCCAAAATTTCAAGTGTTACACATAGTAAGCTAATATAAAGGCTCACCTGTCTCTGATATCAATACTAAAGATTACAGACTATTGTTTGCAGAATAATATCAGGATAAGCCTGAGAAGCCTTATTTTCTTGTACCTCCTTCACCCCTGAAAATTTCCCCCCCCCCCCCCTTAAAGTTCAAGCCCAAACATCCTCAAACCTTGAACAAAAATTAATTATCTCCGCAACCTTATGACCTCACCTGTGATCTGTAAATCCAAATAATCCTTGGCGCTTGAGTACCATCTACATAAAATACCACCTTTGTAATATCTTCAAGTATAGTAGCTATTAAGTAAAGTAAAGGAAGTCGACCTCCCCCTAGGACAAGAAGGACTTCCTGTCCTAACAGAGAGTGCACGCTTATGCCCTTGCTCTCCTCAAAGGGGGGATGGGTACCCCTCAGTAATTGTGAATACTATGCCAGGGAAGTCTGAAGGAAGTTAAGCAATTTTGAGGCTTCTTGATCACTGGCATCCCAAGTTGAGAAACCTCAAGGTTACCCCTCCATTCAGTTGGATGTACGGCACCCCGAAGTCCTTACACTGTCTGTGAGTTAAAGAAAACCTATTAAGGGATCTTTGTTAACTGTGGTATTCCATCAGTAAACATAGATGCCTCTAATAGGCTGTATCGCCAATATTAAAGGTTGAAGTGCATAGGCATCTCTCCACTTCTACTCTTGATATTGTAGTTACGGTAACTGTGTCCTATAAAAGGAACTGTGTTATTACTGGCATCCCAGTGATTAACATAGCCACCTTCTCTAGGTTACGCTTTCCCTAGTTGAAAGTTGAGGAACTCAAGCATCCCTACTCCTCAATACTTTCACTATTGAAAGTTCACAAGTGTCTTATTAGAGGAACTTTGTTAGTACTGGCATCCCAGTATTTAACATAGTCGCCTTCTTCTAAGTTATACTTTCCTTAGTAAAAGATGAGGGACTCAGGCATCCCTACCCCTCAACACTTTACTATTGAAAGTCTACACTCCCACTTCTCACAGGAGATCTTGGCATCCCACGATCTTTTGTGTTATAAGGGCTTAGCGAGACACCCTCACGGGGACTCTGCAGACATAAGTTCTAGGTGCATTTCGTCTGTAGCATTCTATTAGACTTTGCAACTAAAAGGTTAAAACACCACCTTGAGTCCCTTGAACCTCTTAAAACGGTTAGAGACAGTCAAGAAGATAAGTACTAAAATCTTCTTGTGTTCATCCGATATCGTGCTATTCCGTCATAACTGAGGCACGATATTAAAGACCCCATTCCAAGAGTACCTTAATAGAACTTCATCACCGGTTAATATAAAGGTCAGGATAGACGAGTATAAATGATAAAGCTATAGGCTCAAATACTCGCGTTAGTCCGATATGGTGCCCAACTGTTTGATTACAAGTTATGGAGTCATATTAAAGATCCCACACCCATTAACCCATCTGTAAAATTACTTCACACGACCGGCCAACCTGGACGGCCTACGGAGACTCAGAAGACTTCAACCAGCTAGTGTTCTACATCTCTAAGAAAAGAAAGATTGAAGAAAAGATACCAAAGTCGATGCCAGTGACGAGGCAGAAATAAGTTAGAGTTCAAAAAGTGATAAAAATATTCAGAGTTCCCTGAACTCCTTATTTAGTAATAAATCATCAAAGTGTTCATCAACGAGAATTTATAGAAACAGATTCCCTCTACCAGTGTACCAGTGTTAAATTCGTTTAGTACACCTCTCTAACTTAAATAAGGAATTAAATCCAAATAAGACGGTTTTCACATAAAATAACTCTGAAATAATCCCGACCAGTGAAAATATTTTAGTCCTCAAAACTTGAATTCAATCTTGCTAAGGATACCAGTGTGCAAGGTTATATATTCATAGACAAGAAATTAATATAGTGACTTATCTTAACCTCGTCAAATAATAGTAGCTGATTATACCCAAGTTACGGGTAAAGTGAACATTAAGGTAACCGATTAAGTGTTTATACAATCTTTCGAAAAGAGAATGTTGATTTGATCCTAAAGAAAGGAAATTCAATTTAAGCCGCATTGAGCATACCTGATCTCCATCTAGATCCGCGATCGTGCTAGAAGATATTTGATTAAGTTGTACCATTTATGTTCTCATATCAACACATTCTTGTTCAATAATATGTACTTAGGGAATAAGTGAAATAAAGCAGTATTACAAACTATATTTTGGCATTATATGTATCCTCTATTGTCTTCCTTATATGTACTTGTATGAACTTGGAAATCCCAGTCTCGAAAGAACTCACCTGAACTAATAGTTAAACCTGAAAAAAATCAGGGCATAACATTGGTGGCTACCAATGGTTCTTGATTCGGATAGAAGAAATCATTACATTTCACATACCTTGAAACAATAGAGATAGTATAGTATAACATCATAAATATGGCAGCTGCTCGCTCCCACATTCCCATCCCCAAATACAATGGGGAAACATATGAGATCGAAGACTACATGGACATAGTGAAGCCAGTATTAGACTTGGCATACAACACGGACCGCCTTGGGAAAAGCTGTTTCCCTCGTTGCCTCGCAGGTAACCCCCGCACTCGCCTGGGACCAGTTTAGGCCCATGGTAATTGATGCAATTAAACCATCATTGGGTATTTTCGTCGCCCATGCCCGAATGAAGAACATTAAGTACGAAGGCGGAGTGGTCTTGCCACTGGACTAGTAATCCAATGGACCCGGGTTCGAATCCCAATATGTCAATGGGAAGATATTATTGGGATGGAATTTGTGCTGTACCTAGTATCATTGCATTACTACAGCACACCGAAATGCCAAAAAAATACCCTCATTGTTCCCTGATTAAAGAGCATTGTATGAATATTCCCATATTAAAAAATATGCTACAGGGGGGCAATGCCTAGTGAGTTAATTGCTCAATAGGTGGCGTTCTGAGAGTGTGGGGGATGAGACTGTGAAGCGCAGAGGCGAGGCGGCTTCAGATGTGGAGTTGCTTCGAGCCGTGCAGCTTCACATGTCTCACTCCCTAGACTGGAGCAAGACCTCACGGGCCTCACCGTGTTCAGCAGTGTAGTGTAAAGGCTATCAGCCTATGCCCGAGAGGGAGTAGTTGGAATATAGAAAAAAACACAAAAAAGTGAAAGCTGCTTTTCCCGCTCTTCCTCGAGTTCAGCAGGAACAACATATCCTCGTAAACCTTGTGCAAGTGTTACCATCAGCGGTACAAAAACACTTTGCAGTACATGATCCCGTTGGATTTCAGCGAGATTTAATCACCATCCGAAAAATTCTCGTAGTTCAACCCAAGACCAATACCATTGCCGCCATCAAGAGGTTTACCACATCAAACATCCAGCAGGCCCAGAGAACAAACCAACTTCAACCGACACTCAGCTCCAACACCTAAACCAACCTATCACTCGGGACAATATCAACCCAGCAGACCGAAGTTCACCCCAAATCAGCTGAGAAGGGTGTATCCAAAAAACCAGTCGTACGACAACTATAAACTTAACCCTTAAAGATCGGGGTCGGACTTAAGTCCGGTTCCAATTTGCAGCAAGTTAGGAGCATTATTAAGGTTTTTAAAGGGTTAAAATCGAGTGCAAATGGCCGGGAGCGCAGCGGGCCAGACAGCCGACTCCCAGGGCTTACCGCCGCCCATTAACTCATGTTCCCTGTGTTCTCGAGAGGCCGGCAGTGTAGCCAGTAGTGAGCATAGCTGGGAAAAATATGC
Source organism: Paralithodes platypus (assembly GCA_032716605.1). Taxonomy (NCBI): domain Eukaryota; kingdom Metazoa; phylum Arthropoda; class Malacostraca; order Decapoda; family Lithodidae; genus Paralithodes; species Paralithodes platypus. The sequence goes on from CM064490.1 coordinate 36,255,056, forward strand.
CGCTATACGCTAAACTCCCATGTTACTGGTATCACTGTATGAGAACCACGAGTGCTACGTAGCTCGTTCTGGTCTCATTTTGAAACTTTTAGCGCCTAGTTTTTTGCTAAATAATTTTGTTTTCATGCAGATACTTGATTTATCATGCAGGAGGGCCTGAATATGCCCAAATAAGCCCAAAACTCCCCGCTAGACAAGGGTTAAGAAACAAACTCTCGTAATTATCAATCCTTTTGATTTCCCTGCCTGTAACCATAAATGCTCCCTTCATGATATTCGGGATTCTACAAAATACTGACCAAACCAACCTCGCATATCCGCAACGAGGAAGAATTTGGGAGAAGACGAGATGGAAGAATCCACAGATACTGATAACATAGCTCAAATCTTGACTGGAGAAGAGCAAGACGAAATCCTGGAGGAAGAAGAGACAGACCCCCAGGATTTTAAAACCTCCCCCGCCTACGATGGCTTCGGCGGAGGAGTCTGCTAGTGATAGACCACCCCCAATATACCACCTTGCAAAAATCAATGACATTCCTGTAAGGTTGCTCATAGATACAGGCGCATCTCGATCATATTTTCAACTCTTTTTACGTCAAACACAGGAAGAGATTTGGCGAATTAGAAGCCACAACCACTAAGCTAATCAGTGCGGGAGACATTCCTCTTCAAATCAGAGCAGAAACTAGACCACTTCATGTGACCACCCCCCTACCTCATGCCAACTGTTATCACCCCTTCGTAGTGTTCCATTATGACTGCCAACATTACGACGGGTACTTAGGCTTGGATCTGTTACAGAAGCTTCAAGCACAGGTAGACTGTGGGCAAAGGTTAATTACTTTCAGGAAAAAAAAAAAAAAAAAACGTCAACCCAATTCCCATTAACTCAACCCTCTCAGAACAAGAATGCCCCCTCTCCTTTTCCCACTAGACGAGGAAAAGAACATAAACTCGCCAACAATAATGCAAATCAACAAAATAACCTCCAAGTAAAAACTGAATCTTCAGTGATAACAGCTTCAAACCCCAGCCCGATACAAAATACTCTCTTAAAAGAAGAAAAAAACGTCCAACTTAGCCACCTCTTTTCAGCCTCCTACAAATGAAAAAAACAAACCATACAACCTGTTTGCCTCCTCTCACTGTTATCAGCCCCGCTACCACCAAAAACAAAACTACAATTCCCCCTCAACATCAGAAATGGGTGTCGATTCACCAAATGCCGCAAGATACCATGATTCTGACCCCCACCAAACTCACTACTGGTCAAGATCGTTGCATGATTCAGCCAGCCATTATATTATCACACCAAAATTCCATACTCATAGCAAATATTTCAGATGATGTATTAACCCTACCCAAAGGCCTCATCATTGGGGATTTGGAAACTTTTGATGAAATTGCCCCCACTCATGATGAAAATAACTCCCCTCTTGTGCTACCCACCATTCCCGACACCTTACCCTGCAAGCTCAACAAATGCAACAAGTTCTGCATGAATTCAGCAATGTGTTTGCTCAAACCCCTACCGCAATAGGTAAAACTACCTTAGAGGAACACTCCATCCACAGAACTGGACCACCCCTTCGTCAGACCTCACGTCGAAAATAACCTGTGGAAAGGCAAAAAGAGGAACAGCAAGTTCAAGAGATGTTAGACGCTGGAATCGCCACTCCCTCCGTCAGTCCATGGTCCTCAACAGTCGTTTTAGTAAAAAAAAAAAAGATGGCTCAACATGATTTTGCATAGATTACCGCCGCCTTAATGACACCACGATTAAAGATGCAACCCCGTTACCTCGGATAGATGATTCCCTAGACTCCCTTCATGGCTCCAAATGGTTCACCACACTAGACCTACAAGCCGGATACTGGCAGGTTCCGATTAAAGCAGAACACCAACAAAAAACAGCTTTCTCAACCAGCGGAGGACATCTATACGAGTTCAACGTGTTACCTTTTGGATTATGTAATGGCCCAGCCATGTTCTCCCGACTCATGGAGTCCGTATTAAAAGGACTAACTTGGGAAACTTACCTTGCGTACCTGGATGATGTGATTGTGTACTCAGGAACTTGGCCCGAACATCTCCACAGACTCCGTCAAGTATTACAACGTATCAGGAACGCTGGGTTAAAACTCGAACCTTCCAAATGCGAGATTGCCAGAAACTCGGTAGACTTTTTGGGTCACAATATCTCTGACAAAGGTATATCACCTGATCCCAAGAAATTATCAGCCATCCAAAAATAACAACCCCCCACCAGTCAAAGGGATAAGATCATTTCTCGGATTAGCCACCTATTACCGCCGTTTTGCCCCTAACTTTGCAGAAATAGCCAGACCACTTCATCAGCTAACCCATAAAGACACAAAATTTGTGTGGACACACAAAAGAAATATAGCATTTGAAACCTTAAAAGACAAACTAGTTCAAGCTCCCACAGTATCTTTTCCTGATTACCAACAGCCTTTTCGTCTGTATACCGACGTATCCCTATATGCCATTGGAGCCGTATTAGCTCAAATGCAAGACGGAAAAGAACATGTCATTGCTTATGCCAGCTCAACCCTAAACACCGCCCAACAAAATTATGCAGCCACCAAGAGAGAATGTTTAGGTATTTTCTGGACACTAAACCATTTTCGTTCGGTTGTATTAGGAGCAAAACTTGACATAATAACGGACCACCAATCCCTACAATGGCTTAGAAAATTCGAAACCAATTCAGCTTTATTAGTGCGTTGGAGAGAGACATTTTGTAATTCATTATCGACCTGGCAAGTTACATACGAACGCTGACGCTCTCTCCCGCCTTCCCGTACCAGAACAAATACCCACCAATCTCGCTGCTTTGCAACAAACTGCCCTAGCCAGCATAACAACATCTGTGACCACGACGCCCCCAGAACCGACCCTACTTCAATCTTGGGAAAAGAAAACCAAGCCGAAATGGATTCCAAAACACATCTTCCAAGATCTTAGCCGTTGGGGTGACCAACTTACCACAGAATCAAGACATATAGTTCTAGAACCATGTATAGCCCAAGAATACATGATATCGATTCACGAAAGAAATGGAATTAATTTAGGACAAAAGAAAATGCTCAAAGTCTTCCAAGATCAATACTGGGCCATCAACTCGTCTGGTATTGCAAAAAGAGTCACAGAAGCTTGCAAACCCAGTGCTCTAGGAAAGGATAGATGTAAGACAGCAGGACCAGCAGCAACTATTTCAGCACATAAGCCATTCCAGACACTCTCCCTCGACGTAATGGGACCTTTTCCCGTTAGCCATGGTAAACGTTTCATAGTCACGTTTGTAGACATCTATTCAAAATTCCTAATAGCCTGCCCTACCAAAGATCACAGTGCTCTAACCGTAGCTGAATTACTTGCCACCGAAATTTTACCTATATTCGGTCTACCCATATCCCTACTTTCTGACAACGCCCCCGAATTTACAGGACAAGTTTGGGAAGCCTTCACTAAGAAAAGCGGCATACGCATTAAACACTCATCCCCCTACTGGCCCCAAGGGAATGCAGTATGCGAACGTAGTCATCGGACCATCAATAATCAATTACGCACGAAAATGATTGAATTAAACACCTCTGACTGGCCATCCCAAGTAAAGATGATTCAGTGGGGGATGAACACTTGCCCCAAAGAGGACGGAATTTCCCCCCACGAAAGAGTTTATGGCGTCTTATTACCTTTTCACCATCTTGCTCAACCCTCCCACACTCAACTCACTATTGATCCCCTTCAACATCTGAAGAACTACCTCCATACCGCTCAAACCTGTCAGGATATAAAAAAAAGATACCACCAATAATCAAAATTAATTCGCAATAGGCGACACAGTAATGGTAGCCAAGCTACCAGTCATCAATAAATTAGGTCCACGGTATGTGGGCCCCTACACAATCTCCCAAATCCCAAACCTTTATCAAGTAATAATTAACTACCACGGGGAGACGCGAACCTATAGAAATAGATTAGTCAGAATTTACCATCCGATCATCAAAGAAAGAGAACCCCCTATGTCAGACAGCCAGGCCCAATAACAGACAGGCCCAATGACAGACAGGCCCAATAAGGCCTAACGGCCTTATTGGGCTATCCTTAGTTGGAATTATGCAAGGCTGGTACATGTCATATTTGTAACAAACTATGTGGTACCAACTCTGTAAATTGCTGACTGAATAAATATTATTATTATTATTATTATTATTATTATTATTAACCCCAGATTCAACTCTCCAAAATTCTCCTAATTCCTACCCTAACCCAATACCTGTGCCTACAGTCCCAATTCCCCCTTTCATCCAACCGAAAACTACATCAGCAGACACCAGCATCAGTCAGCAAAAAACTTTTCTTCAACACACACCGCGAACACCGCACCCATTACTTCCTTCTCCATGTGCAACTCCCCCCCAACAACAAACTGAAACCGACACTTTGTGAAGGAGCAGAAGGAAGAGAGAGAATAGGAAAAGAAAGAGTTTGACATTTTTTTAGTGCAAGTTTTAAAGAAGAAAGAGAAGGTAGTGAGAGAGACAATAGATAGAGGTAAGTGTGTAATAATCTTTGGAGATGTGGAAAAGCACCTGGCAGATATGAAGGTAAGAAAGGGAAGTGATGATGAGAAAGTCAAGGGGATTCTGGAATACTTAGACGAGGGTTATGAATGGGTAAAAGAACTGGAGGAGGTGAGAAGGTTAGGAAAATATAAGGGCTAGATGAGACCACTAAGAGTAGAACTTAAGTCAGCGGCTCGCTGGTGTAGTGACTAGCGTCTTGGACTTCCACCCAGAAGGCCCCAGGATCGCGCCCACGCTCAGCGCATTAAAGTTTTTTCACAAGCACTGAGTCGTTACCATCCCTCATGAGCAAGGGGATGGGGTAGTAGTACAGGACCCCAATGAAAATACGCCTAATCGGCCTTATTGGGCTATCCTTAGCTGGCTTAGCATGCGCTAGCTTTAAGAACTATTATTATTATTATTATTATTAGGTCAACGGCAGAAGCAGAAGCCAATGTAAGCTGGAAATTAAATTCGACAGAGCTGAAGCATATAAGGGTAAAAAAGGACCTAAGTGTAGAAGAACGAGAACAGTTAAGGGAACTACAAGCTATGGCTAATGAAGAGAATGGAAAGTTGTCAAAAGAGCAAAAGAATATTTTGTTTGGAGAATAGGGGAAGGGCAATAGGTGCGTTCAATCTGTAGACAAGCTTGCCAGATGTCACCAAATTCGCCAATTTTCGTAATAAAATGTGAACAAGACTAAGAAGGGTGTCAGTTTCTAAATTGTTTGTCGATTTGTCCTGAAGTTAATAGAGTCTTATGACAACCGGTGTTAATCTTATATATACTTCATATATATTATAATAATCTCTTATATATTTTAGCTCACTACTTTATTGTATATTTAAAATAAGAGAGCAGGAAAAAATATTGTGTTGTGAAATAAATCCATTACGAAACGGTAAATACTGGTTGCAAAAAATAAATAGTATATGATTTACCTTCTTTTGTATGCTAATGATATATTTATAATAGTGGTATCTAAATTAAACAACGCTTCTATGATTAATTTGACATTTCATTCAGTTACTTATTTTTCTCTTAATAGGACTGCAGGACTTGAGAAGCAGCTATTTTTGTATAGAGGCTGTTGATTGGCTATATGGATAGGAGTATGATTAGTAAATCAAGATATCTTCATTATTTCATATCTACTGCTTAAATACTTCAATTACAAGCAATTTCAACTATTGAGTGATGTTCTAGAGTGATATCCGAACACCGTGGTATAAAATATGTCACTTAAATACACTATTAACGTAAATATTATAAAGTGAACACAGACAAAATAAAAACATTTAAGAAAAATCACTAAGCGATAGAGGAGACTGCCTGCCGAGACAGCCGAGTTCTGGATCCTATCAACCAATCAGGGGCTGATATCCTATCTTACCAGCATCGTAGATACCCTGGAGCGTGTTCAGTCTACCCAAACGCGCAAACGGGATAGCTCTACTGAACGTGATCGCCTCTGATTCGACGAATCACGTTTGTGATTGTTTGCAATCAGACGGCGATCACGCTAACACTCCCTGGAGGTGACTAGCGAAGCTATCATAACAGTAAGCCTAAATCTCACCTCGACATTATATTATCATAATTAAGCTTAATTAGCCTCCCTCCATGTTATATATGTGTCGCAATATAAATTATAAGGTGGCACACCTATAAAAATCATAGTTATCATGACAATTTTGCTATATATAACATAAAACAAGCAACTTGGAGCGCAACCCTCGCAACTACTTCGTCTAGACTTCAGTGCAGTAAGTGTAGCCTAGTCGGTAACGACTTCGCTTTTAAATTCGTAAGCCTACTCGCAAGGGTTCGAGGCTCGATGAGTTAATGTTTTTTTTTTCGGCTTTTATCTAATTTGTTTCGTTATATATTGGTAATTTTACTATGCCAATGATATATTGTAATGGGTTATAACTTGTACAGGTTTTTGAGCGTTTGTCTATATTATTGATTAATTATTATGTTTTGTATGTGGTTTGTATTTAATTTGTATAGTTATATATTAGTAATGTTACTATGCCAATGATAGCCTATATTTTACGGGTTATAGCCTAACTTGATGTACAGGTTTTTCGGCGCTTGTCTATATTATTGATCGATTACTCTATTTACTTTCTTAAAAACAATTTCTGAGGCATAATTGCATCGAAGTATGTTAGGTCAGTTAAGCTATGTCTAGTAGGGTAGCCTAACCACGCTATAGTTCAATTTTCAAATGTAATCTAATGGTTAACAAATAATATTAATGAACCTTCCATAAATATAGGCTTGCAAATAGCCTATATACACATAGATCGTCAGAAAAAGAAAGTATGCCTATACAGTAGGCCTACATACATTGCCAGTAAGAGATAATATAGCCTATATAGGCTACTATTTAATTCAGCCTGGCTACATAGCCAATATATATAAACTATAGGCCTATAATTTAGCATATTCATAGTCCTACATCGCCTGGAAAAGAACATCTACTTTTTATTTCCCCAATAGACTAACGGAGAATTGTTTGAAAATTACACGGGGAATACAGAGCTACCTTTGCCAGATAAGGACCGTAATAACTTTGTCAATATTTCCTAATAAGATTATAAGATATAATAGCCTGATGGTAGCCTAGCCTACCGTCTGTCTTGAGCTTGAACAAGGCTGCTAACTGTAGCTGACAGTGTGACTACCTTAGTCAATAGTCTATATGGATGGATAATAATATCCAATAATAAAATGTATTAATTGAAATTAATAGACCGAAAAAGCATATGTTACAGGCCTAAAACCTTCGCAGACATCGCCAACAAGATTTGAATTTCGTGCTCATAGCCGCTGACCAATCAGCGACGAGAATCAATGTTTGGCTATTAATGTCGTTCAGTCTGCGCGATCATAAACAGGATTGCCTGATAGGGTAGACTGAACGCGCTCCTGGTGTTAGGAAGGCGCTGCATATGTTAAAAATGCAGAGGCTTGTGATTGGCTAAGGTGAATAGAGATGTAAGCCGAGACTCAGTCAGTCTACAAATCTCGCTTACATATTGGCAAACGTGTTTTGATCAACTTGAATTTGTACAACATTGTGATGGGTATGCATATAATATAATTGCTTAATTTTGAGTATATGTATACAAAGTCTAATATAGGTTATCACCCTTTCATACGGTGACTGGACAACTCGGCCCATGGGACAACTCGGCTCGGACAGCTCGGCCCACTTTTGGACAACTCGGCCACGACGGCGAGACAACTCGGCCCATTATTTGAGACAGCTCGGCCCCATGTTTTGCTATGGGGCAATTTGACGAGACCAGTCAGGATTAGGATGGGGAGAGCTAAGTGGAGGGTTTATGGGTGAGGCCATGTATGCAGCACCAAATCCTGTCCTCTGCGTATTCGCGGCCTTTTCCCTAATATTTTTATTATGTTATTTAGGCTCAATTGTTAGGTTAATTTAAGTTAGGTTAGGTTAGGTTAAGATAATATAATAGTATAAAGGGAAAACAAATCGTGCCAAGGGGCCTAAGATTCTCACGCATGCGCAGAGGACAGGATTTGCAGAATTTGGTGCTGCATACATGGCCTCCCGTTTATGGCGTGTGTGTAATGTGGGCGAAATGTTCGTTTATTGTATAATTATGTCATAGGCTAGTTATCTCGATTCATAATGTGTAAGTTAGGTTAGGTTAGGTTAGGTTAATTAAGAGTTGTCTCGTAATTAACACGGGGCCGAGCTGTCTCGTTTTTACTGGGCCGAGCTGTCTCGCCGTGGGCCGAGCTGTCCCGTGGGCCGAGTAGTCTAGCATTCTTTCGTACGATTATGACGCTTCTTTCGGATATTCTGAGGATATAGCTAGGTACATTTATAATTATCACATCCAAATCGATTATTTGTATATGGATATATACACAAAGTCTTAAAACTGTTATCAAGCTCCGAAAGTCTGAATCGGATTGAGTTTCGACCCTGTGTAGGAGCAGAGTTGAGTTGGCTTGATATTGGACACCCTCTTATGGCATTTGGGTGTGAAATACGACACCATTTCCAGTCTATCGGAGATAGTGATGGTAAAGGAAAATGCGGCAATAAAACATATATCCATTAGATTTATCTGTTAAAACACCATAATGTGAGAAAAATTAATCTAAAATTATACTTGATGTTTTGAAATCACAAGAAAATATATATAGTAAGTATTAGCAATGTTCACATTTTATTATTTAATTCGTGATAAATTAAAGAATCTGGTGACATCTGGCAATTGTGTCCACAGATTGAACGCTCCTATTAAGGAAGTGGTACAGTACATCAGGAGCCACCAAGAACCGAAAGTAAGAGGAGTGATAGGGTTCATGAAGCTACTGGTACAAGCAGTGAGATCCAGCAGGAGGAGAGAGATTGACAAGGCAAGCGAAGAGGAAGGAAACAAGTGAGGAATGAAGCGGATGTTTATAAGATCAAACTGTTAAATGTGCAAGGCCTAACTAGAACTAAAATGCCCGAAATTGAAAAGCTTGTAGAAACAAATACTGTACTATGTCTTACGGAGACACAATTAAAGTACAGAAAAGTGAGCATTTGTGACAAATTTGAAGTCATTGAAAGCATGCATTGAGGCAGTTGGACAAAATTCAAAATAAAGCTATTAGATTAATCAATAACCCTGCAATCACACAGGACCTTCCTACATTATCCATACGAAGAAACGTTGCATCCCTTGCATTATTCTACAGATATTTTCACAGCAATTGTTCCGAGGAACTTGCTTCAATTGTGCCGCCTCTCCACATCTTTCCCCGTAGAACTAGGGCAGCTGAGAGCGCCCATGAATTTACACTTTCTCCTCCACAATGCAGAACTTCTGCTTATCAGAATTCATTTATCCCCAGAGCTACTACTCTTTGGAATTCACTTCCCTCGAATTACTTTCCACAAACTTACAATCTACAAATGTTTAAATCCAGTTGTTACAAACATTTTATGAATGGAGGATGCCTTTAGGCACATGGACCTTTTTGTTTTATCTGTGTTTTTCCTTCCTCCGTTCATTGTCTCTTAAAAAAAAAAAAATGCGAGATATGCAAGGAAAAAAAGGTGGTGGAATAATGATGCTCTACATGGGAAATCAAAGTACAGAGTTTTTGCAGGTCCCCAATGTGATAAAAGACTACATTTATGTAAAAGGTCATATTAACAACCTAAATCTGTTATCTGTTATGTTATAAAAATCGCCACCTGTAAGTGGTACCGATTAGCTTGTCGCCCATCGGTAATTTGTGTAGGGTTTTTTCCCCTAGATAGGTTGCCCGCCAAGGCTATCGAGTCCCATCTACCCGGAAACACCCCTTTCAGATACCAGGGGGACAGCTATCACCAGAGACACCCCTATTACAGGGGGACACACCCCTTTCAGATACCAGGGGGATAGCTATCACCAGAGACACCCCTATTACAGGGGGACCACACACCCTGAATATATTTCTTGTGTATTTCTCAGTAAATGACAAGGACAAAAATATGGGCCTGAGAAAGGAAATAGAGAAACAAATGGAGGGTGTCGGAGATGAACCGGTTATCATCCTTGGCGATTTCAATGGGCACATTGGTTTCAAAGGCCCTCAGAAACTAGACTGGAATGGGATGGTGGTAATAGACTGGATGGAAAAGTATGACCTAATACTATTAAATGATGACTTGGAGTGCAAAGGAGAGTTCACATGGTCCAGAAATGAACAAAAAAGTGTGATTGACTATGTGCTAGTCTCAAGCAGAATATATGATGTATACTGTAACATGATCATAGATGAAGAACAACAGACATTCGACTGCAGTGACCACAACCTAATTGAGCTAAGGCTGAAACTAAAAACTCCAAAGAAAAACTTCTCGAGCAAGAAATGGGAAGTACAAGAATAATACAGGACAGACAAAGAGGTGTAAAAAACTTCATAGAAGAACTTGAAGAGGATCTTAGCAGAGAGGAGACTGCCGACATTAGTGTTCTAAACAGGAAGATAAAAAAGGCTGCAGACAAGAAACTAAAAACTACGTACAAAAGAAAGAAAAACAAATGCAATGAAGAAGTAACAGAACTGCCGTGGATAAACAACACCATACGAAGCGGGATAAAGGAAAGAAAGAGGCTTAACAGACTAATAAGGAATGCAACTTCGGATGAGGACAGTGAACACTATCAACGAAGGTACCAAAATCAGAAAATTCAAGTCCAACAGGAGATAAAAGAAGAGATGTACAAACACGAAGAAAAGATAACAAAGGAAATACAAAGTGGAGGCAACACAAGCAAAAAAATGTGGGTGCATAATTATAAATAAACTCAGAAAGAAGGAAGAAGGAAAAAACAAAGAAATAATCCTATTCAGTCAAGAAGGGGAAGTTCGGACCAATGATGAAGCGAGACAAGAACTTGAAACATATTGGAACGGAGTGTACAAAGCCCACATGAATGATGTACCACAAACATGGAATGAAATGCCAAAGCTCAGTACATATCCCAAGATCTACAGGAAAGAGGACACCAACAAACCCAAAATTTAGAACTTCCAGACAACCAAGAAATACAAATCCATACCGACTTGCTGGAACACATGAGTATATGGCTCTAAAGGCAGAGAAAAAAACTATACCTATGAGGCCCCCCATAATAACCAGACAAGAAGTCAAAGATGCACTCTCCAAATTAAAAAATAACAAATCCACAGGTCCAGACATGTTGAAACCTGAGCTTTACAAAGCTTTTGTTCAGAGTGACATCTGCCTGGATCAACTGACAAACAGCTTTAACAAAATCCTGGAGGATGGTAACACACCAGAAGAATGAAAACTATCAAAAACAGTGATGATACCAAAAGTTAGTAAACCAAAAGCAAACCAGCTGCAACCAATAGCACTAACTGATATATCCTACAAGCTCTTTATGACAACAGCCATAAAAAAGAAGATTGAGGAACATCTAAACCAAAATGGTGAAACCAATGAAACTCAAAATGGTTTTACTGATGGAGGCAGGATAGAAAACAACTTATTATTGCTAAAATACTGTGTGGAGAAGAGTTTCCTAAATAAGAAGCCGCTAATAGTTGTCTATAGACTTTGCAAAGGCATTCGATTCGGTAAAGAGAGGCAAATTAATAGAAGTACTAATGAGGTACAAAATCCACCCCAAAGTCATAGACACACTGGCGAACATATACACAGGAGACACTACAGAAATAAAGTATGGTGAAAATTCAACCCTGAACATTGAAATAACCAGTGGTATCCGACAAGGATGTACAGGGTCAACAACCCTGTTCAAGATTGTCACATACAAAATCATTACAAAACTTGATGCAGAGGCTGACGGGTATCAAGATGACCTCTTCACCTTAAATGCCCTCTTCTTTGCTGATGATGGATTACTTTTGGCTCAGTCTCTACAGCAAGCACACGCTATGATTGACCTCATTGCCAACATTGGACAAGATTGTGGCCTGAGCATCAACAAGAACAAAAGTCATACACTGATATAGGCTACAACATGAGAGAAAAACCAGTAGAGATAAACAACGTAGCAGTCACTAATGAAATCAAATATTTAGGAATAACAGTAACTGACAAGCGGAACTGTTTTAAAAAGCAAAAGGGTATAGCACTAGAAAAAGCAAAGAAACTAGCAAACCTGACCTACCCAGTAATCTCCCAGAGCTGCAACAAGCTACTGATTGGAAAGACCTTCTGGAAGAGTATAGCACTACCATCGATCCTGTACGGCTCGAGCATCCTTGGCTACACAAAAAGCGAAATCCAGAAACTACAGAGAATTGAAAATTCGGTATTTAGACAGATTCTTGGTGCCCCAAGGTATGCTCAGGTTGCAGCGCTGAGGGGAGAAATCGGTGCTTCGTCCATGGAAACAAGAATCATAGGAAGACAGTTACAATACCTACACTATATAGAAAGTGAAAAGGATGAAGGACGTGAGCTTCTAAGAAGAATACTGAGGGAAAGGAAGACATTCAAGAAGGACTACTGGATGGAAACCATCAAGGAAAACATAAATATCATAGGAAACTGCAACCATATTAAGACTATGACCAAAGAAGAACTAAAAAGAAAAATAAAGACCTGGGATAGCAGACTGTGGAAAGAAGAGCTAGCTGAAAAGTCAAGTCTTAAAATCTACAGAAAATGGAAGCAGAATATTAAAGGTGAAGACCAGCTATACGACAACCGACCGTCATCAATAATCTTCTTTAAATGTAGAACGAACAACCTACCACTAAAAGACAGGAACAGACACCATGGAGGAGACACAGCATGTGATATGTGCGGAGCAACAGTGGAAGATCTGAAACATTTCATATTATGGTGTACAGAATTCGAGGAAGAAAGAAAAGGAGAACCACTATTTCAGAGGCCGTACATAGAAGATGAAGACAAGCTGATAGGAGAACTGCTTTTTGAGGAAGAAAAAATCAATAAAACGAAGAATGTGATTTACAACTGTTGGAGAAAAAGGGAAAAGAAGCGTAAAGAAAATCAGTGATATATTAAAGGAAATATTATGAGCACGACACAAATTGAAATTGTAATTGCAATAGTTATAAAGTCATAAAACCTAGGAAAGTGCCGTTGTAAAGGCAAAATCTTTCCGACCTACAACTGAACTGAACTGAACTGAACTACTGAAAGAGGCAGAGAGACAAGTACCAAGTCGAAGCAAGGAGTCGGAGCGAGAGATAATGCAGGGAGCAGGGGACCGGAGAGAGAGTCAGAACATGGTGAAGGTGGAACAGGGGGAGAGAGAGAGGGTACAGGAGATTGTGGAGGGGTAGGGGGGGGGAGGAGAATAGAACTAGCAGGGAATGTGGAGTTAGATCAGGGAAGGGATGGAGGAGGAGGTGAACCTGGTAAAGAGGGAAGAGAAACAAGGAGGAGGTTTCTAATATACTGTGCTACTACACTAATATAGATGGAATAAACAGTAAAAAGGTAGAGTTAGATGATATATTAAAAAAGGATCAACCACAGATAGTCTGTTTGATGGAGACAAAGCTGAACCAGGACTTTGACAGCAATATAGTGTTTAGTGAAGGATATAATGTATGGAGATATGATAGAAAGGGAAAAAGGGGAGGTGGAGTGGCAGTATTAGTTAAGAACCCTATGACAGCAAAGCAAGTGGAGTTAAATAATGACAAGGCAGAAATAATGGCAGTTGAACTCAATGATATAGAAGGAAAAAAGCTAGACATAGCAGTAGTTTACATGCCACCAAAGACCAGAGCATGGAGGGAGTTAGAGTTTGAGGAGATGGTCGAGGATATGATTCAGTCGTTGAGAAGATTGCTTTTAAGAAAGAAGAGATTAATCTTGGTGGGAGATTTCAACTGTGGTGAGGTTAATTGGGAATCGGGAGATGCAGGGCCAAATCAGAGATCCTGGGGAAGTCGGCTATTAGAGTTGGTTACGGAGAATGTACTTGCACAACATGTGAAGGAGAATACTACAATGAGGGGTAATAACGAACCTTCTAAACTCGATCTGATTTTTACAAAAGATCCTCACGAAATTAGTGATATAAACTATCTATGTCCTGTAGGCAAAAGTGATCACATATTACTGAAATGGAAGTTGATCTCGAGTAATGCCACTAGATTAGACAATAGCTATATTAATGACAGACTAAAATATAGTAAAGCTGATTATGTATCCTTGAAAAGATATTTAGAAGGAGTAGATTGAGATCTTATTTTGAAGGAACAAGATGTACAAGGTAAATATAGTAGGTTCCTCAAAATTTATAGAGAAGGAACCAATCTGTTTGTCCCAAGATATAAAACTGGAGATTTTACTAAGCAGAAAGAATAGTTTAATTTGAAATGCAAAAGAGCTTTGGATAGGCGTGATGCAGCTTGGGCTAGATTAAGAAGAAAGAACGCCGAGAGTAATCGGAATAAATATAAACAGGAGAGGAATAGATATGTTAACATAATTAGGCAAGTTAAAATGAACTATGAGAAGAACATAGTAAATAAATGTGAAAGTGACCCTAAATTGTTTTATAAATATATAAACAGTAAGTTGAAGGTAAAGAAACAAATTACTAAATTATGAGTTGATGCTAGGACGTATGAAAATGTATTGGACATGTGCGAGGTAATGAATAACAAATTGGGGTCGGTTTTTAGTAGAGATGAAAGTTTTGACGAACCACAGGCGGGAGTACTGGAGAGTGGTCTTGGCAAGATTGAAATAACTAGAGATGAGCTGTTATCTGCGATGAGAGGACTTGAAGTAAGGAAAGCTATGGGACCGGATGAAGTGTCTGCCTGGGTTTTAACACCTTACGAGCGGCCTATGCGGTTTATTTATATGTACCGCACAGCGGGGTGTTTTTAGCCAAAATAGGGCTGTTTACGTGATCATTTTCATGCCTAAATAAGACCCAGAACGTAAAACAAGTACCTATCCCTGAAAGGGCATAAACAGAGCTTTCGAATGACACCATAACGATCCTTGTATGATGGATAGTTTTCTTGCAATAACCGTGCAACGCGAGTGCAAAAAGCAGGTAATTCGGTACTTTCGGTACATAATTGAGTATGTAGCGAGTGAGAGAGGGAGGAGGGAGCTGAGATTTGTGTCAGTAGGTTCGCCGCGGTGGTCTGGAGCAGTCATACGCTCGCTAGTCTCCTGCCACCACTTGTCTCTCTCTCTCAGCCACATTACGTGCTGAAATTGCCACTCTAGTTATGTCGAGCGCCGCCACATAGTCCAGCTTTATTTAACTCGACTTAAGTGGTGGGCCGCTTTTTAAGGGTTAAAGGAGTGTGCAGAGCAATTATTAGTGGAGCCTGTGAGGGGCATAATTCAAGCTTCCTTAGATAAAGGACAGGTTCCTGTTGAATGGAAAAGAGCTAATATCATTCCGATATACAAGAATGGAAACCCTGAGGACCCATTAAACTATAGACCAGTTTCACTTACTAGTATTGTATGCAAGATTTGTGAAAAGCTAGTTAGGAAGAGATGGATGAAAATGTTGGAGAGAAGAAGATAATAACTCCAAAGCAATTTGGATTCAGAGAAGGGACATCTTGTGTTACCAGTCTGCTATGTTACTACTGTATAGTAGGGTGATAGATGTACTGCAAGAAAGAGGCGGATTGGTGGACAGCGTCTACTTAGACCTTTCCAAAGCATTCGATAAGGTACTACATAAGAGATTGTTATCTAAGCTTGAGACAATAGGATGTGTCAGGGGGAGTTTGCTGAAATGGATGGGGAGCTATTTAACTCCTTCAGACATATTATGTTCCAGTAAGTCCGAGGAGGCGCTTGACATGGCTTTTGGGTCTTGAATTTGGCTCATGAGCGTTGTCGAAGCCTTACATTTTTCTCGAATTCCATCCACCAGAATGCTGTTTATTGTTTATTGTCAATGGAAAGAGGAATATTTATAGTACATGATAAAACAAAACAAAAATGTAAATAAATCGAAATATGAAAGTGTAAATGAGTCCGGAATACAATTATTTCCCATGCAATTGTCTTCACACCGTCTTATCTCTAAATTGTGAGTGATGACCATATATTTTGTTTTTTGCTCAAATAATAGTATTTTTTCTCCTCTTTCCAAATCTGAAAACAGAAATTGTTTATCTTCAATAGTTCTCAAGCAGTGACCGAAAAAAATAACTATGATTTTGATTTATATGGTTTATAACATTTTAGATTTATTTCGTTGCTACGAAGTGTATGGTTTTAAATTTAGGCTGTATGAATACGGCAAATAATACTGATGAGTATAAAACAAACTAGAAGTTCCTAGGACAAATACTTTTTGCGCTATGAATATTTGAAATGAAGAGCCAAAATGCGAATATTTGCGCTTCACCCGTCTCTGTTCCGGCGATGCTAGCCGGGTTCCGAGCTGTTCCCCACCTCGTCGTTGCATTATTTGCTCGGATACGTATATAACTGTATATATCACCGGAATCGGAAAATTGTGCTCTTTCCAATGGTGAAAACCAAAATAATATAGCATAATTGGTTCGCGAGCTATGCGCAATTGTTTCCATGCATTGTTATTGTTATGAAAATATATGAGAATGTTTATACAGTTGTACATCTTTGCCACAATATATAACTTTTATATAATTTTCCTTGCCAATAATTGTATAATGTTCATAGAAGACATGTCAGTCATGAAGGTTGTCAATTTTACTTACCTGGTAGGGCCACAACCTTTTCCAACGAGAAGGGAAATGGCTCCTGGGTTGACACTGAAAAAACAAAATAAGAAAGCTAGGTTATCTTCAGGTAATAAATTCAGAAATAATTCTATTGTACACGTAAATAAAATAAAGTAATGCATATATATTCTGACATACGGAGCCCTGTATGTTAATTTAAGAGTTAGAATTAGAGTTGAAGGAGCCCACTACCCAAAAACGGTGAAGCAGACTAGCGAACGAGCGAGTGGGCAAACCATCTCGCCCCATACCAGCATGCTAGCCTTCACACCTCGATGACCGATGCTATGACGTATGATCGACGCCAGGAGCTGTGAGTGGACCATGCACCTGTTATGTGATTCGAGGAGCTATGATTGGAGCCGGCACCACCCGCCGCCTCCTGATTCGTTCCTACACCATCATTGTTTGGTATATAAGACCCGAGTTGTGGGCATTCAAATCAGTCTCATTTGGAGTTGGGGAAGGTGAACTTGCAGCTGGAGGAAGACGGGGTGAAGTATTATAATGGGATTGTGACTGTCAGTCAGATTATATAAATGTGTGTTAAGTGTGTTCGGTGTAAACACTTATGTTATGTTGGTTAGTGAGATATGTGATTGGGAATTAACGTGAACACTACTATTATGTGTTTAACTATTTGATTGGGAATTAACGTGAACACTACTATTATGTGTTTAACTATTTGATTGGGAATTAACGTGAACACTACTATTATGTGTTTAACTATTTAATTGCGAATTAACGTTAACGCTATTATTATGTACTTAACTATTTTAGTTGACTTACTTGTGGACTAAAGCAACTCTTTAAGTAATTGGGTTATGATGAAAGTAATACTATTGTTTTATATTAATACTTACGAGTTCTTTCATTTTCTTTGAATTAAGCTTACATTGCTTAATGGTGCTTAGTACGGTGATGCTATTGTCTCGTATTAGTAATATCGCCTTAGACTAACATGGCTGTGTTAATATTACTTCTAGTGATTTCCTAAGCTGAAGAAAATTCTTTTGCTTCA
This sequence comes from Paralithodes platypus, assembly GCA_032716605.1. Taxonomy (NCBI): domain Eukaryota; kingdom Metazoa; phylum Arthropoda; class Malacostraca; order Decapoda; family Lithodidae; genus Paralithodes; species Paralithodes platypus. The sequence goes on from CM064490.1 coordinate 36,272,946, forward strand.
AAATATTATATTTTGCTTTTCATATTATTTGAGTGAGACCTGAATCGAATCTATGAAACGATCCTGTAACTTTATTTACTCATAATCAAACCTCAATGTTACGTGGTTAAGAAATACATTTAACTAATTATTAAATATATATCTAACTTTTTATGTGACTTTGATATTACTCCTGATGATAATAATAATATAATACTATTAACGTAAGACAAGAACCAAGAATAATTACATTAAATATAAATAAAAGGACATAAGAAAACTATCTATTCATTTCAAAGAGGGTAAGAGACAGAAATATTCTTACTTTAATATTTATCTTTCAAGACTTTTTATAAAATTAATAGTCCTTCTTTAGCTATATACTTATTCGGTTCATAACCATAGCCTACTAAGCTTCGGTTAAATAATAATTCTTTATAAATACTACATGACTTTAATTAGTTTCAGTATTTTTCATAAGTAAAGAGTATCAGTCAATAAAGGATACCAAGTCCTAAGATCCAAAAGGAAAGAAAGCAACAACAGGAAATTATTTTATTAGATTTTACTTTTGTTTTGCCTTCAGCTGACTGATACCTTAATATATATCTCTGTGCTATCTAGATTCATCAAGTTAACCACTTGAGGATCAAGATACGTAACAGAAGAGTGGCGACCTTGCCAGGATTCGTTTCATACAGTTTCACTCAGTTTCATTAACGTTTCACTACTTAAAAATCAAATATTAATCATGCCTCAACTAATTAATAACGAAGATGCTCGAGTTTTCATAGAATCAGAACCCACATCCCCTGATATTGACTGTCTGTCAAAATCTGAACTGAAAGTGCTTGCCTCACATCTCAAACATGTCTAAAGTAGAGGTGGCTCAGACCATAAAAACCCACCTGTTCCCTGTAGAAGGCAAGGAGGGTGACGGAGCAGTTGGTGGGATCCCTAGTAAACCTAGCCAACTTGAACAATTGCCACCTGGTTTGACCGGTGATCAAGTACTGGAACTAGCTAGAATAAATGCCGAAGCAAAGACCGAACAAGCCAGACTAAATATAGAACTAGCCAGAGTAAATGCCGAACAAGCCAGAGCAAATATCGAAGAAGCCAGAATAAAGACCGAACATTATCAATATCAATATCAAACGGCTCAACTAAATGTCAATACGAATGCTCCCGTAATTGCTCCCCCTCTGGGATTGACTATGACTAGTGTCATTCCACCCTTCACTGAGGATAATGTGCAGGATTTCTTTGTTTTGTTTGAGGAAGTTGCTGGAGGTATGAAGTGGACAAGAGATCAATGGCCTTTTATGTTGCAAACTGTTTTGACAGGGCAGGCTCGAGCCACGTATTTGTCAGAAGTAGCAGAAGTTAGGCAGGATTATGACAATCTCAAAGAAGCTATCTTAAAAACCTATCAATTGCAGCCTGAGGCTTACAGGCAATCTTTCCGAAAAAACCAGAAGAAAGTAGAAGAAACCCATAAGGTATTTGCCAGGACCATGACTAAAACTTTCAATCATTGGGTCAAGAGTAAGAAAGTCACAAGCTACAACGATCTGAAGGAGTTGGTCCTGTTAGAAAATTTCCTATGGAAAATTGATTCTTCTGTATCCTATCATTTAAAGGGGAAAAAGGTAGATTGTCTTGCCGACGCCGCTGACATGGCTGACACATACGTGCTCAACAACAAATTTCGTGGAAAGAAGCCCTACGATAATTCTAGTTCTAATTTTAAGTATCCCAATCACAAATCTGACAGACCCAGTCACAAGCCTATAACGTCTTCCCCAGCTAGCCAAAATAGAATTGTTCCCCCAACTAAAAATGCGACTCAGGGCAATGGTAACAGAGGTGGGCCCCAAACTAATAGTAATGCTCAAAGAGGGAACGTTCCCGTATCCCCTAAAGTATGTACTTTTTGTGGCAAGAGAGGCCACCTAGCTTATCAGTGCTGGGCCAAGGAGAGAACCGAGAGATCGGGGCAGACAGTTGCCGCCGTATCTCAAACTCCATATGTGCCTGTAATGCAGGACTCCCGACAGAAGGAGTACCTAGCACCAAAAGTTCCTTTTATGCAGGACTCTCGACAGAAGGAGTACCTAGCAGCTAACGTAAATCATCTAGACAGGGGTGTAGTAGCATGTGTGGTGCAACCCACTAGGGTTAAGCCAATAATAATTTCACCATCAGTGCAGGACAGTTACCGTCCCTTTATTTCATCTGGCAACGTGAGATTAAATGGTTGCATGCATGAGGTAAAAATTCTGAGAGACACAGGTTCTACTAGCACCCTCATGGTGAATCCTTACACTGAGTGCCCACCTGGCGAACCAGTTGTAATGAGAGGTGCTGGAGGCCAGTTTTATGCATACTTGGTAAAAGGCGAAATTGAATGTGAGTTACTACAGGGTGAGGCCACCATAGCTTTGTGTAGGTCCCAAGATATCCCTGTGACTGGGGTTACTCTCCTTTTGGGGAATGATGTAGCAGGTGAGAAGGTCCGACCAGACCCCATTTTGTCACTTTCCCCTGTTAACGAGCCACTAACCGGTGAGCTCGAAAAGGAGTTGCCAACTGTTTTCCCTGTGTGTGCTGTCACACGTTCAATGTCTCAAGTAGCAGTTCCCTCAGACAGAAATGTACCGAATGTAAGAGTTGATGAAAGGGATGATGAGAGTGTGAATGATGCTCCAACTGTGCCTGATGATGTGACTGAGGTGGATTTATCTGACACCTTTATGGCTCATCTTGACCCTAACGATGACCATGAAACCCCTCCAAATTGTCCTAGTGGCCTGGTAGAGCTACAGAGAGATGATTGTGAATGCAAGGAGTTAGCTGCCAGGTCCGTGAGTGAAGAGGAATGTGAGAAGGAGGGTGGTGAATGTTTCTACCTCAAAGGAGGAGTATTGTGGCGAAGATGGAGACCGCCACACAGACCAATCGATGACGGGGCTTGGGACGTCCATCAAGTAGTAGTCCCCAAACCTTGTCGTAAAGATATCGTGGAAATGGCACATTGTATACCATTGGCAGGACACCTAGGTGTGAGAAAAACTCTAGACAGAATCAGATCCCACTTTTACTGGCCAGGAATGCGTGCAGATGTAGTGGAGTGTTGTAGAGTGTGTCACACTTGCCAGATGACAGGAAAACTCAATCAGAAGGTGCCTGTACATCCTCTGGTGCCCTTGCCCGTTTTCGAGAATCCTTTTACTCGGGTGGTAGTGGACATTGTAGGCCCATTGCCTAAGACTTCCCAAGGTAACATTTATTTATTAACTATCATGGACATGGCAACTCGCTACCCAGAGTCTATACCCTTAAGGACTACCTCTGCTCCAACTGTAATCAAGGAACTGCTCAAATTTTTCACCAGAATGGGTTTCCCCCATGAGGTGCAAAGTGATCAAGGAACTAATTTTACCTCTAACATTTTCCAGCAGTCCCTGAAGGAGTTGGGTATCGAGCATGTAAAGTCTAGCACCTACCACCCAGAGAGTCAAGGGGTTCTCGAACGATATCATCAGACATTAAAGGGAATGTTACGTAAGTATTGTACAGAGACCGGAGTTGAGTGGGATAAGGGGGTACCTTTTCTTTTATTTGCTACTCGTGAGGTTCCAACTGAATCCCTGGGTTTTTCCCCTAATGAGCTAGTTTTCGGTCACCAGGTAAGAGGTCCTTTGCAACTATTGCAGGATAGCCTAGTTGGCCAGGAGGGGAACCAAAACCTCCTCAAGTATGTTTCAGATTTCAAAACCCGGCTGAGATCCTCATGTGAGTTTGCCGCTCAAAACTTGACAGTGGCTAAAAGCTCCATGAAGAAATGGTATGACAGAAAAGCCCGTGAGAGGGAGTTTAAGCCCGGTGATGAGGTTTTGGTCCTGCTCCCCCTTTTTGGCCAACCATTATCTGCCAAGTTCAGGGGCCCATATAAGATCATTCGGAGGGTGAGCATTACCGATTATCTAGTAACTACCCCAGACAGGAGAAAGCCCACGCAAGTATTCCATATAAATATGTTGAAGCCCTACCATAGGTCCCCTGATTCCTCTCCTCCAGATTCTCCCACTGTGGCAGTGAATGTCAGGACCTGTGAGCAGCCTGGTGCGGACAAAGTCTTCAGTTCTCTTACTGACCCGCAACAGACTGTTCCAGAGCCTGAAGGTATCCATGCAGACTTTGACTTGTCATGTAGCCTATCCAACTTTCAGTATAATTCAGTGGCTTTGAGGGAATTACCATCTAAACTATGTCATCTTCCCTCTGATCAAGCGAACCAACTAATCTCTGTTTTATCTCAGTCTCCCAGTGTGTTCCGTGATACTCCAGGGCTCACTTCTTTGGCCGTGCACGACATCGACGTAGGGGATGCAACTCCCATTAAACTATCCCCCTACCGTGTCTCGCCACAACGCAGGAGTATACTGCAGGTCGAGCTTGACTTAATTTTTTCAAACCAGCTGATCACAAGGGCCTTCAGCCAGTGGAGTAGTCCGGTCATACTTGTGCCGAAGCCAGACGGGAGCCATGGGTTTTGTAGGGACTATAGGCAAGTCAATGCTGTCACAAAGAACGATACCTACCCACTGCCACGGATCAAAGATTGCATTTACCAGTTTGGCCTCATGCAGCAGTAAGTATAATTTAATGAGAGGATTTTGGCAATTAGCTCTCCCTTGTAGCGAGGTAAATATCATGCTTTTGTAGTGCGCTTTTAAGCCTTCAGCTGTGAGATGCCTTGCAGTTCGAATAACGCTCCAGCTACGTTCCGGCTATGTTCTGATGTGGTACCTGGAGACGTTGCCTACTTTGGGTGATATCCTTATTATATCCTCATTATAATCTTGCTGTTGCCAATCTGGTGGTGAATCTATTTATGTATTATGTTTAATATTATGTACTATACTCCTTAAACTCTTTTCTAGGGGGGAGGTCTGACATACGGAGCCCTGTATGTTAATTTAAGAGTTAGAATTAGAGTTGAAGGAGCCCACTACCCAAAACGGTGAAGCAGACTAGCGAACGAGCGAGTGGGCAAACCATCTCGCCCCATACCAGCATGCTAGCCTTCACACCTCGATGACCGATGCTATGACGTATGATCGACGCCAGGAGCTGTGAGTGGACCATGCACCTGTTATGTGATTCGAGGAGCTATGATTGGAGCCGGCACCACCCGCCGCCTCCTGATTCGTTCCTACACCATCATTGTTTGGTATATAAGACCCGAGTTGTGGGCATTCAAATCAGTCTCATTTGGAGTTGGGGAAGGTGAACTTGCAGCTGGAGGAAGACGGGGTGAAGTATTATAATGGGATTGTGACTATCAGTCAGATTATATAAATGTGTGTTAAGTGTGTTCAGTGTAAACACTTATGTTATGTTGGTTAGTGAGATATGTGATTGGGAATTAACGTGAACACTACTATTATGTGTTTAACTATTTGATTGGGAATTAACGTGAACACTACTATTATGTGTTTAACTATTTGATTGGGAATTAACGTGAACACTACTATTATGTGTTTAACTATTTAATTGCGAATTAACGTTAACGCTATTATTATGTACTTAACTATTTTAGTTGACTTACTTGTGGACTAAAGCAACTCTTTAAGTAATTGGGTTATGATGAAAGTAATACTATTGTTTTATATTAATACTTACGAGTTCTTTCATTTTCTTTGAATTAAGCTTACATTGCTTAATGGTGCTTAGTACGGTGATGCTATTGTCTCGTATTAGTAATATCGCCTTAGACTAACATGGCTGTGTTAATATTACTTCTAGTGATTTCCTAAGCTGAAGAAAATTCTTTTGCTTCAAAATATTATATTTTGCTTTTCATATTATTTGAGTGAGACCTGAATCGAATCTATGAAACGATCCTGTAACTTTATTTACTCATAATCAAACCTCAATGTTACGTGGTTAAGAAATACATTTAACTAATTATTAAATATATATCTAACTTTTTATGTGACTTTGATATTACTCCTGATGATAATAATATAATACTATTAACGTAAGACAAGAACCAAGAATAATTACATTAAATATAAATAAAAGGACATAAGAAAACTATCTATTCATTTCAAAGAGGGTAAGAGACAGAAATATTCTTACTTTAATATTTATCTTTCAAGACTTTTTATAAAATTAATAGTCCTTCTTTAGCTATATACTTATTCGGTTCATAACCATAGCCTACTAAGCTTCGGTTAAATAATAATTCTTTATAAATACTACATGACTTTAATTAGTTTCAGTATTTTTCATAAGTAAAGAGTATCAGTCAATAAAGGATTATTATAATAAAGGATACCAAGTCCTAAGATCCAAAAGGAAAGAAAGCAACAACAGGAAATTATTTTATTAGATTTTACTTTTGTTTTGCCTTCAGCTGACTGATACCTTAATATATATCTCTGTGCTATCTAGATTCATCAAGTTAACCACTTGAGGATCAAGATACGTAACAATATATATACAAGGTGTCAAACAAAATATAAAGAATGGTAAATGGTAATGTATGTGTGTGGATATATTTATATATATATATTATATATATATATATATATATATATATATATATATATATATACAAGGTGTCAAAAAAAATAATGGTAAAAACAATGTGTGATTGTGTGTATTTATATATAGCATTATATATATAAGGTGTCAAACCAGAGAAATATGTGCAAATTTCCAAGCCACCCAAAGAGGTACTGCACTTGACTCGTTATTTTTTTAGAGTGGTTTCCCCAGGAGGCCTATATCCACTGTAGTGCAAATTGTAGTAGAAATTGACTTGTGCTTTTTTTTTTTTTTTTTTTTTTTTTTTATGATGATGATGGGTGAATGAAGGTGGGCCCCGAACCTCTGAAGTGATGATTGAATGAATGAATGAATTATTGAATGAATGAATGAAAGGGTGATGAAGGTGAATGAAAATGTGATGAAGGTGAATGGAAGAATGCATAAAGACTGAATGAATGAATGGGTGATAGTGATTGGAAAGGAATAATGAAGGTGAATAGGAGAATGCATAAATGAATGAATGAATCGTGCAAAGATCCTGGCTATAGGACATCTGCATCGAGTTGATGGTACTTGTTGAAGCAACCATTGACATCGATGCAGAGGCAAACGAGGCAAGACTTGCATCGAAAGCTTGTGTCCTTGCGAATTTGGTCCTTCGTGTAACACAGATGGCACCGCCTTCGCTTTTCGTCAGGGTTCTTCTCGAGAACGTGTTCCAAGTTCCTGTTGTACAGGTCATGGTCCAGTACAACAGGACGTGGCTTGGAACCCCTTCCTCGAAGAGGACCTCTCCGACGGCCTCTTGGTGCCTGAGCCCTAGCTTGAACGTCCATTACTAGTGGAGCCCAGTTGGCATCCATGATGGGTGCTTCCCGAGCGCCACCAGCAGCAGCAGCTGCACCCGGTACTACTGGTGCGGGGGGGTCAAGTGGTAGGACATCCACTTTCTCCTCATCATCAGTAGCATCGTCCGATACTGGTGCCGCCTGGGGTGCATTCTCAGCGAGTGCTCCCCCGACGGCAACAGCAGCAGCAGCAGCATCTGGACCTGGTGAGGGGGGGGGGGTCATGAAGGAGTGCTCCCCCAACGCCTCCACCAGCAGCAGGAGCACCAGGAGGAGTGCCAGGATCATCAGCAGGAGCAGCTGGGGAGTCTGGATTGTCGTCCGGTGGGGGCGACCCAGCTGAGCTTCCGGAGGATTGCCGACGCCGCCTGCCTCGCCTGAGACAGGCGCATGGCTCATACTGACCTTCCGGCAAATCCTGTGCACGCCGGATGCGTCTCCCCGACAAAGGCCACTCTGTAGGGTTGAAGTACAACAAGGAACGGACTACGCTTTCCTGGAATGCCAGCATAGTCATCTTCCTGCGGGGGTTGCACTTCTTGAAGAGTACGAAGGCATTGAAGAGGGTCATTTAGATGAAGTAGAATATGATCTTCTTCGTCCATTTGACCGTTCTTCGCTGGATGGGGTAGTACTGGATCATCTGATCGAAATGAACCACCCCATCCATGTGGCGGTTGTAGTCGTCAACACAAACGGGTTTCATGATGTTCTTGCGACTCCGCTGCCACCTGCCTTGTACCTTCTTCTTAACAAAGGACTGCTTTGGAATGGTGCTCTGGTCGTGGAAGGTGGACACCATGTTGACAATCCGTTTGTCTTTCCAAAGCATCACTAGGGTTGTGCCGTTGTTCATTGCCTCTATTGCATCGTCTTCCAGTGTCGCTGCATGGGCAATGTCGCGCAACCGCTTCGGAGCCCCTCGTGCAAGCCTCAGGGTGCCACACACATATATCTGGTGGTGTGTGAGCATGTGGTGGCACAGGTCAACTGAGTCGTAAAAGTTGTCCATGAACAACTTGTAACCCATGCCTTGCAGGGACTCCGTTAAACCCTCAACCGTTTTCTGGAGAGTTTGACCAATACCAGTGTAGACTTGAAAGTCATACACGAAACCAGTCGTGGACTCTGCCAGGATGTACAGCTTGATGGCGTACTTCGTCGGCTTCATCGGGTTCTAGCACTTGAATGAAAGGCGACCCTTCCACCCAAGGCAGCCTTCGTCGATGGACACCTTCCTCTCCGGGACATAGGCAAGCTTGAAGCCAGCAAGCAGGTAGCGCATCACCGTGCGGATCTTCACTAGCCTCTCTTTGGTCTGCTTGATGACTGCCTTGCTGTTGAATGTGTGGAAATTGCTCAGCAAGGCTTGGAACTTGGAGACCTGCATGGTCTTGCGAAACATTGGGTAATTATGGAGTCCATCATTTAACCAGTAGTGACGCACAGTGGGGAGTTTGTTCACACCCATGAGGAAGTACAGGCCAAGGAATTTGGCCATGTCCTCCTCACTGAATGATGTCCAGAGAGAACCAACGAATAAGGCATATGCGTTGGTCTCACTCACCAGGAACCTGAGCAGTTCTCTTGTAAAGAAGAGCTGGAAGAACTGCAGTGGTGTCACTGGTGCTGGAACCCGCAAGCCGGGGGAAAGGATCAACGTTGGGTGTGAACGGGTCTGAAGTCCACTCGTGATCCTCAGCATACACGGTGGGGGGGCGTGGAGGTGCACGTGCTGGGAGAGCACCACGTCGTCCGCCTGGACTACGTATGTAACCTCTGCGGCCCCTGGGCCTACCACCTAGGCCCTTCATGGGCCCAGATTTTCGGCGGGGAGGGGGAGGGGGTGGGGGGTCGTCTTCTGCAGAAGACGAAGGGGGTGGGAGTGATGGTGGATGTGATGAGGGTGATGGAGAAAGTGCTGTGGGGGTGATGGTGGATGTGATGAGGGTGATGGAGAAGGTGCTGTGGGTGGATGAAGTGGGGCAGGAGGAAGCCTTTGTGGAAGCTCCTCATCGATTGCCGCAGCAATCTCATCGTGCATGATTTGGCGATGTTCAGGCGGAACAAACGCCATGTAGCGCGCCTCGCTGCCCCCGCTGTTACCCAAGGAGATCAGCGAGGGGGAGGCTACGTTAGGAGACAGGACATGTGATGGTGGGGTGTTTAGACTACCCACCGGCAGGAGTGAAGCCAGGATGCGGGGGCTGTCTGAGATGTTGCTGGCCGGTGATTCTACGTGAGGTAACAAGGGATCGCCATGCAGGGTGTGTCGTGAAGCAGGAGAAGAAAAAGAATAGAATGATGTGTGGAAGTCCGGGAATGGTAATGGTGTGAAGCATTGAGTGGATGGTGATGGTTGTGGTGTGAAGACATGAGTGGATGTTGATGGTTGTGGTGTGAAGACATGAGTGGATGTTGATGGTTGTGGTGTGAAGACATGAGTGGATGTTGATGGTAGGATGGGTGCTGGTAGGAGGCGTGTGGGTAGGACGGGTGGGGATGGATGAGGTGGAGCAATGTGTAGTGATGTACGGGGTAGGGGGACGGGTGTTGATGAGCGGCGAGGTAGGGCGACGGGTGTTGATGAGCAGCGGCGAGGTAGGGCGACGGGTGTTGATGAGCAGCGGCGAGGTAGGGCGACGGGTGTTGATGAGCAGCGGCGAGGTAGGGCGACGGGTGTTGATGAGCAGTGGTGAGGTAGGGCGACGGGTGTTGATGAGCAGTGGCGAGGTAGGGCGACGGGTGGAGTTTGTGGAGGTGGAGGTGGAGTTGGTGGAGGTGGTGAAGGGTCGCCCTCAATGAGAATCCTCCTCCTCTTCCCCCTAGGCGGTGGAGAATGGGTCAAATCATCATCCGTCTCACCCGTCTCATCCGTCCACTCCACTTGATCGCTCCCCATGTCGTCCTCGCTCTCACTCTCACTGCTGTACATGTCCAGGATGGTAGCAAGGACGGAGGCCAGCTGGTGCTCCGGGATGGGGCGTTTCCTACTCATGGCTACCTCCTGTCGACTAGATGTGTAACTGATCTGTAATGGGAGGGGGGGGGGGGGGTATAACAAAAAATACAAAACAGAAAAAAAAATATATATATACAGTATATATCAATCTACAATTAGAAAAAAAAAAAAAAAAAAAAAATCTCTCCCCCCCCCCCCTCCCCCCCCCCCCCCCCCCAAAAAAAAATATATATATATATGGGGGGAGGGGAAGGGGGAGGGGAGGGGGGGAGGAGGAGGGGAGTATATAATAATATATAATAAATAGATACTAGCCTAGTAATATTTATATGGGGGGCAGGGGGAAGAGGGAGAGGGAGGGGAGGGGGAGGGAGAGGGATGGGTGGAGTATAATAATAATATATAATAAATAGATACTAGCCTAGTAATATTTATATGAGGGGCAGGGGGAAGAGGGGGAGGGGTGTGGGAGGGGCAGGGTGGGGAGGGAGAGGAGGAGTATGATAATAATATATAATAAATAGATACTAGCCTAGTAATATTTATATGGGGGGCAGGGGGAGGGGGAGGGGGCATAATAATAATAATAATATTAATAATATTTTATTTCAGACTCACACAGTACAGAGGGGACCATACTGGGGTCCATATACCTTACAGTAACATAAATATATAAATATATATAAGCTACTGTACATAGGCTACATAAAATAAAAAGAAATTAAATAATACCCAGCTTGCTATCATGTAGTTCACAGCACTGCCTCAACCAAAAACAGTGGTCATCAAACTACTGTGTTACCAAAACCACTGTCCTAATTGTGTACAGTACCATGCCTCACATCATTTAGCTTCCGGTACAGTATGTTGCTACAGTACAGTATAGGAATATCGGTACTGTACTGCACTATGAGGATCAGTACCGGTATGCTAATTCTGTAGAGTAGCAGACCTGAAATCATTACTTAAGGTTAAATATAGAGCAACTTCCTCCAGTGTGCCTGGATTCTGGAGGTGTACACTATGCTTGGAGTTTGTAGCATTTTAATGATCCTGTTCTCAGAAGTGTTAAGGCGCTGAATGAATTTATATGTTAGCTTTCTAATGACCACCACGACCACCACCACCTCCACGACCACCACCACCACCTCCACCACCATGACCATCACCACCACGACCACCACCACCTCCACGACCACCACCACCACCACCACAACCATCACCACCACCACGACCATCACCACCACCACGACCATCACCACGACCATCACCACCACCACCACGACCATCACCACCACCACCACCACCACCACCACCACCACGTCCACCTACTCGTGGCCATCACCATCACCATCACCACCACCACCTCCACCTACTCGTGGCGACATAAAAATGTTGACTGTACTTACTCACACTGCTGAGATTCCCTCGTGGCCACCAAGCCGTATATGTAGAGTGCTTTTGCCAATAAAAAACTTACCTCCCAAGCACTTTCCACCACTAAATTATCGAGCAAAAATGCACAGGGCTGAGGGAGCATGGCGACATATTCTCGACCAGTCATGAAAGTTTTTTCACTACGAAACACTAATACAAGTAAGATACACTACTTGAACTGATAAATAGCAATATAATTGACTCGATATTATATGAAAGTGATCCACAAACAAGCGAAACGTATAGGCAAAAAGCATGGCCCCTCGTGGGCTCCACCACCTTGGTCACGTAGCCTACACCAGAGAATGCTCGACCAGTAATGAAAGTTTTTTCACTAAGAAACACTAATACAAGTAAGATACACTACTTGAACTGATAAATAGCAATATAATTGACTCGATATTATATGAAAATGATCCACAAACAAGCGAAACCATGGCCCCTCGTGGAGCCCACCTTGGTCACGTACACCAGACTAGCATAACACATCACTAACATGGTTATTATACCCTAAACAAGACTAACACAATAATCCATCGATAACCCAACGATATAGCACTTCGTTTGGGTTATATTAGGGCGGTAATACCAGCCAGGCTGGGCAAAATGGAGGCCCCTTGGTTTAAAGGGCCGCGCACACCCACCTAGTAGACTGGCTGCTGGGAAGAAACTGACTCTTTCTACCCCCGCGGGGCCCTCGCAGGGACGCTAGGGGGTTGCTAGATGTTTCCACATGTACATCTAACTTATGGGACTTACCAGCCAAAAGACCGGCTCAATAGCGTCATAAACTTATTTTCTGGCAATAAGTGGAGGTGGTGGTGGTCGTGGTGGTGATGGTCATGGTGGTGGTGGTGGTGGTTTTTGGCTCACTCTGCCATATGACGCGATCGCGTCATATATATCTGAAGGAGTTAACAGATAGGGATATGAGGACCAACACTAGAGGAACTTATTCTCATCTTGGCGGAAAGTTGAGAGTGGTGTGCCACAGGGATCTGTGTTGGCAGCTCTCATGTTCCTTATGTACGTGAATGACCTGCCGATAGGCTTAAACTCCTACATGTCAATGTTTGCAGATGACGTAAAAATTATGAGACAAATAACAAATAAAAGTAGTTGTGAGGAGCTGCAAGGGGATTTAGATAAAATATACGAATGGAGCACCAAGTGGAAAATTAAATTTAATATAAGTAAATGTCATGTGTTAAATATGGGAAGAAGTGTGAATAGACCAAATTGGGAGTACAGGATTGGAGACAATATAATTAGCAAGGCCGAAAAAGAAAAGGATTTAGGGTTGATTATACAAGAAAACTTGTCGCCAGAGAAACATATTAACAAGCTCTTTAGCGGAATGTATGCAATGGCCGGGAATATGAAAGTTGCTCTGAACTACTTGGATGAGAACATGTTAGCGAAAATTATAAAAAGTATGATTAGACCAAGATTGGAGTATGCAGCAGTGGTGTGGTCCCCGCATCTTAAGAAGCATATTCACAAGTTAGAAAGAATCCAGAGAGCAGTTACTAGATTGGTTCCAAGTCTCAGAGAACTGCCATATGAAGGGAGGCTAGACAAATTAAATCTACCGAGTCTAAAAGAGAGGAGAGAGAGGGGAGACATGATAATGGTGTACAAATGCACCCTAGGGCTGGAGAGGCTGGATAGGGAGGATATAATTATTATGGATACAGGAATAACTAGAGGCCACAGCTACAAAGTAAAAAGACCTACCTGCAAGAACGATATCAGGAAGTTTAGCTTCCCCTATAGATGTATTGACAAATGGAATAGGCTGGAGGAGGAGGTGGTAGGGGCAAGGAACATCCATATTTTCAAGAAAAATTGGATGAAAGTAGACTGAGAGACGGGACAACACGAGCTTAGCTCGTACAATTAGGTAAATACGTTGAAAAAAAAAAAATCCTTTACCCTCACACTATAAATTGCGACTGCGAACCCAGCTGAAACATTCCATCAAAACCAAATACCCTCAGCTAACCACTACAAAATCTTTCAAACCACGAACTACAACCACTAACCTCAAGCAACCTCATCACCGACGTTTCTCTACCTCGTCAACCTCTCCTCCCACATCACCGCCACCCAAAAGACAACGCCCCTATTTTCTCTCCTTCCACCTCACCACCCAGATCTACTTCAAATTCAAACACTTACAAATCCACTTCTTCATCACCCACATCTTCAAATCCTGAACTACTTCCACAACCTCTCGCTACTAAAAAACCTTCTCCCACAGTTCCCACAACCATAAGAAAACAAATCTCTACTCCCCAAACACCAACAGAAATTACCATTCTTAAACCTTTCCTACCAAACACACAACCCTCCCCTTCACAACCTAAGTCATCAACCTCTAAAAGCAAACTTAATTCTTCTACTTCTCAACCTCGTCTTGCTCCACCAAACCTCTCACCTTTTCCGTCCACAGTATCACCCACACGCACCAACCCAACCAACAAAACATCCACAAATCAAAGTCCTAACCTCAGTAAAAACCTCTCTCCACCACCAAGCACACACCCCCCCCCGTTACAAGGCTTCCTCTTCATCAGACTCTAGCCCAGAACCGCCACTTCGAACGAACTTTCGCACTAAATAGGGTCGTCTAGTAAAACTACCAGCTAGGTTTACACCAATTTTGCTACCATTACATAAAAATCAAAGTATTTTACCAAAATCTGCAGAAACAATCAACACAACACACACAAACAAGCCTAATACATTAAGAATTGCCTGCATAACTAACACAAAATCAACGAGCTCAACTCTCCCACTCCCAACTTCTGAAAAAGGGATAATCCCTGGTACCTTTACATCCGCAAGTAGTATTAACTACCCGCATGTCAAAGGTCAAGTCATCACTTGCCCAACCGCCACAACAGCAGCCTCTGTCAGCCGCCTCCAGCTTCCAGCCACCAACATGGATTGTTCAACACCTTTCATCAAACGTGTCAAATGGTCAGCCGACCAAGCCCAATTCTACAGGATACACCACGTTCACGAGGCCGTTACAGCCTCTCTTATGGATGACGTGAAGACCTCCATTACTGTCACCATCGACCCCGGGAGAAAACCAGATCAACGTTCTATAGACTGGTGGAAATACCTACACTCCCTTCCTCTGGCTAACCACCACGGAAATATTCTTACCTTCGCCCTTGAGGCACAGGGACGTGCCTATTACGAAGGGGAGGGAAGTGAAATACCGAGAAAATGGAAAGACACCCCAGAAGTAGAGGAAGAAACAACAGAGAAAGAAGGAGAGAATGAAATGAAGAAACCAAAGAAAAAGAAAAGAAGAAATAAAAAGAAAAACGAAAAGAAACGAAAAACAAAAGGGGAAACCAAATCAAAACACACAACCTCACCTAGACGAACAACTTCAGGACTACCCGCACCTGTAGCGACCCCCAGGGACGCCCGAGTCGCCACGGTGACGACAGGATGGCCTGCGACCCCAGGGAAGATGATTCACCCCATGGCGATCACTTCCTCACCCAGAAGAAAGATAGTCTTCAGTTTTGAATAAAGAACATTTAATCATTGACGATATGCCTACTAGTATAATAGTTCCCTTTCAAGCACCCGCGGTCCACATGTTTGAAACACCCGCCGCAGGAGAAAGAGTCCTAACATCATAAGTGTAATAACGCTAATTCTCTTATGGAATAGTCTTTATGATTGGGTACTCACTACAAAAAAACTTCGTAGAAAAATAAAAATTAAAATTAACTTAACCCATAATTAGCGGCGAGCAACATAAGTCGAGTTAAATAAAGCTGGACTATGTGGCGGCGCTCGACATAACTCGAGTGGCAATTTCAGCACGTAATGTGGCTGAGAGAGAGAGACAAGTGGTGGCAGGAGACTAGCGAGCGTATGACTGCTCCAGACCACCGCGGCGAACCTACTGACACAAATCTCAGCTCCCTCCTCCCTCTCTCACTCGCTACATACTCAATTATGTACTTAAAGTACCGAATTACCTGCTTTTTGCACTCGCGTTGCACGGTTATTGCAAGAAAACTATCCATCATACAAGGATTGTTATGGTGTCATTTGAAAGCTCTGTTTATGCCCTTTCAGGGATAGGTACTTGTTTTACGTTCTGGGTCTTATTTAGGCATGAAAATGATCACGTAAACAGCCCTATTTTGGCTAAAAACACCCCGCTGTGCGGTACACATAAATAAACCGCATAGGCCGCTCGTAAGGTGTTAAAATATGTTATATTAAGACTTTCCAGCTCGTGGATGTCTTTTGTGGATTCTAGCCGAGACGCTGAACCAAGCGTCGCCATACCGTCTTCCTTTCCCTGCGCGCATCCTGTTCAGATGTGCGCTGCCTGTGCTCTGCTTTATTCTTCGTTCGCTCAACTCTGGTGAGTCTTTTGCTCATTTGTATATATCTGAGTTGTAATAGAATAGGTTTAGACTAGCTAGAACAGGCAGCCCCGTTGGTATGCCCGCAGGGAAGTGTTAAATTAGGGTATTATGTGGAGGCGCCATATAGGCCCCTTTGGGCACGCGCCTTGTGTGTTTTTGTTTGTGTTTCTGCGCCTTAGCTTTGCTAATTACCACTTAGTTAGGAGGCTATTTTATCCGCAAGACAATGCTTCAGGCCATCTCTATGAAGTAGTTGCATTATTTTGTTTATCGTAGCAGACACTCTGGTCCAAGAGTTGTCACACGTGGTGTGGAACTTTCCAGAGTCCGTGTCTGCACATCCCCTCGGTCGTGGGGTTTTCTTCGCGCGCTGCTGCTATCTTCAGAAGTAAGAGTAACAGATTCAATGTGATGAATCACCTCGAGCCTATCACCTATGAGCCTCGTGGCCAGCCTCAGTAGGGGTATTCTCAGTAGGCTAGGGGTATTATTTTAATGCTTAATTAATACTATGTTTAGCCCTAAGATGTGACCCTCGTTTTCATGTGCTGATGTTATACATGTTAACAGGGTGTCAGGAGACGTTCTGACTGATTTGGTGGGTATTTTTGGGGGGTGGCTGACTTTCTCAGATAAGTCGGTACCCCCAAAAGTTTGTTTTTTTCTTCCGGCGATCTTTCTGTGTATTGATGCCGGATACTCGCCTTGCAGGCGAGAAAGGAATTAACCAAATAACCCGGCGTGGTGTGGGGTACCACTAGACTTCCGGCGGAAATGCAGATTCCTAAGGGAAGTATCTCGGCCCGGCCGAGTGAACTCGCCCAGACCGATAGCCTCACGCGGCATGATTGACTTATAACGCCCGGCGGAACAGTCCAGTGAGAAAATTCACTATCCCTCAGGTCCTAATAGACGATACGATAGTTAATTGACAAGGTTCATATGGGCCGGTGACACTTTGTCACAGGTAAGCAGTTCAAAAGACGAAAGAAACCTTCAAGGTTTTTTCGCATACAAGTACAGCGGAAGGTTAGAGTAGCGGTTGGTCTACAGCTAATTTTCCGGCGTATTTGTGGGTCTTATGGTGTGTGTATCTCTTGATTTATCCTTATGAGCATTGATTCCTGGAAATTTTCTTTTTCCAGATCACAGCACATCAGTAGCAGCACAGGTCGGCAGGGGAAGGGGCTGATCCCGGCGGGGTTTTTTTTTTAGCTCCATCATGCCTCTACTCAATCTCTGTGCTACACCTACTTTGCTCTCTTATCCCAGTTTTTGCACATAAACTCTGCGTAAAATGTGTAAAGTGCCTCGATAGATCACGGGGCATTTGGGTGTCTAAGAAATGTTCCATTTGTTCTGAACTACGTTCTGCATTATTTGGTAAAATAGATAATTTGTGTCTAGTAGAACTTAAAGAAATTAAAAACATTTTCAATGCCTATGCAAAAGACATTGCCCATAAGGCTTTACATTGCGACGATGAAGCTCTCTGGGAGCACTTAGTAATTAAGTCGCCTGTTCTAAAATTAACGCCGGCTAAGTCTACTTCTAAATCTAAAGCTAAACCTAAAATTCTATCAAAAGTGAGTAGCGGGAATAGTAGTGACTCAAGTAAGGCAACCCCCCCCCCCCCCCCCCCCCCCCCCCCTTCGGCCGCCATAAGAGGGGACGTTCTTCTTCGCCGAACGACCACTCTAGGTCCACGTCAAGGTCTCCCCTCAGGCAGTCCAGGCAGTCCTCGGTGGAGTCTTCTAGGTCCCAAAAGAGACACAAGGATGACGCGGCGGCAGCTAGCCACAAATCAGAAAAGGGTCATAAAAGTTCCCGAACGGAGGAGGAGATGCAGTCGCGGCACTGGCGATCGCCGGAGTCACAGCAACTCCCCTCCGCCTGTCGTGAATCCTAGCTGGTATATATACCGTAGTTTGAATTTCCCGGGTTCACGATAGCTGGTTCCTTTTTGTTTATACACATTACTTTATTTATCTTTGTGGATAAATATTATTGTGGTTGCACCAATTATATCTTAGTTTATTTTCCCTTATTATTTAATCACGGGAGACAATATAGAACCCTTAAATATATTTATATTGTTACGATAAAAGGGTATCTCAGTACACTTCACACAGAGACTTCGTCCCGTTCACAACAAACACCAGTTGCTGCCACATAACAACAGAACTTCACTGAACTACACCTACCGACATGTCCATCACCTAACCTACACTCTTATCATCACAGCTAAGTTCCTTTAATACTAGAAGTACTTCATAGATATTACTGGGACTACCACAGATAACCTACACATACATTTTTACAAGTAAGTCAAACGCCGACCCGGTATCATATTTATAGCCTAGGCCATTTCATCTTCCCAGGTCTAATTATTTACTTTATATCCATTTCTCCTCTACCCCCTAGGAATAATAATCAGGATATAATTGGTGCCGTGACCAGGATACTGGGCCATCTGTTATATATTGATAGTGATTGGGGGGGGTATTAGGCCTGACTTGTCTGCCTTTGTGTAGAGCTGGGCGATCCAGTGGACAAATGCCGAGGGGCACACCGAGGAGGGCGGCAAGGGCAGGGGGCGTTAGCCAAGAGTTTGTGCCATCGTCCGGATATTACCCTGTGCCTTTGCGAAAGGTGGCCCTCTTCGGCCATTCCTATGTGCGAGATTTTCCGCTGGATCGTCCAGTGCAGTGCCATGCTTTTTTTGTTAAACAACTGTATAGACCAGGGGCAAGGGTAGACACTGTCAGGCAGACCTCGGCCTGGGATGAGCTCCTAGCCTACAAGCCGGATCTTACGTTCCTGATCCTCGGGGGAAATGATTTGTCCCTGCAGGCTGACCTTCAGGGGGTGGCCCTCGGGCTCCAGTCTCTAGCTGAAGAGATAGAAGAGAGGACTGGGGGTCACTGTCTGGTGGTCAGTCTGGAGTCTAGGGCAAGCCCTAGGGGTATGACTCCCGAGGAGTACAACAGGGCGAAGAATGGTGTGAACCTCCGCTTACGAAGAAATCTCCCATTTACTAAACAAAGGTACTTTGCCATGGGGATGAGTAAGACCGACTTGTGGGACGGAGTCCATTTAGATGCGCCAGGGAGCCGGAGGGTGTTAGATAGGCTGCTGAACAGAGCGCGTGCCTTCTTTGAGGAGAAGGACAAGGCCGAGGAGGAGCAGTCGACGCAATAGGCTAGATCTAAAGACTAGGACGACGGCTGCGGCTGTTCCTCCTTCAGAGGAGTCTCGATCCTTCTTTTTCTTTTTTTGTATTTGTAATTTGTTAAAATTTAATATAGCCTAGTAAAGTAAATATTGTAAAGTAGAGTAATATGACATAGGGTAATTTTCCTTTTCTTTGATCATTTGTAAGCTCACAGGGGGCACGCGGTCTGCATGCTTCAATTTGCTTGGTTGCTGTCGTCATCAATGTAAGTAGGTTAGCCTAGGCTTAGAATAGGTTAGCCTACAGTGACGATTAGTATTGTTGTTCCTTAACCTGACAAGCGCGATATAGACGTAGGTGCTAGGGTAGTTATTTGTGCATTTCTAGCCCTGGATTCTGACAGAATTCGTTATATTTACAATATAAACCATTATTTGTTTTCGGTATGCTTTTATTTTACATATATGATGTATATATGAACCTTCAAAGAGTGCTAAAATAAGTGGGAAAAGCATTTGGGTGGTGAAAAACGAAGATATTGGCCACCCGGTCATAATCTCAGGCGAGAGAGAGAGACAGGCAGCCCTCCCCTCTCGCTGTCTGGGAGTCAACTGAGACGAGCGAGGCGGTGTGTGCAGGTGTCTGGGTGTTGCATAACGATCTTTTATGCAACCCACTTGTGCTACATTATCGCGGGAGAGAAAAATAACCGATAAATGATGATAATAAGAGGAAAAATAGGTGATAATTGAGGAGGGGAGGGAGGGGGGAATAAGGTGGGGAAGGAGGGGAGGGGGGTGGGTGAGATTTACATGGATGAGTACTGGAGGGGAATTATCTCACCTAGAGACAAATTCCTTTGTTTTGATAGGCCCTTTTTTTTTATGGAAGGCTTTTTTTATGGTCCTGCTTCCGTGAGGCCTATCGCGTTCCCTATAGGAAGCCTTCCGTGAGGCCTATCGCGCTTGCCGGGTTAAGCTTTAGTTACAATAAACTTTTAAGAATGGATGAGAAAATAAAGTCATTGCGGCGGTTCAGGGCCGCCAAGAAGGGAGGGATTACTAAGCTTACCTCTAATCTGTCTGAATTTATTGAACATGCTGCTACACTGCATGATGTAAGGGGTGTGAAAGTCACTTTAGAAAAGGCCCTAGCTGATATTGAGTCGTATAACGTAGAGTTGTATAGCTTATATTCAGATGATCAGTTAGAGGATGAGATGGTGAAAGATATGCAGCATGTTAATCAAGTAAACAGTCAGTTTGCTGAGTTAGATAGTGCTCTACAGACAACCACTACTGGTAGATCTCATGATAGTGCAGCAAGTAAGAAGCAGAAGGGTATTAAGCTACCCTCCCTGAAGTTGCCAGTTTTTGATGGGGATCCAACACAGTGGGTGAGTTTCTGGGAGCTCTTTGATTGTAGTGTTCACTCCCAAACAGACTTAACTGACATTCAGAAATTTACGTATCTAAAGGGACAACTTAGTGGTGAGGCTCTACAAATTGTTAGTGGATTTAGTTTGGTCGCTGCAAGTTATGAACCAGCGGTCACTATACTGAAAAACAGTTATGGTCAAAAGGATCGCATCAAAGCAGCTCACATAGCGAAACTGTGTAATCTCCTGCATCCTAGCCAGGAGGTCAGTGCTCTGAAAGATTTTTCCGCATCATTTGAGTGTGCGTTAGAATCATTACGCTCTATGGATGTAACAGTAAGTGAAATGTGTGCAGTACTGTTGCATAATAAACTCCCTAGTACACTCTCTGAAGTGATTAAGCGTGAATTAAAAGACAACTGGCTGGATGTGGATGAATATGTTCGTGTGTTTAAGACTGAAGTGTGCAATCTAGAAAGTAGACATAATCCACTAGAACAGTTTGGGGCGACCGCCACAGCAGCATATGCAGTGTATCAGAAACCCGATACCAAGCAGAAGTATGGATGTAGGTTGTGTTTAAAGACAGGACATTTTTGGGCAAAGTGTGCAAAATACAAGAACAGTCCCACCAAGGCCAATAGAGCAAGGCAGTTGAAATTGTGCGTCGGGTGCCTGTCGTCAGAATATGGCAGCCAGGGGTGTTATAACCCTAAAATTAGGCCGTGCCGATTCTGCCAACAGAAACATTTTAATTATTTGTGTCCGACGCCACGCCTTGAACAAACTGGACAACCAGTGGCCCCTGAACCAACAGTGACCATGGCTGTGGCTTCGGGCCGTAATGCAGTGTTGTTGCCTACCATTCAGATTCCCTTGACCGACAGAAACGGTCATACCAGTAGAGTAAGATCTTTGTTGGACCAATGTTCGCACCGTACCTTCATCTTGCGCTCTGCTTTATCGCAGCTTGATTACGTTAGGGTCAGTAAGGAACAGCTAAAGCTCCAGGGATTTACTGGCTCACTTGGTAGTACTGAGTATGAAATAGTAGAGTTAACCTATCATCACAGAAGAAGGGTGCGTAATTTGAGAGCCATTGTGGTGCAGGAGTTACCAGTATACAAGCCAGGGAGGGGATTAGGGATGGAGGTAAATGCTATCAAGGCTCGGGGTTACAAATTAGCAGATCCAGGTATCACTGATGGAGATATGATAGGGTTACTGATTGGGGCGGACTTTTATTACCACTTTGTACATTCAGGCTATGTCAGAGAAGGAAGTATAGTTATGTTACCCACAATTTATGGTTACGCACTGAGTGGCACTTATCAGTCAGATATAGAAGAGACCCATGTAGAGTTAGTCACTGTTCTTAAGTTAGCAGTAGACCCTTTAGTGGAGATACAGGAAGATATTGGCAGGAATTCTCCAGAATTAAAGGATCTGACAGCTCTATGGGACTTGGACCATATTGGTATTAGTCCTGATGAGACTGGTAAGGGTGGGGAGAAGGTCTTAAATAGATTTTCTGAAACGGTACAGTATTCCGAAGCACAGGGACAGTATATAGTGGAACTGCCATGGAGAGATAACATAGATAAATTACCTGATAACTTTAAGTTTGCCCTGGGCAGAATGAGAGGCTTGCAGTGTAAGTTTATAAAAGATCCCAACTACTGTCAACAGTATACAAAGGTTCTGGATAATCAGATAGAAAGGGGGTTTATTGAAAGGGTAGAAAACAGGAATCAAGCTGGTCATCCCATTCACTACTTAGCTCACCATGGTATTACCAAGGATAGTGTTACTACGCCTGTACGGATAGTGTTTGACTGTTCGGCTAGGATGGACGAGAAGGCGTTCAGTCTGAATGACTGTCTCCATACAGATCCATCGCTAGTGGCTGACCTCACCCAGGTGCTTCTGCGCTTTAGATGCCATCAATATGCCTGGGTGAGTGATATTGAGAAAGCATTTCTCATGGTGGGGTTGAGTGAGAGAGATAGGGATGCTACTAGGTTTCTGTGGCCCGTTGATTCCTTGGATGTTGCAAGTCCTTACATTGTCTACCGGTTCCGTGCAGTTCTGTTCGGGGCCAACTGTTCCCAGTTCCTCCTTAATGCTACCATTCAAAAATACCTGTCTATGATACAGGAGAACAGTGAAGTAGTTAATAAGCTCAAAAGGGGGCTGTATATTGATAACTTGCAGGGGACTGGTGATGATGTGGGTGATTTGCAGCAACAATGTTGGGATGCTCGTAGAATATTTTCCAGCGCTAACCTGTCTTTACGTAAGTGGGTCACAAATAATGAGAATTTGCGGGAACTGTTGCACCTGAAGGGTATAGCTTCCGCCAAACAAGACGGGGTTAGGGTACTTGGCGTTGGGTGGCTAACTAATAAGGATATGTTACAGGTTAATTTCCGCGGAAATAGCCCTGCATTGGTTACGAAACGCGAGGCTCTAAGTCTAACCGCGAGTGTGTTCGATCCTCTAGGAGTGTTGCTACCGGTAACCATCCGGGCGTGGAGGTTCGTACAGGACTTGTGGAGATTAGAGTGTGGGTGGGATGTCCCCATTCCAGATGACATGAGAGCTAACTGGCAGGATATTTATAACGATATGATGGATAGTACATGTATCATGTTTCCCCGTCAGGTCACTAATTCTAAGAGGGTTACGCTGCACCTATTTAGTGACGCTAGCTCAGTAGCATATGGTGTAGCGGCCTATGCGGTTGGTGATGAGGTGAGTAGGTTAGTAATGGCCAAAGCTAAGGTGGCGCCTATTATGTCCCTCACCATACCTAAGATGGAGTTGACTGCTGTTCTTCTTGCAGCTCGTCTCGCATGTTATATATGTGAGGCCTACGCGGACGAGCTGATTATAGAGAATGTATACCTCTGGTCGGACAGCCAGATAACCCTATGCTGGTTGTCTAGTAAAAAGATTTTGCCTATATATTTTCAAAATAGAGTTGATGAGATAAAGTCATTAGTCCCCGGCGCTCATTTTCGTTATGTGTCCACAGAGGACAACCCCAGTGATCTAGTTACCAGAGGGATTTCATATGTGTCCTTAGTTGCTTCTTCGCTTTGGTTGGGAGGGCCCATATGGCTACCTCACCAAATGCTATGGCCTGATCATGGCCCAATAGGGGGCTCAATAGGAGGGGACACCACTGCGGGTTGTAACACGAGTCAAGAAGGAATCCTGTCATTGCCGGTACCGGTTGCCCCTACGGCCATATTGAATTGGGACCGGTATGGCTCATATATGAAGTCATGGATGTAATGGCATGGGTCCTTAGTTTATTAAGACTCTTAAAGAGAGGACACAAGGGAACTATCAGGCAAAACCGGCATACTTGACGGTGCCGGAATTAAGAGCAGCAGAGTCAGCCATGATTAAGGTAGCTCAGAGAGAAGCTTACTCTGAGGAACACCACTATTTGTCGAAAGGACAGGGCACACCAAACAATATAGTGAAGCAGTTAGGCCTCTATATGGAGGGAGGCATGATACGCTGTAGAGGTAGGCTACACTTTTCAGCTTTACATGATAGCGCCAAGTACCCTATCCTTATCCCTAATAAACATCGTATAGCATTCTCCTTAGTAATTACTGCCACAAAGTGTGTAGCCATGTGGTGTTAGCTATGTTGTAAATTACATAAGGCAAAGATGGTGGATCCCCAAGATTAGACAGGTAGTAAAGAAAGCCTTAAGGGGATGTATCATATGCAAGAGATTGCAAGGTACTTCATACCGAGCTGTACAGGCCCCTCCGTTGCCGGAGTTTAGGGTTCAGGAGGTGAGTCCTTTCCAGGCAATGGGGGTTGACTACACAGGTGCCTTGCCAGTAAAATAGAAAGGGGGTGCTGTAAGTAAACTATATGTAGTCTTATTCACCTGTGCAGTTACTAGAGCGGTCCATGTAGAAACGGTGTCTAACCTCTCCTGCGAATAATTTTTGCATGCGTTCCGTAGGTTTAGTAGCAGGAGGGGTTACCCTGAGATTATGATGAGTGATAATGCCACCACTTTTGTTAGCGGAGCCAGTACATTACGGGAGTTGATGGATGATGCAAGGTTAAAAGGTACTCTATCGGAATTCAAGTGCGAGTGGCGGTTTATACCGGCCAGGGAGCCATGGTTCGGTGCCATATGGGAACGAGTCATTGGCATCCTAAAGGCTGGCTTGAAGAAGGTACTGGGTCGAGCATTGGTTACCACAGAGGAACTGAATACGGTATTACTGGAGCTCGAGGCCACAGTCAATGATCGCCCACTTGGTTACAGCTACAGTGATCTTGAAGACCCTCTACCCATCACTCCTTCACAACTGGTTCATGGGAGGCGGATCAGAAGCTTTCCAAGGCGGGAAGTCACGGAGGAAGATCTCAGGGACACGACTTGGCGTAACAATGATTCCGTCAACCAACGCTTCCAATATGTTACGAAGCTCTCACATGACCTGTGGAAAAGGTGGAGCACTGATTATCTAATATCACTCAGGGAGCAACATCGTCAATTAATGGAAAAAAAAGGGATAGCATCGCCGCAAGTTGGGGACGTCGTTCTAGTACATGATGACGGCCCCCGACTTTTTTGGCGTATAGGTCGGATAATGAAACTTCTTCGTGGTCCTGACCATGAATGTAGGGTAGTTCAGGTAAAAACAGGAGCCGGTTTGACCACCAGACCGGTGGTAAAGCTATACCCACTAGAGATAGATTTAGAGGTAGTGGATGGCTACAGGAAGCCGAACTCTGATAATATCCTTCCTACTACTGGAGCGGACCGAGGTGATACCCCTCAGAGGCCGTCACGTCGGGCTGCTTTGGGTTCCTCCCAGTTGTGGCGATCCATGATCGGGACGGGACAATTGTAAATACTTTGTATATAACTGGTGGCGGAGTATGTCGTGAATCCTAGCTGGTATATATACCGTAGTTTGAATTTCCCGGGTTCACGACAGCTGGTTCCTTTTTGTTTATACACATTACTTTATTTATCTTTGTGGATAAATATTATTGTGGTTGCACCAATTATATCTTAGTTTATTTTCCCTTATTATTTAATCACGGGAGATAATATAGAACCCTTAAATATACTGTATTTATATTGTTACGATAAAAGGGTATCTCAGTACACTTCACACAGAGACTTCGTCCCGTTCACAACAAACACCAGTTGCTGCCACATAACAACAGAACTTCACTGAACTACACCTACCGACTGTAACCGACATGTCCATCACCTAACCTACACTCTTATCATCACAGCTAAGTTCCTTTAATACTAGAAGTACTTCATAGATATTACTGGGACTACCACAGATAACCTACACATACATTTTTACAAGTAAGTCAAACGCCGACCCAGTATCATATTTATAGCCTAGGCCATTTCATCTTCCCAGGTCTAATTATTTATTTTATATCCGTTTCTACCTCCACATTGTCTAACGTCCAATCTGGCAGCTCAGAGGTAGGGACGGAGGGGACTGAGTCAACTCCCAGGGAGTCTTTAGGTGTACCTCAGGAGGTACAATTTGCTATCCCAAAATTGAACTTAAACTTGCCAGTGAGTAGGCCTCCTATAGTTTCACAAAGAGAGTTAGCAGAACAAAACCGTGGCTATACGACCTGCAGACACCACGACTATTACAGTTCCCAGGTGAGTCAAGTGATACCAGATTCCCAACCTCCTGATCAGGGACATAATAATAATAATAATAATAATAATATTTATTCAGTTAGCATTTTACAACGTTGCTACCACATAATATGTTACAAATATGACATGTACCAGCCTTGCATAATTCCAACTAAGGATAGCCCAATAAGGCCCGTTAGGCGTATTTCCATTGGGGTCCAGTGTATGGAGACAGTCTGAACCCTCAAATGTGGAACCAAGTGTTCGTTTTCAGGATGTTAGAGACAGTGATATTATTGAGACCATCCCTTCATCGGTCCCTGACTTAGTATGGCCTGTGAATGGACAAGGGCCTGAACTGCGGCAACAACCGCCGGAACTTTTAGAAGTGCAGGATGAGTCGGAGGACATTGAACTGTCCTCAGCACAACCCAGACATACTGAGGAAGGGTTTGAAGTGGGGTCAGAATCTTCAAAGGGATCTCATAGTAAATGTATAACAACTGATGATCTCGATTATATTTTACACAAGGTTATGCGCCAATACAATGTTCCAAAATTTCAAGGTACTCCCACAGCTACGCCGGGAGCTCCCCCGATAGGGTCAATTGTGCGGCCTCTAGAGCCAACCAGAGTTGTGCCACCTAATATGTCACTTCCCCCATTTAACGTCACTACGGCGAGTGGCACGGCAGTGCCCGCCTCATTAACAACCACCAATGTTCGTGTTATAACGGACATCACTCCCCCTCCTCTTGATAAACTTCCCCATAGAAAAGGCCCTATGCCTCTTCTGTATGGTCCCGACTGCTCATGGATTAAAGTCATAGCAAAAAACCCGAGCATTGCACAGACAACCATATCGGGGGAGATCCCAGTTCCTATTGAGTGGGTAATAGAGATGAGTAAGAGTAAGAAGCTGAGGGCCAAAGATGCGCAAGGTCATTTATTGGATGTAACTATCAAAGCTATTCCTAATGTTTATTCACCTGAATGTTTTGTGTATTCTGCTACTCCGGCACTACCCCCTGCTCCTCTGCATGACTCTTTGCTGATTGGACGAAGTCTGACGGCGTGAACGATATTAAATCGCTCAATACGCTAACGCCGGAGTTGGATACAACTCCGGTTCTAGATCAGTCTCACAATCCAGTTCTGCAGGTGGGGCAGGTAGGTCTAGGCCCGTGGGTGGACTGGGAGGCTGAGGCGCAACAGTTTGCAGCTACCATCACGTCAAAATCCTCCCACCAAATATCTCAGGATAACCACATTTGGCTCTCGATGCCTATCAATAAAGCCGGAGGGGTGTCCCCTGCGCTTTTTGAATTCCTGTCGGCTCCAAAACTATCTCTCTATGACTTGCAGGAACCCTTTTCTACCCCCCCCCCCCTCCGGCACACTTAGACAAAGATTTTAAATTGAGAAATAAAGCGTTTAGACTATTTTCACAATTTATTTTGAGCCGCCAAATAGCCCAGTCCCTCACGAGGACCATAGCCGCTATTTCTGACCAGAATGTAAGGAAGGCCACCGAACTATCCCGGCGGCTTCCTTTACAGAATTCCATCCAGTCCTTG
Organism: Paralithodes platypus; assembly: GCA_032716605.1. Classification (NCBI taxonomy): domain Eukaryota; kingdom Metazoa; phylum Arthropoda; class Malacostraca; order Decapoda; family Lithodidae; genus Paralithodes; species Paralithodes platypus. The sequence goes on from CM064490.1 coordinate 36,300,943, forward strand.
GGTGACATCCGAATCGCCTTGTTGGAGGCTGTTCGTGCACGTCAGGACTTGAGAGTGTATATGGTAAAGAAGTTACCGGACGACATTGGTCGCCGGGTAACCTTTTCCCCTGTGTTAACTGCCTCTTTGCTAAGCCTTGAGACTTGGAAGGCAGTTTATAATATGGTTGACAGCTTGCAGCCGAGTACTTCCCAGGCTAGGAAGGAGAACTTTAAGAAACCGTACTCCAAACCTAAAGGCGGAGGTAACTCACAACCTACTGGTGCTAAGCAGCCCTTTCAGGGCCCCATCTCTCCCCCAGCACAGGGAGGTACTCAGCACAAGCCTAAACAGGGAAAACATTCAGGCAAGTGGCACAATAAGAATAAGTCACAGCACAAGTCAGGTCACGGAGCGACACCGGCCAAAACCAGTCAACCGTCTACCCCTACCCCACCACCAGCAAAAAACTAACTATTCAAACTCTCTCTCTCCCGGGGCCAATCGAGGGCAAGTTGGATCCGAGGGTAGTTCCGCCGGACAGGCCCAGTCAAGTAACTGGGTCATTCCGGGCGTGTCACCGGGCCTGGCCCCGACGAACTTGGGCACGGACAGTGGTACACAAGGGCAACACCTGGCGGTGGCTCCGGCGACCTCGTTTACGTCAGACTCGAGAAGTCAATCATGTTTCTTTAGAGATGGAGTCACTAGTCCAGGAAATGATCACCAAGCATGTCATTGTCCCGTTTGATCCAACTTGCCCTGTTTTCACGTCCAGACTTTATCTTGTGCCAAAGAGGGACACTGTTCAAATGCGACCAGTAGTCGACCTATAGTTTTTGAACAACCACATTCACAATTCACCCTTCAGGATGCTCACTGTGAATCACATCAGGCTAACACTTCCGCCACAAGGTTGGATGTGCTCGTTAGACCTAACAGACGCCTATTGGCATGTCTCTATCAACAAAAGGTTCCAGAAATTCCTCGCCTTGAGGATCAGGCAAGAGACTTATATCTTTCAAAGAATGCCATTCGGGTTGAACCTGGCACCGATAATATTCACGAAATTAGGCCGGCAGGCCCTCATGCCAATGTTAAATCAGGGGATCAAGGTGTTGTGGTACCTGGACGATTGGCTAGTAGTGGCGGAGTCAGAGAGTTTATGCATAATCCATGTCAATCACATTATCAATCATGTATAAACCCTAGGGTTCAAGGTCAACTTGGCAAAGTCACATCTTATTCCCACACGGGTAATTCAGTGGATAGGACTGGTCAGGGACACAGCCAACCTTACTCTCAGTCAGAGTGTGGACAACCGCAACAGATTTCGAAAGAAATTTTTTGTGTTTCTCCACAGTCTGAACATGACGAGAAGGACCTGGGAGTCTCTTGTCGGCTCTCTCAACTGGATTCAACTAACTGGAAAGTTGGGCCGGTTGAAAGTAAAGAGATTAATCTTGGAAGGAAAAATATTTCCCGCTATTGCCGGCGGGAAAATTGTGGAAAATTCCTCCATTAATTCACAACTTACTGTCGGTCTGGGCGAGGAGAGAAATATTGCACTCAATAATGACGTGGGTTTCTCCCCCACCTACGGTATGGGTAGACACAGATGCTTCAGGGACAATAGGCTGGGGTTATCAGTCGAACCTAGGCCATCAAGGTCAAGGTCTTTGGTCCCAAACCGAGAATTGTCATATCAACGAGCAAGAGCTTTTAGTCCCTTTGTTTCTCCTTCAAACTCACGGCTCCTCCTTGCGGGGGAAATCAGTAGCTTTTCGAATGGACAATTTGAATGCGGTGCACTGCATTCAAAAGCAAGGGTCAACGAGGTCTCGGAAGTTGCTAGAGTTGTCAGAGAAGATTTTTGTTCAGGCCGAAGAGCTGAGCATTCATCTTCATGCATCATACCTCCCAGGCGTAGCGAACGTCTGGGCAGACGCGCTGTCCCGGCGACAGAGCACCAAAGTAGAATGGGCAATCAAACAAAGCATCTTCAACAAGATGATTGCAGAGCCGTACCGTCCACAAGTGGATCTATTCGCGTCCGAAGAGAACCACAGACTCCCTCTCTATCTAACCCGCTGGGGACTGACTCCGGCGGGGGGTCCAGGAGCATTGTTGGAGGACTGGAAGAAGTGGAATTCCATCTATCTTTTTCCGCCTCCCGACGCTTCACTCATGTGTCAGGTAGTTCACAAACTACGGGGTTACCGGGGCTTAGTCTCGATGATCACGCCTCTTTGGCCAGCTCAGGTGTGGTACCACCAGTTGAAAACGTGGTGCGAGAACCCGGTGTCGCTCCCGGCCTCGTCCTTCCACTTGGAGACAATTGGCAACCTAGAGACCTCACTGACTTTTGCATTTTGGACATTCAAAATGCCAAATGGTTAACTCCACATGGAGAGAGTGTTACTAATAAATTTCTTAATCAGTATACTATGTCTACCAGGAGACAATATCAATCACATTGGAAAACGTTCACAACCTGGATAGTAGAAACGGCGCAAACGGATGCATCAGTAGCTTTGGTTTTTAAGTACTTGGACTATTTGTTTGAACAACAACGCCTTTCTGTAGTTACGCTGAAGAATCATCTGTCTGCCATTAGAACTCCCTTTTACAACCTTACAGGTCTATCCATACCGCAGGCCGAGGAGAAAGGGTTCAAGAGGGCATTTTTCAAGCTTCGCCCACCACCCCGTCAGCTCATGCCTACCTGGTCACTGGACAAAGCTTTGTCTTTGCTTCATTTGCGCAAGTATAATCTCGCGCCGGATTTTGACTCATTATTAAAGAAGGCTGTGTTCTTTATGGCTTTGGCTACAGGTAACAGGGTGTCTGAGTTGGCGACGATGAGCAACGAACCTAATTGCCTCAGGTTTGGGAGACTTAATGAAAATTTACAAATTGCTCCATCTCCCACGTTTGTTGCAAAGAACGAACATAGCGATCATGTGTTCTCGGAATTTATGATCCCGGCTCTTAAACGCAGGCATACACATCATGTCTTATGCCCGGTGCAGGCTTTAATCAAATTTATGAGGGTGTCACAGCCCCAACAACAGGGAGCCTTATGGGTCAATAGTACAGGTACTCGCATCACGAGAAGAAAATTTGCTTCTTTGCTCGTAGATGTAATTCGTGAAAGTAACCCTGGTGTAGTGGGCAGGGACCACGACATCAGAAAATGGGCTGTCTCGTTAAGGTTTTTGCAAAATTATTCAATTGATGACATAGCTAACACTAAACTGTGGGCTTCCAAGCATACTTTCTTGACGCGGTACCTATCTGTGGCTTTGGATAAACCAAAACTGACCTGTGTCGCCTTACGCCAGCGGGTCTAGTTGGTCTATGTGCTACTAAAATTAAGTTTAATCTTAATGGTGAAAAAGAAGGGGGGGTTGCTGGAGAGCTCAAGACCTCTAGACCCTCCGCCGGACTATATGTGATAAGGTCACGAGCTGTGATACTTGATAAGTCGAGCTGGCTATACAGCTCCAAATTTTATTTTATTTTTACAAGAGGTCTATCATAGTTGCAACTATAGGATATTAAGTTTAAATAGTACAAAATATATGATATGTACAAACTATTTTTTAAGGACATAAGATATACTCAAATGATTTATTTGTGCCTTTACATTGTTGGACAGGAATAAAGGAATGTTCTTGTGTAAAGGGGGGGGGGAGGGGTATCGGTCTTCGCTATCCCTTCTGCTGCGAACAAGAGAGAGAGAGGGATAGACAGAAAAAGAAGGATTAACACCCTAAGAGCGGGTGGTGGAGTATATTTCACCGTGCCGCCCAGCGGGCATAATCCCGAAATATTTGCTCACTTTCACTCGCCCTAGCGCCGTAACTATTACTCAAATGCGAACGAAACTGACATTTTTGGAACGAGCAACTCTTCGTCTCCCCATAGAAGTCTAGTCAGGATGTTGGGAGTGAGTGTGGAGGGAGGAGGTGAGGAAGAGGGGGTACTTTTTGGTCTATTTCCCGCGCGCGTTCGGATGCGTTCGCCTAGCCCTGACTTGGGCCTCCCGCGCGTCTACTATTCCTTCGGTTATCAGTCTTATTTTTCTCTTATTTCTCCTTATTTTTCTGTATTCTCTCTCTCTCTCTCTCTCTCACTCCTGTCTGTCTCTCTGTCTCTCGCTCTCTCTCTCTCTCTCTCTCTCTCTCTCTCTTCCTCATCCGTATATGTAATTCTCTTTATTTTCTCTTATCCCTCTATTCTCTTATGCTCGCTCGCTCTCCCTCTCTCGCGCGCGCTCTCTCTCTCTCTTCCTCATCCGTATATGTAATTCTCTTTATTTTCTCTTATCCCTCTATTCTCTTATATATAATATTATTTCAACACATTTCCAAATCACCCAAAGGGGTAGCGTTGACGACTAATTTTTTTTTTTTTTTTTTGGTGTTCCCAGGAGGTGTAATCCACATTTTGTTTTTATGTGATTGAGGTAGGCAAAAGGCAGTTATGTGATTGAGGTAGGTAAAAGGCAGTTATGTGATTGAGGTAGGCAAAAGGCAGAACTGCCTATAGCGAGTGTATGAATGTGATTGAGGTAGACAAAAGGCAGAACTGCCTATAGCGAGTGTATGAATGTGATTGAGGTAGACAAAAGGCAGAACTGCCTATAGCGAGTGTATGATTGTATGTATGAATGAATGACATGGATGTATGAGGTGGACCAAGAACCAGATGGATAGATGTGATTCGAAAATTATGGATGTAATGGGTGATGTTGCTGATGATGATGAATGCACTTGTGTTTGGGTAGTGTGCTTATTCCACCATATGAATGATTGAATGACATGAATTCCTGAGGTACTTTGAAATAGATAAATGAATGATTGAATGACATGAATTCCTGAGGTACTATGAAATAGATGAATGAATTATTGAATGAAGTTATGAATGATTGGCAAGAAGGGAGGAGGTCTAGAAGTGTTCCAGTGTGTGGTACTCGGTGTAGCAAGGAATAGGACAGAGTCCCACATCACACCGACTACACTTGGACGCGACTTCCCTCCTTCTTCGGGGTCTCCTTGTCGTGTGACTGCAGACGTGGCACACCTTCTTTCCGGACTGCCGGCCAGCTTCAATTTGTGCGTCTGTGAGGGCTACACGCACAAGCCTGTGGCTCGCGAGGTAGTCCCGGCACTCAAGGCGGCTGGGCAAATCGACGACCGCCCTCGGAACTGGTGCCACACGAGTGGTTCCGTGCTTACGGAGGATGGCCTCGATGATGTCCTTGGCGAACAGCCTTATAGAGCTCCTCTTTCCTGTCAGCGTCATCCACAGGTTGTACGCGTTCAGGATGGTGACATCAAGAAGATGGAGTACGACCTTCTTGTACCACTTACAGGTCTTCCTAAGGCAGTCAACAGCAGTGATTTGCATATCACACTTGTCCACCAACCGCATGTTGACATTATAGTCCATAAGAGCGTCAGGTTTGGAGACAACTACTAGAGTCCTGTTGCGTGTGACAGGGTCCTGCTGGTATCTCCTCTTCCCGCTATCTCGCAATGCGGACTTGTGGTAGGTGGAGAGGACATTGACTAGCTTTGTGTCGTGCCAACAAATAGCCAGTATGTTCTCACTGCTGCTCTTCTTCCGGATGATGTCTCCTTTCCGTGTATTAGCAAACTTGGGCCAGTGTTTCCTGTTTGACCTAACAGTTTCACAGCTTCCCGTACTCCTTGTAAGGAGATACCTGGCAAGGAGAGGAGAGGTGTAGAAGTTGTCCGTGAACAGGATACGGTTGGCATCTAGATACGGCTCCATCAGTGTCTTCATAACCGACCCTGAAAGACCCAGAGGGTCGTTCGGAATGTCCACATCAGTAGCGGTGTAGATGATAAGGTCCAGCACGTATCCTGTCTCGCAGTCACACAGTACAAAGAATTTGACCCCGAAGCGGTGACGCTTCGACGGAATGTACTGGCGGAAAGAGAGACGTCCACGGAAGAGGATCAAGGACTCATCGATCACGGCATTCTGGAAAGGTTTGAAAAACCGGCGATACCTGTTCAGGAGGGAGGTCAGGAATGGCCGTATTTTCCAGATCTTGTCAGCTCCGTGTGGCGCAGTGTTATCCACAAAATGCAAGCACTTTAGAATTTGCCTATACTGGTCCCTTGGCATGTAGGTATTGAAAACTGGCGTTGCTATGATGTCATGCATGAGCATATAATCCAATATGTTGTGCTTCTTGATGTGGGGCATGAGCATGGTGAGGGCCAAAAACACAAGGAGCTCGGAGATGTCAATGGGTGTCCATCTCCGCATGTGGGGCGAGTTCATCTCTTCGGTGTGCTGGCATCCATACCGGTTTGTCTCCGTGACAATGTCCCCGAGCAATTGATCGTCAAAGAATGCCCGGAAGTAGTCATAAGGGGTATCATTCTCTGAGCAGGGAAAGGCAGTCTGGATGCCATTGGTTGTCTTATCAAACACGGGTGGAACACCAGGCATATCCCGAGGCTGGCAGACCTCCCACTGAAAGACAGGTGGCTCGTCTGGCCTCTTGCCCCTCCCGGCCCCTTGTGCACCTCCCCGGGCACCTCCTCGGGCCCCTCCTCGAGCACCTCCCCGGGCACCTCCTCGGGCACCTCCTCGGGCACCTCCTTGTGCCTCTCCCCGGGCTGTGGCGGTCCCTGCTGTGGCTGTGGCTGTGGCTGTCCCTGCTGTGGCTGTCCCTGCTGTGGCTGTGCCTTCCCGCCATCAGAGTCGCTTTCCGGCACCGGGGATATCCTGGCTTTAGGCGAATCGGGAGAGCTTGAGCTGGCATCGCTTTTGGATAAAACTAGCCGACGCCTGGTCCTCCTCGTCCGCGTCATCTCGGGTGGCGTTGACAACATGGGGGGGAGGAGCATCTACAGCTGGTGTAGAGGTCGCTGGACCAGGTTGTGCATGGGCGGGGGTAGTCGGTAGCTGCTCTACCCCCGAGATGTTGGCGAGCGGCATCACTGGAGGCTCTGACGCGGCTCGCTGCCTGGATGGGCCTGGCTGTGGGGATGATGACCTGGGGCGTTTAGCCGGTCTGGTGTTGCCTATGAAAATTGTGGGAATGGTATTTCGTATGAGGGATGTGCAGACTCAAACTTTATAACTAAGACATGAATTATTTGAAAGAGAGAGAGAGAGAGAGAAGAGTGCTATTTCAAGGTCTCATGCGTAAGGAATCTACTGTACACCTTCAAATATATACGCTTATAAAATGATTGCAATCATAATATATACTATATATTTATATATATACAGTATATATATATACATATATATATATATATATATATATATATCTATCTATCTATATGCTCAGGCCCAATCCCCATTTTGGGGGTAGCCGACTCAAGACAGAGCAAGAACAGGGAAAACACAAAGAGAACATAAAACAACAAATAAACACAAATAAAAAGCACAAACTCACACACATCCAGGTCACCCAGGAGAAGACCCAGAGACCAGGGTCACCAAGGTCGCTCCAGCACTCCCCCGGCCCCCGACCACACGGAGAGGTTCCGATCTCGGCAGGCAGACATGCAGCGGAGCCAAAGCCACAAGCCCTCCCACCACACTTCCAGGCGCACCCTTCATATTAATCGTCTTCCCGGGCCAGGTGCCTGATGGACTATTATCTAGTCCAACTTGCGCCCGACGCCTTACTCCAAATGACCACGTGTTCACTCAACTATTCACAAGCATTCTCCATTCACTCCTGTCCACCACCACTTCCCCTGCCTGATCTATAGTCATTCCTCTATCATCCAAAGCCTTTCTTACACAGTCTCTCCATCTCAATGGGGGTCTTCCTGCCCTTCTATCTCCCCTTGTACCTGACTCACATATTTTCTTTGTAAGCCTTTCATCTCCCATTCGTTCAACATGACCATACCAGCTCAGCACCCTTCTGTCCACTCTGGCTGACAAATGTTCCTGCTGCCCCACTCTCCTACGTATCTCTTCATTCCTCAATCTGTCTCTACGAGTAGCTCCACACATACTCCTCAAGCAGCTCATCTCCATCACATCCAGCCATCTTTTCTCCTTTTTCTTCAGAGCCCATGTCTCAGCCCCATACATCACTGTTGGCATAACAATTCCTTGATACAGTGCACTTTTTACTTTCACTCCGAGATTTCTCGTCTTCCACATACTTCCCATTGCTCCGAAAACCTTCCTTCCTTCACACACTCTGTTTTACCTCCACTTCCATACCTCCACTCCTGCTTATCGTTCCTCCTAGATATTTAAAACACTCTACTTGTTCCAATATTTCCCCATCCAGCCTCTCATCTAGATTCACCCTATGCTCTCCCCTATTACACACCATTACTTTACTTTTATTGACGTTTACCTTCAGTTTCCTCCTTCCACAAACCACACCAAACTCTTTGACTACCCGCTGCAGTTTCTCATCAGAATCCGCCACCAATGCTGTGGCATCAGCGAACAGCAACTGATTCAACTCCCAATCTCTACCATTCTTTCTTACTAAACCCAATCCTCTTCCCATAGTTCTCCTTTTCATCTCCCTCACCACACCATCCATAAACATATTAAACAGCCATGGTGACATTACACAACCCTGTCGCAAACCTACCTGTACCTCAAACCATTCACTCAACTCACCATTTCCTACTCTCACACATGCTCTGCTCCCTTCATAAAAACTCTTAACTGCTTCTAACAAATTTCCTCCTATTTCATAAATCCTTAACACCTTCCACATTGCTTCACGGTCCACATGATCATACGCTTTTTCCAAGTCCATAAAAGCCCAAAATATCTCCTTATGCTTCTCTAAATACTTCTCGCATAACTGTCTTACTGCAAACATCTGATCCACGCACCCTCTTCCCCTCCTAAAACCGCACTGTTCTTCTCCTATTGCAACTTCCGTACACTTTATTATCCTCTCTATCAACACCCTGCCATACAGCTTTCCAACCACTGACAATAAACTAATACCTCTATAACTTGAACACTCCTGCCGATCTCCCTTCCCCTTGTACAACGGCACAATACATGCACTCTTCCAGTCTATTGGTACCATTGACACACCAAACCACACATTGAAAAGTCTCACCAACCAATCTATTATCACATCTCCACCCTTCTTTATACACTCCACAGCAATACCATCCAAACCTTCTGCTTTTCCCGCTCTCATTTGTTTCACTGCTTCTTTCACCTCATTTTCCTCAATCCTTTCATTCATTCCCTGCCACCTGGGTGGCCTGGGTAACCTATCTCCATTCACCTCTGCTTCAATCACTGCTTCTCTTCCATCTCTTGTATTTAACAAAGATTCAAAATACTCGGCATATCTTATATATATATATATATATATATATATATATATATATATATATATATATAAGTGACAAGGATTTTCAAAGTCACAATTATCATAAGGAATGTACTGTACGCCGTGAAATATATACGCATATAAAATGATTGCAATCATAATACAGTATATATGTATATATATATATATATATATATATATATACACACACATAGACAGATAGAGAGAAAGAGAGAGAGAGAGAGAGAGAGAGAGAGAGAGGACAGCTTGGTGTGGTAGTGCCCCCAGGCAGGAGATTAGAAAAGGGTGTGATATGGGAGTGCCCTGGCCAAAGATGAGTCAGAGAAAGAGAGGGAGAGAAAGAGAGAGAGAGTGTGTGTCGTGATAATAACAATCTCACAAATATATCATATATGATAAAAACATATTTACATATGGTCCCCATAATCATATAAAATGCCAATCACAAATCTTCAATCTTTCGTTGCTTGTATTCCCGTAAGAAATGTACCGTACACCCCTCAAAAATATACGCCAATAAAATGTTTGCATTCAAACTCAAGCAATTTCAAATTCACATGCAAATATATATGTATAATAGGAAGACCAACACCACAATCTTCGCCAAGCTTCGTTCGTTGCTTGTATTCCCGTAAGAAATGTTCCGTACACCCCTCAAAAATATACGCCAATAAAATGTTTGCAATCAATCTCGCAAGCAATATAAATGTACATTGTACTTACCAACACCCACACCAGTATGTTCGCCAAGTTCCTCGTCAGCATCTTCATGTTCATCAACCTGATCGCCCTCTTCCTCCTCCTGACCCTCAAAATTTGCGGGCCGCAAGTTATGGCGGCTGTGAAAACCTATGATAGGCATATCGTCATCTTCTTCCTCGTCCTCACTACCCCCACTATCACCAAGCCCTTCCAAGGTTTCATCCAACAACCTGTTAGACACGACTTGGCTGGCGCGACGCACTAGGGAATCGGACACGGGCAAATCTTGTCTTTCCATCACGGCTGCTAGAGCGTTACTGAGTCATGCTCACGCGGTGGGGACGTGTGTGTGGGACCTTGTAGTACACTGCCTGACGACCAGGTTTTGCTTGCCACTTTAATTAGGGCGGGAATTAACGCACGGACTTAAGTCGGGCCCCGCTACATAGTCCAAGTTTTTCGACACGGACTTAAGTCGGGCCCCGCTAAACAAGGATTAAGCTGCGAAGGTGGAAACAGAAACTAAAAGAATAGAAAGGAAGAGATGACGACAAACCCGTTACTGCATTCTAATTGACGAGAGGACAACCCTGTTTGGTTGACCCACATCCAACATCCTTCGAGGAAGGGGAGAAGCTGCAACTCCGGCACGATGATAAGACCAAAGAACCACAAAAAACCCACTGAGACCTAGCATATTCTTTACTTTCTAGATATCACATAAGGATGTTTTTGGGAACGGTAATTCATTTGAATTATTTGATCGCCCACCTTGAGGTGAACTGGCCGTGCCCATGGTTTTCTTATTCTTCATGCAATCGTGACTCATGCTCATTATTCAGGTACATTGGGACAGTAGGATAAATCGGAGGCTAGCAAAGACCAATCAAGAACTTCACCTTCAAGGTTGGTTGACAAGACTTCAACTCTCGGTTAGGCTACTGGTATACTCTTAGACCAATTTAATACTGACGGCTCCGATTTACCATCCTGACAACACATTTAGATTCAAATAGGCACGGGATGATAGATACAAACATATTGCAGTAATCTTAAGCTTGATATTAACATAAGGAACATTTACCGTTTACAAACTCATGACATTGGTACAGTATCTAATTATCTATACACCTACACCATTAACCTGGGACAAATCCATTACTGTACTGGGACAGTCTCTTAACCTAGGAGTAGGACTCGGATCTTGCTGTCTGTATCCGCCTCTTTCCTCTCATTATTATAATCCCAATCCTGGGAGATACCCGTACCGGCCTGGCTTGCCTTTAGGTCTTTTCGGCCTACCGTATCCTGGCGTATGGAGGATAATTACACGTCTTCCTGCGGTCCTTGGACCTTCGTACAGTACAAGAGTTCAGCCTCCTGCAGTCAGCCGATGGGAGGGGTGAATCTCCGATTCTCCGCCATCAGCATCACATCGACTCCATCCCAAACTGGTTCCCTCTGAGTGGAGGGAAAGGGAGCCTAAGTCCGGAGAAGAAGCGGGGAAGATGACAGATGCTAGAGCGGTTGACCCTAACGTAGCAGCTGGGTCACGGCAGTGAGAGCTAGTCCAGAAATTGCGCCAAAAGGGGAGGGGTTGACCACAACGGGTGGTGTGTTGTGTTGTCATTACTGACCTGTAATATGAAGATACCAGTGTTGGTTATATCATACAGAAGCCGTCACTCTATCTGCCATATACAGTATGTTATTCATGTAGGCCATATTATCCCAACTCGTCGCAAACTTGTCAATAGAGGGGATAAATGATACTGTGAGGCAAACTACATCTTTACTGTAAAAAGGCGGGAATAGAGCACAGAGTATAAACAATAAACTGTTGATGCATACCATTGATCATAATAGTATAGGATTCCGTATAAAGGATTCGACAGCTATAAACAAGGGATTCAATTCTTCTTGTAGGGTGTTGGATCCTTACCTTCAGTCACTTATAGTTTACATCAGTTTTCTTTGAAGGTATACTAATGGTATACTATTACATTACAGCTTGGGTAGTATAATGGCGGTATTTTTACACAAGGGGGCATTACTCTAAATTCGAAAAGGAAAGACTTTTACATGGAATAACAAAAGGGGGTAATAATAATAATAATAATAGCTCTTAAAGCTAGCGCATGCTAAGCTAGCTAAGGATCGCTCAATAAGGCCGATTAGGCGTATTTCCATTGGGGTCCTGTACTACTATCCCATCCCTTTGCTCATGAGGGATGGTAACGACTCAGTGCTTGTGAAAAATCTTTAATGCGCCGAGCGTGGGCGCGAACCCGGGCCTTCTGGGTGGAAGTCCGAGACGCTAGTCACTACACCAAGCGAGCCGCTTGGGTGAAAAGATAAATTAGGCTTGAAAGTATTTAGATAAATTTGAGAATATTAGTTCTCCTGATCTAGGCTAATTCCCTCTTTACATAGACAAGGGTTACTTATCCTCCTTAAAAGATACATTTCCCTTAAATATAGGGAAGAGTGAATGAAGGGGAAAAAGTCTTACAGTTAAGTCAAACCTTACAAAAGATACTAAAAGGGAAAGTACATCTTCTTCCTGTTACACACCAAAAGGGGGAAGTACAATTTCTTCCTGTTCCACACCAAAAGGGGAAGTACAATTTCTTCCCATTACACAGCTCTACCTTTTCTTTGAAGACTTTTTACCTCATTCACTCTTTCATCCACATAACCATTACAATTACAAAATTAGCCAGCCTTAACTTATTACAGCAGAAATTCTGATCCGCCTGGCATCTTACCATGCCCAGAGCTCACAGTCCCTATACCCAACGTCTTAGAATCTGAAACATTACTGTACTGTACTCTGCCTGTGGGGCGTCCCTTCCTTCATCAACAAATCACTATACCACTCTATAAAGTGTCCCTCTTTTTCAGGAGAGTGCCAACCAGGCACTATCTTGTCCCCGTAGAGACAGCCTTTCTCCACCCCTTTATTGCTTGGAAAACCCCAGGTGACCAAACTATATAGAGAGCAGCGTGGACGCCCATATCATGGGAGTCCCTTCACACTCTGTGCGCTGGCTGAGCCTCGGGATGAAAGGAGTATAACCCTAATCAACCATAAAGGTACTCAAAGCCAAGAGCACGTCTTGATGGGAACGCCACCGCCCTAGTCCCAATCACCTGTATGACGTTCTACACAACCCGGGAACCTACGTCTCTTAAAGTTTCACTGCACAGGGGTTTGACCGGAAAGATTAATTAACCATGCGGGGGCCACAGGGGAGTACACAACAAGACGACCAACAACAGGGATTCTACTGTACACTCTAACAAGATTCTATATAACGCCGGGCCGGCTGACGGGCTCTGGGTGCTAATATCTCAGGTTGATAGTCTGCCTCAACCAGCATTTCAACTTGCTCTACCTGCCAATACTCCTCACCCATGAACGGTTTCACTTTCTCAGCGGCCCTTTTCATAAACACACCCGTATAGGGATTTACTAGCTTATACGCAGCCCCGTCTCGGACCACTTCCGTGACCCTAAAGGGACCCACCCACTTTGCGTTCAACTTTTGGCTAGTCCCTGGTAGTGGATTTTCGTTCCTGATCCATACCATGTCGTCCACATTGACCTTTTCATTCCGGCGGTTCAGATTAGCCACGTCTCTAAACTTCCTGGCCATGGTCAGTGAGGTCTGTTCCAGGACCTCTCTCGCGACGGACATAGCCTCTTGGTGTTCCTCATTTTCTATTGATGGTAATGCTGCACCTAATTGTCTGGGAGCGTAACGACCAAAGAACGCAAAATGAGGTTGTTCCCCTAGAGTCGTATGCACTGCACTGTTCAAGACTCGCTGACACTCACCCACATACTGGGGCCACCTTAGGGGGTGCCCTTTGCACAAGGTTGCTAAGACCGTCTTTAATGTCCGATGCATCCGTTCGGTCACACTGTTCCCACGCGGGTGATAAGGAGTCACATATCCCAACTTAACATTAAATGAAGTACATAAATCACGGAACTGTTGCGAGGTAAACTCTCCACCATTATCAGAGAGGAGGGTCTGAGGCGACCCAAAATCGCATAAGTACTCTCGGAACTTCCCACAGACCTCCGCCGAGACCTTGGACCTTAACTTATAGAACCTTACAAATCTACTGTAGTGATCGGTGACTGTCAGAATGTAACGATACCCTGGGCTCCTGCCGTCATATCTGTAAGATCAACACTGACTCTCTCCAAAGGTTGCTTAACGGGTGGCAATTTCTGCCAGCGCTGCTGGGGTCCTTGGGTGCCCTTATATTGCTGACAGACCGAACACTCCCTAACATAAGTACTTACATCACTATGTAAATTAGGCCAGTAAAACAGCGACTCGGCCTTCATGATACTCTTAAATCTACCCAGATGACCAGACTTTTGGTCATGTGCCAGATTCAACGCAGCTTTCTTCAGCTCACTCCGCACAACTAGAAGGTAATGCAGACTTCCGTTCGACTTAGCCACTACAAAGTAAAGGACTCCTTGGTCCGCTACAAACTGATCGAGCGTAGTTCGAGGATAGCGATGCTTAGGTAAGGCCCCACCTTCGAGGAAAACTATGAGATCCTGACACTGCAACTCCTTCATCTCGGCGCTGGTCTTACCTAACCATTTCTGATCCTGGTCCCACCTCACTGCTCTCACGGGTCGACTTAACTGGTCGGCAACATAATTCTTAGGACCCGGCTTGTAACTGATGTCAAACCTATACTCTCTCATCTCTAGACTCCACCGACTCATGCGAGCCGACTTAGTCTTCTTCGTAAAGGCCGACACCAATGGCTGATGATCCGTCATGAGGTTGAAACGGACTCCCCACAAGTAGTGGTGAAACTGTCTACATGCTAATACTATGGCTAAAGCTTCACGATCAGTGGTGGAGTAGCGAGTTTCAGCGGGCTTCAATTTCTTACTAAAGTACCCCACGGGCCGCAAGGTGCCGTCTGACTGAGGTTGCATCAACGCTGCGCCCACATGAGTACCGGAAGCATCTGTATGCAGAAGGAACTTGCGATGCATGTCCGCCTTCACTAGAACTGGTGCACTAACTAACAAGGTCTTCAGCTTTTGGAACGCCTCTTCACACTCCGAGGACCATTCAAACTGGGCATACTTCTTGGTTAACTCAGTCAAGGGAGCTGCAAATTTGGCAAATTGAGGAATGCACTTCCTGTAAAAACCGGCCATGCCCAAAAATCGCTGTATTTCCTTGACGTTCGAGGGGGACTTTATGTTGATCACAGCTTCGACGTTCTCCGGATCTGGTCTACACCCTTGTTCAGAAATGAGGTGGCCCAGAAATTTTACCTCAGGGTGCGCAAATTGGCACTTAGTGAGATTCAATTTCAGGACCATCGTGGCAAAGTGACTGAAAAGAGTAGATAGACGAGTCAGGAGCTCATCAAAACTAGATGCCCATAGCAGCACATCATCCAGATAGTTTCTGACCCAGCCTTCCTTTGCCAAGGGAGCCAGGACAGAACCCATCTGCCGTGTTAATATGGCCGGGCTACAACTGAGCCCAAAAGGTAGCCGCTTGAAACGATATAATGCTACTCCATCGCTGAAAGTCGTCAGATCTCGGCTCTCGGCTCGGCTCTCGGAATCTGGTAGTACGCGTCCTTGAGATCCAGCGTAGCATAATACTTGTGTCCAGTAGTCAATTCCACTAACTCATCTAACCTGGGCAGTGGCTGGATGTCGGCCTGTAGTCTCGTATTGACCTGACGATAATCCAAACACATGCGCTTGGTGCCATCAGGTTTAGCAACTAAGACTATAGGGCTCAACCAGGCCGCTGTTGAAGGCTCGATGATATCCTTCTTCAACATGTCGTTCAACATCTGTGCGAGAATCGGCTTTGCTTTCTCCGGGGTCCTATACAAAGGGCTTCTCATAGGGGTAGGGTATGAAACATGAATATGGGCCGGGGGAACATTCAAAGTGCCTAATTCGTGTTCACTCAAGATAAAAACCGAATTATGCTCCTTGAGAACATGTCCCAACTGACCCTTCTGACCATCCTCCAAGTAGTCCCATTGACACTTGTCAAAGACTGTAACTTTTCCTCTCGGGTCCCCGAGGAGAAGGGCTGATCCATGTCAGGTAGCATAGCATTGCTGACTTTGGTCTTCATGCACTGGGGTACATCGTGAATCTGACTCTCTGCCAGTTTCTTGTACGTGGCTAGGAGGGTGCCAGGCTTCAGGACCATTCTCCCACGGGAAGGATTTGCGAAAGGGAGAAAGATTTCGGCCTCACTAGTAACTCGCACACATATTGGAAGTTCTTGTTGAAGAGCAGGGTTCCGGGGCTGAATTTCAAGAATGCTGTTTATGTCCTCACCAACAATAACAGGGTGCATGACAGTCTGGTTAGGACCTATAACCATTTGACGGGGAAGCCGAATGCAATTTTCTTTCTGGGGCTTCTCCTCAGTGAGTGTAGCCTTGACTCGGCGAACAGATCTCGCTTTTCTTTTCCCTGTAGTAACATGATGGATGTCGTAGGTAACATCCCCCCAACGTAGCGTCTGACGTGGATGATTCCATAACATAGGGTAGCGACCCAAAAGCAGGTCAGTGTCCATATAGTCGTCTGGAATCACCACCGCCAGGTGCTGTATTGTCTGGGACATTCCTACGCATACCGCCAGGGAGACCGTGCCCAAAATCCTTAGGGAGGTACTGGTAATTCCAAAGAGGGGGGGGGAATATTCTTGCTGAGAGAGATAGGGAGCCCTAACTCAATCACCAAGGACTGCTTAACGAGCGTGAGCTCACTACCGGTATCTACCATGGCGCGACACGATCTCTGGTTTACTACGTGGAAAATAGTTGGAGATTTGTTCGAGGTCCCGAGTCACCGTGTTGCTCTACCCTCTCGCCCTGGGCAGTCAGGTCTCCCACGTCTACAATTCTGTCTCAGGCAGTCGAAACATGCTAAACGTGGGGGACGGAGGGGACAATCCGCCCTGTTGTGCTCCTTCGTTCTACAGAAGGGGCATCCTGTATACTGTGGTCTTCGTGTTAATCTCTGGACATCCTGTGACAAGGTCGCCAGAGATTCCTGGAGGCGGGTGAATCTATCGTCCACTCCCGTTGGTGGAAGGAGAGGGGTCGTCAGGGAAGGTTGGCTACTGCTAGGATGCGGGTTAGTCACTGGGGCATGGTGTTTCCTTACTCCACAAACCCGTCCTCCTGCGACCATCCGTTCCGCATGGTTCTGCAGCTGACGCTCATAGTTCAGGTGCCTCAGGAACTCCTTCAGGGGTATCTCAACAGGCATGTACCGATCCACCTGTTGCTTAACGGACGAGGGTAGTCTTATTTTAAGCCACTGATCGCGTGGAGGTAAAGTTTCCTCTGGGAACATTGACTGGATCATACTATAGCTATACGTCATCCTCTGGACGTAATCATAAGGATCTTCTGAGAGGACGTACGTGTTATGTTCTGCTTCTCAGAACGACTCGGACATCGTTGGCGTCTTATGAAAGAACTGCTTCAGGAACTGGATGAACTCTGCCCAAGTCTTTAACTTTCCCTGAGCTGTCTCTACTTGCACCAGAACAGCCAGGTCGGAATCCAACTTGAACTTGGCCAGGTTCAACCTTGCCTCGTCATGGGACATACAGGCTTCGATCCGCATCTGAAAGACATCAATCTTAGTGGAAGCCATATAGGATCGTAACTCGTTCATGTGAAGCATGGGTATATCTCGGGAACTAATCCCTTCACTATGTCGGGGGTAGGGCTGACGGAGGGGAGCTGGGGGGTGTGAAGACGAATGGGAGGGTGGGACTGGGGGATTACGAATCAAGGGTACTGGGGGGGGGGGGGGGGGGAAGGAGCGGGAGGTGTTGGGGTTGAAGATTTTAGAGAGTCCGCAAAGGCAAGAGGCGGAGGCGGGGAAAGGTTCTTAATGCTGGGGGTTGGTTGTGGAGTACCAGTTGGGCTCTGGAACATCTCTCGGTCTCTCACGTCTCGCACCTGTTCTGCCAATGCTGACATTTCACCGACTAATTGTTCTAGTACAGCTTTTATCTGGTCCATTTCACTCTGACCTTCCTCCCACTGGTCGACCGTGACAAACCGGGAACTGTCCGTATCCTCAACTGACACTTCACTTCCTTGTTCCTCATTCCTCCTGACTAAAGCGTCTTGCACCTCGTGCCTTGGCTCTGGATCAGGATTCTCCATCTTGGACAGGAAAGAAGGATAATTGATAGACAACTAATAACCGGAAATCACTAACCACCGCTATCTCAACTTTGCGGTTCCTTCACAGCCACTGTGACTCTTGCTGGTATCTGCTGCACTTAAAGATTCCCTGAAATATTACACTAACCGTATTGAAATGTGGTAGCTTGGCCAATACTGTTTGTGGTAACTATTTCACGGGTTGGTAGCGTGAAAAGGACAACTGCAACGCACTAATTCTAAACACCCGAGCGAAAGTGTAAGAACCAGTACTGTACAGTCTCTTCTACGGGGGGTACGGGATTAATTCAGGAGCCCTGAACGGAACAGGAGCATGTCAAACCATGGACTCCTAAAGAAATCTCACCGCTGCACACCACTGTAACGGGGGGGGGAGTGGGGGGGGTTATCGGTCTCCGCTATCCCTTCTGCTGCGAACAAGAGAGAGAGAGGGATAGACAGAAAAAGAAGGATTAAGCTGCGAAGGTGGAAACAGAAACTAAAAGAATAGAAAGGAAGAGATGACGACAAACCCGTTACTGCATTCTAATTGACGAGAGGACAACCCTGTTTGGTTGACCCACATCCAACATCCTTCGAGGAAGGGGAGAAGCTGCAACTCCGGCACGATGATAAGACCAAAGAACCACAAAAACCCCAATGAGACCTAGCATATTCTTTACTTTCTAGATATCACATAAGGATGTTTTTGGGAACGGTAATTCATTTGAATTATTTGATCGCCCACCTTCAGGTGAACTGGCCGTCCCCATGGTTTTCTTATTCTTCATGCAATCGTGACTCATGCTCATTAGTCAGGTACATTGGGACAGTAGGATAAATCGGAGGCTAGCAAAGACCAATCAAGAACTTCACCTTCAAGGTTGGTTGACAAGACTTTTAACTCTCGGCTAGGCTACTGGTACTACTCTTAGACCAATTTAATACTGACGGCTCCGATTTACCATCCTGACAACACATTTAGATTCAAATAGGCACGGGATGATAGATACAAACATATTGCAGTAATCTTAAGCTTGATATTAACATAAGGAACATTTACCGTTTACAAACTCATGACATTGGTACAGTATCTAATTATCTATACACCTACACCATTAACCTGGGACAAATCCATTACTGTACTGGGACAGTCTCTTAACCTAGGAGTAGGACTCGGATCTTGCTGTCTGTATCCGCCCCATTCCTCTCATTATTATAATCCCAATCCTGGGAGATACCGGTACCGGCCTGGCTTGCCTTTAGGTCTCTTCGGCCTACCGTATCCTGGTGTATGGGGGGTAATTACACGTCTTCCTGCGGTCCTTGAACCCTCGTACAGTACACGAGTTCAGCATCCTGCACTCAGCCGATGGGAGGGGTGAATCTCCGATTCTCCGCCATCAGCATCACATCAACTCCGTCCCAAACTGGTTCCCTCTGAGTGGAGGGAAAGGGAGCCTAAGTCCGGAGAAGAAGCGGGCAAGATGACAGATGCTAGAGCGGTTGACCCTAACGTAGCAGCTGGGTAACGGCAGTGAGAGCTAGTCCAGAAATCACGCCGAAAGGGGAGGGGTTGACCACAAAGGGTGGCGTCGCTTGGGTAGGATAATGGCGGTATTTTTACACAAGGGGGCATTACTCTAAATTCGAAAAGGAAAGACTTTTACATGGAATGCCAAAAAGGGGTGAAAGGATAAATTAGGCTTAAAAGTATTTAGATAAATTTGAGAATATTAGTACGTCCTCCTGATCTAGGCTAATTCCCTCTTTACATAGACAAGGGTTACTTATCCTCCTTAAAAGATACATTTCCCTTAAATATAGGGAAGAGTGAATGAAGGGGAAAAAGTCTTACAGTTAAGTCAAACCTTACAAAAGATACTAAAAGGGAAAGTACATCTTCTTCCTGTTACACACCAAAAGGGGGAAGTACAATTTCTTCCTGTTACACACCAAAATGGGAAGTACAATTTCTTCCCATTACACTTGGAAAACAAATTTTATTGAATCTCAATGTAATATTCTTTAACAGATGTACCTGTATGGTCATTTCAAGCAGATCTTCTTCGAAGTAACGCACTGCTTTCTTTCCATTTTTTCTAACTTGTATTGTATGTAAACAATAAAGTCTTAAGTTTGTTATATGATTCTTTGTCTCTACGTATGGTTGTTTGTTAGTGGTTTTGACATTGTCACGAATGTCCCCCTCCAGTCTTGAGATATCAGGCATATCGTCAATTGTGGAGGGGCCACTAATAAATTATAGGTTTGAGTCCCGGAGGGAAGAATGAAAACCTAATATTTAGTAGTAGCCCCGAAATCATTGACGATGTAGGGCCCTCCCTTCCATCCCCTTCCCATTCGTTTGATGTTTTGAGCTTAATCTTGATATATCATTGAAGAAGGTATGGCAATGCTTGGTTCAGCGTCTCGGCTAGAATCCACAAAAGACATCCACGAGCTGGAAAACTTTAATATAACATATTTTAAGTTCATTTTTATTTTTCATTTTTTACGAAGTTTTTTCGTAGTGAGTACCCAATCATAAAGACGATTCCATAAGAGAATTAGCGTTACACTTATGATGTTAGGACTCTTTCCGCTGCGGCGGGTGTTTCAAACATGCGGACGACCGCAGGTGCTTGAAAGGGGACTATTATAATAATAATAATAATAATAATACTTTATTTCAGACTCACACAGTACAGAGGGGACCATACTGGGGTCCATATATACCTTACAGTAACATAAATATATATAAATATATATAAGCTACTGTACATAGGCTACATAAAATAAAAATAAATTAAATAATACCCAGCTTGCTATCATGTAGTTCACAGCACTGCCTCAACCAAAAACAGTGGTCATCAAACTACTGTGTTACCAAAACCACTGTCCTAATTGTGTACAGTACCATGCCTCACATCATTTAGCTTCCGGTACAGTATGTTGCTACAGTACAGTATAGGAATATCGGTACTGTACTGCACTATGAGGATCAGTACCGGTATGCTAATTCTGTAGAGTAGCAGACCTGAAATCATTACTTAAGGTTAAATATAGAGCAACTTCCTCCAGTGTGCCTGGATCCTGGAGGTGTACACTATGCTTGGAGTTTGTAGCATTTTAATGATCCTGTTCTCAGAAGTGTTAAGGCGCTGAATGAATTTATATGTTAGCTTTCTAATGAGTGATTTGTAACAGTGTAAGTTCATATAGGCACATAGCGTACTTGTACTCTCATATTTTGAGAGCCCCAGAAACATTTTCATGATATTGTGATATGAGATACTTAGTCTATTCACTGTCATTTTCTTATAGTTCCACCATAGTTGTGCTGTATACATTGGTGAGCAGTAGGAGTTGAACAATGTTATTTTTGTATCCCATGTGCACATATGAAATTTTCTTAATATTGAATTTCCCTGCATGTAAAGTTGCCTTCGCTGACGACCCATATCCTCATCATCTGAGCGATCACATGAAATATAGTGTCCTAGATACTTTACTTTACTTACTTCTTCTATAATTTCTTCATACAAATGGAATTTAGGTAGCTTTGATTTCAATAGAAGGTTAGATTTAAATATTATGATATTGCTCTTTATAGGATTAAATTTGACTGAATGTTCGATTCCAAATTTTTCACATACTCTTAATAATTTATCCAGTCCTGCTCCAGAGGGCGCGATTAAGGCTAGGTCATCAGCATACATGAGATGATTTACAATGGTGCTGCCAATACAGCACCCAGTGCGAGTCTTGTTCAGCTCCAGACTAAGATCATCCATGTAGACGTTGAAAAGATACGGAGACAATATCCCCCCCTGCCTAACACCATTGGTTACGGCGAAAGAGCCTGACAGGATGTTGCCCCATCTTACACACATTTTTTGATTAGCATACCAGAAAATAAGTATCCTAACAATATAGCTAGGCACTCCCCTGTTAACTAATTTTTCAAATAAGGTTTTGTGACACACCCTATCAAAAGCCTTACTTGCATCAAGAAAACAAGAGAAAATTGAGCTATTTAGTTTGTTGTATGTATCAATCACTTCTTTCAGCACATATATGCATTGGTCTGTGCCGTGATTTTTCTTAAAGCCAAAATGATACTAATAGGCATATCGTCAATGATTTCGGGGCCACTACTAAATATTAGGTTTTCATACTTCCCTCCGAGACTCAAACCTATAATTTTGTATATATCTATATGTGCCATGTTTTGTAATACTAGAACCACCCATAATAAAAACAACTTATGTTAATCTTTTTTTGTTTTTGTTTTTTTTAACCCTCCAGCCCCGGGGGCTATAGCTTACGACTGTGCTCCGGTACCGGGTGTTTTGACGATCTTTGGCCTATGTTAACTACTCTGTAAGTCAATGAATATGTCATGTAATGTTGTGAATAAAAAAGAATAATGTTCCACAAACCTTCCTCTGTCGAATGGCGTTGAGTAGAGGTCTCTAGCCCCTCTGGTTGCATAATGGTGAGCGCGGGAAGACGAGTGCTTTTCGGCGGCAAATTCTTCCCGCGTTCGGACGCGTCGCCTTGGCCATGGCTACGACGCACCTAGCCGCTCGCCGCGCCAAAGTATTTATCTCCCTTAGACGATTTTAGTGTTTGATATTGAGAATGTGATGTTTATTTGATATTTTCTAGTTATTTTGAGGCCAATTATATAAAATATGTTTATTAGGGTATCACTGTCACTGATATTGCTAATTTTCACTCGATACCGTACATTTTATTAGTAATTGAGGTAGCTTATTGTTGTATTAGGCACTGATTATTCGTTATCACAGGTGTTTATTATACTTTGGCCATCAAATATTAGGTCTTGTGTCACTTTCACTTTGACAAATATGCTTTAGAGAGTGTCACTGTCACTGATAATGCTCATTTTCACTCGATACCGTACATTTTATTAGTAATTGAGGTAGGTTATTGTTGTATTAGGCACTGATTATTCGTTATCACAGGTGTTTATTATACTTTGGCCATCAAATATTAGGTCTTGTGTCACTTTCACTTTGACAAATATGCTTTAGAGAGTGTCACTGTCACTGATAATGCTCATTTTCACTCGATACCGTACATTTTATTAGTAATTGAGGTAGGTTATTGTTGTATTAGGCACTGATTATTCGTTATCACAGGTGTTTATTATACTTTGGCCATCAAATATTAGGTCTTGTCACTTTCACTTTGACAAATATGCTTTAGAGAGTGTCACTGTCACTGATAATGCTTATTTTCACTCGATACCGTACATTTTATTAGTAATTGAGGTAGGTTATTGTTGTATTAGGCACTGATTATTCGTTATCACAGGTGTTTATTATACTTTGGCCATCAAATATTAGGTCTTGTGTCACTTTCACTTAGTTATATGATTTGTAAACGTTTTATATACAATTTATTGTGTCTTTTTTCACTGATTTATATTTCTATAGGTTCTAATCATATGAATGTCACTTGGTATATACATATGTGTCACTTTCACATATTATTATGGTGTAATTGTATTTGTATCAATGTTCTCATAATACATGACTTTTGTATTACAATACATTGGTTTTCTTCCACTTTTTGCCTATATATAATTATAGTGTACATATTGTCATTTTATTTGGCAATTTCAGTATGATTATTAGAACTCCAGCTTGGAGTGGTAATCAAAGAAGCAATCTACAGCACAGAGTGCCACCTTGCACTCCACACACTCCAGGGTTGACTTTTTACCTGACCTCGGCTTCACCCTGCTGTTGTAGCAGACATGGCACCGCTTCTGCTGTGTTCTTCCGGATTCATTCTGAGGCAGGGAACCAAGCCTGTGCCTAATCAAGTATTGAGCAGACTGCAAGCGGTCAATAACGGCGGGCCCAGGATGTGCCACTGCCCTCTGTGGCATAGCATACTTCTCCAGGAGCTCCGTCAACACCTGCTTTTGGAACCTCCGCAGGCTATTGAACTTCATGGGTGTGTTCACATTCCGAAGCTTGTATATGTTGTAGGCATTCAGAACTGACATGTCCACCATATGCAGAAAGAACTTTTTGTACCATCTGCACGAGGTACGCAGGCAGTCAATGAAGCCTATCTGCATGTCGGACTTGTCCACCAGCCTCATGTTGATGTTGTAGTCCAGGACAGCATCGGGCTTGGTCACCCTGGCCTGGGTGCGGCGATCCACCTTGCCAGTCTCCACCATTTCCCCCTTGTGGATGGTGGTCAGGAGGTTGACCTTCCGCTGGTCGTGCCAGTGGATAGCCAGAATGGGCCCCGACTTCTTCTTGAACACATCACCTTTTTTGGTCTTTGGAGGGAAAGGTGGCATGCCCTTCCTTTTCCCTCGTACTGTGCCTACAGTCCCCGTCTTGCGCTCATGCAGGTACTGTGAGAGAGTGGGGGACGTGTAATAATTGTCCGTGTAGAGGACGTGATTCTTATGAAAGTAGCGGTCCATCATGGCTTGCACCACTGCTCCGCCAAAGCCAATGAGGGGGTCCACAAGCAAGTCCCCTTCCTTCCCGCTGTAGACCAGGAAGTCCAGGACATAGCCAGTTTGGCAGTCGCACAGCACAAAGAATTTTATGCCAAAGCGATGTCTTTTTGAGGGGATGTACAGCCGGAAGCTGAGTTTTCCCCGGAACAGCACAGGAGACTCGTCAATGACGACCTTGCGGAAGGGCTTGAAGTAGGAGGTGAAGCGTTCTCGCATCATCTCATACAACGTCCTAATCTTCCACAGCTTGTCTGGGAGGTGGACGTCAAGGTTGGTGACAAGATGGAGCGCTGCGAGGATATCAAGGTACCGGTCGCGAGACATATATTTCCCGAAGGCAGGGGTGGATATCAGATCATTGGTGATCCAATAGTCAGGCAACCTATGCTTCTTGACATGAGGCATTAGCATGGTGAGTGCCAGGAACACCATGAACTCTTTATGAGTCACTGGGGTCCACTGCCTCATGTGGCCCTTGGTCACCTTTCCCAAAAAGTGGACCTGGAATTGGTGCTGCTTATTTGTCTCTTTGACAACATAGCCTACCACCTCCTCATCAAAGAAGGCCTCAAACAGTTCGTGTGGTGGAGCATTGGGGCCTGCAGGAAAATTGGGGGTAACGCCTGAACCCTCCAGTACCTCATCAAAAGCTGGCACATCAGGGTTGTATGCATCCTCATCAACTACGTCTTGCCACTGAAAAACGTAGAATGGGTCTTGTCTACGCTGACGAGGAGCTCCAGCTGGTGGCCAAGCACGCCCACGGCCAACTCGGGAGGCGCGCACCCTAGGGCGGCGAGGGCGGCGGCCAGGGCGGTGGGCAGCACGACGGGCAGCACGACGCTGGGCCAAGCGGATGGGTCGAGGGTCGTCGATGTCCATATAGTCATCGTCAGAGTGGTCATCTTGCCCTGACGGTGGACCTATGTAATCATGGCCAGAGTCTTGAGAGAGGTGCCCTTCATCATCAGTGGCCCCCACATAATCTGGCGGGGAACCAGTGATGCGTGGGCGGCGTGCGGGTGGGCGAGGTGGGGAAGGAGTGGCAGGTGAGGCTGTGTCCCCCCGAGGTCCCGGGCTCCTTGGCCTGCGACGAGTGACAGAAAGCAATGTTTCACTGTCACTAGGGCCAGGTATTGGTGATGCGAGCTCAAAGACTTCTTCAGGAAGACATGTTGAAGGCGGGAGAGGTGGGGAGGACCGTGGGGAAAGTTGCGGGGACGTATGGCTGGGGCCGGCCGGGGTGGACACTGCGGGAGCCTCGAACAAAACTCTCTTACTTTTCTTAATTTTCTTGGTATATTTCCTACCTTTCCCCTTTTCGGCAGCAGTATGTCTCCTGTCGGGGGACCTAGGAGGCAAATAGGCCGAGAGTGTGGGGTCCTCAACCCTTAGCAATGGTGGGGGTGGTGGGGAAGAATGCGGGGCATCCGGGTCATCTTGGGTGGCGTGGGTAGATAAGGGAGACAATGGCGGACGAGAAGGGTCACCACGCTGACCCTCACTCACAGCCTCATCCTCACCAAGTAGTTTTGCTTGTTCCCTAGCTGCCGCGGCCGCCTTCTCAAGTATTTTCTGCTTATACAAATGTAGCTTGAAAGGCGATTTACCTGGGGAAGGGCTTGGCGTCGTGTCACTTAAGCGAAATTTGGTGAGTGACCTTGAACTCTCCCACTCGCTCACTCTCTCAAGTTCACTGTCTTTAGGTAAACCAGCTTCCTCAACAACTGGTACATCACCTTCATCACTCTCATCACTGTCATGTTCTCTCGCAAATCCCAGGAATTGCTCTTCTTTATCACTCTCATGGCCATAATCACTCGACTTATAATTACTGGAGTCGTCACTGACTTCATCATCAACATTATGCTTGGCATCAGCTCGCTCATAAAGTCTCAATGTCGTCTCAATACCTCCGGGAGATAACACATTTAGGCGATGGCGTCGGGGTAAGGCGCGACGAACAAGCAAGGGCGTCGTAGGAAGCACGGTATCGGACACAGCGGAATCACTATTTGGCGTACTGTCCATGATGGCGTCGGGGTAGATACTGTTGCTGTGGCGGAGTTTACGCCTGGTGGCGCCACCTACCGTCCCACGATACCGAAAATGTACGCGCGGCATTCGAAAGCACGCATGCAAGCAATGGGCGTTCAAGAGCCCTTCCGGGTTGCGCGGGCCGAGGTTGTTATGGGCGTTCAAGAGCCCATCCGGGTTGGAGGGGTTAAGAGACAATGAACGGAGGAAGGAAAAACACAGATAAAACAAAAAGGTCCATGTGCCTAAAGGCATCCTCCATTCATAAAATGTTTGTAACACCTGGATTTAAACATTTGTTGATTGTAAGTTTGTGGAAAGCAATTCGAGGGAAGTGAATTCCAAAGAGTAGTAGCTCTGGGGATAAATGAATTCTGATAAGCAGAAGTTCTGCATTGTGGAGGAGAAAGTGTAAATTCATGGGCGCTCTCAGCTGCCCTAGTTCTACGGGGAAAGATGTGGAGAGGCGGCACAATTGAAGCAAGTTCCTCGGAACAATTGCTGTGAAAATATCTGTAGAATAATGCAAGGGATGCAACGTTTCTTCGTATGGCTAATGTAGGAAGGTCCTGTGTGATTACAGGGTTATTGATTAATCTAATAGCTTTATTTTGAATTTTGTCCAACTGCTTCAATGCAACCACTCCACTTCCACCCCACAGAGGTGAACAGTAATCCATCTGAGAACGCACATGACTTTTATATATTACGGCCAACTGCTCGTCAGTGAAGAATTCTCGAACTCTGTACAGGAGTCCCAGTTTTTTAGAGGCATTCTTAGCAATGCTTCTAACATAATGTGTCCAGCTCAAGTTAGTAGTTAATGTTACACCGAGAATGTCAATACTAGGGGAAGTGGGAATATTTACATCATTAAAAAATATATGGGAGTCAGTGAGATTCTGTCGGTTAGAAAATTGAATGTACTTGGTTTTCTGTGCATTAAAGGAAACTAGATTCTCTTGTCCCCATTCATTAATTCTAGAAAGGTCCTGGTTCAGAGAAATTGCAGTGTTTATTTTTGAATTTATAAGATCGGGTTGGGTGAAAGAATTGGTAAATGTGAAGGAACTGTGGAGTGTTGAGTCATCTGCGTAGGAATGTATTGGATTATGAGTGGTAGATATGAGATCATTGATATGAATGAGGAACAGAGTTGGGGCCAAAACTGATCCCTGGGGAACACCAGCATTTATTGAGTGAAATTGAGAATAAAGGCCATCTACCATTACACGTATTTTTCTGTTATGAAGATAAGAAGAAATTAGTGGAACTAATGATGCAAGGCCGTAGTGTGACATCTTCGACAATAAGGATTGATGCCAGATTCTATCAAATGCCTTTGATATATCCAGTGCTATTGTATGTGTTTCACCATGTTGGTCTGTAGCTTGGTTGATTTGATGCGTAAGAAGGCAAAGAATGTCTGCAGTTGATCGACATCGTCTAAAACCATATTGCCTATCACTGATTAATTTATTATTCTCCAGATGCTTAATTATGTGATTATTTAATATAATTTCAAAAACTTTGCCAAGAGTGGAAGTTATAGCTATTGGTCTGTAGTTTGATGGATCTGAAGAGGCACCTTTTTTAGGAACTGGATGGATGTTTGCTTCTTTCCAGGGTACTGGAAAGCATGAGGTATGAGTACACAGACGGAAAAAAATTGCCAATACAGGAGCGAGCACCAAGGAGCAATTCTTAAGTACTATTGGAGGAATTTCATCTGGACCAGGAGCCTTATCTACTGAGAGATTCTGCAAAATAGTTTTGACATGTCTGGTGTGGATCTTAACCTCTGAAGTGTGCATGGGGGTAATTGGAAACGTCCCCCTGTGCTGACGTATTTGAGGTGTTTCCGTCACTAAAATATTCATTGTGCCATTAATAGCATTAATACTTATCCATATGCGCCTATTATGGGTTGATTATAAAGGTATTAACCTGAAACAACAATAAAATGAGTGAAAACAGCGTTTGGATGGTCAAAATCGGAGATATAGCCCGCGAGTTGTATAATGTATGGGTGAGGCAATCTGCTTTCCCGCCAATTTCCCCCAAGGCCACTGAGACACAGTCGATCGATACTCTCTCTCTCTCTTGCACTCGCTTGCTATCAGTGATGACCACACCCTCCAATCGGATTTCTAATGTTAGCACGAAAATATACCTCAGAATAAGGGAATAACAGGGAAAATAGGTGATAACTGAAGGAGAGGAGGAAAGTGGGGAAGGAGGGGAGGTAGAGGACTGAGATTTTGCATGGCCCAGGGGCCAAAAAAAAAATAAAAATAAAAAAAATAAAAATAAACAAATATTTTTTTTTCGATGTCAAAAGTTGATTTTTTTTTTCTCTGACTCTTAAGAGTCTCCCCGCAGTGCGCCGGGGGAACTCTTAAGAGTCTCCCCGCAGCTCCCGGGTTAAGTGAGGGAATTTCAGGTGAATTAAAATTAAGTACAGGGACATCTTGATTTATTTCATCTAAGGTTGAGTTGGTGGAGAAAATATCTGCAAGAAGGTTAGCTTTACCTCGTGGGTCACTTACAAGATTGCCAGTCGGAGATTTTAATGGTGGAATGGATGAAGCAGTAGTGAAGTTGGATTTGAATGAGTTAAGAGTAGACCAAAATATTTTGTTATCATTTGGATTATTTAGAAGTTTATTTGCCTGCTTATGGAGAAAGTTTGATTTAGTTAGGTTTAATACAGTTTTGGCATGATTTCTGATGTTTCTAAAGTAATTAAAGGCTTCATGTGTTTTTTGATCTTGTGTATGCATTGTAGGCTATTGCTTTTTGTTCAGTTACTCTAGCACAATTATGGTCAAACCATTTAGGTGAATTAGATCTTTTACTGTACTTTTGATGAGGAATAAAAGTTTCCATTCCAATTTTTACAAAATCTTGTATGTGGCTCAAGGTGGAGTGTGCATCATTAGAAAAGAAAGAGGTCCAGGGAATATCAATAAAGAAACCTTGAAGACCCTCCCAGTCTGCCCTATCGTAATGCCATTTAGTCACCAAAACAGGTTCAGAGTGGGAAGGTGTGGTAGGTGATAGACAGATGGCCTGTATCAGACAGTGATCAGAAGATCCAAGTGGGGACCTCACTGTAACATCATAATTTTCTGAATTGGTTGTTAAAAATAAGTCCAGTAGGTGGGAATTATGATTAGGATTATCTGGTACACGGGTTGGTTGGTTGACTAGTTGAATGAGATTAAATGAGTCTGCAAATAGCTCACATTCAAGACCAGCATCATCTGTCCTGGCTGAATGAGTGAGCCATTCAACATTATGGACATTAAAATCACCCAACACAGTGATTTCAGAAGAAGCATTTAAGTTGAGGACACTGAGTTGTGAGGACAGAGAATCAAAAAGACTTTGCTCTGGAGGAGTATTTGGGGAACGGTAGATGCAACATATGTATTTAAATTTACCAGCAGAAATTAATTTGTATATAGAATAATCAAAATAGGGACAATTGAAACTAGTAACCTCCTCCAGGGCAATTTCAGATTTTGCGAAGCAACATTCACCACCTTTAGGTCTGAAATTTTGGAGCAGTTGATAACCTGGAAAATTAAATCTAGATGTGTCAGATAAATATGTCTTAAATAATATGTATCATTATAATGTTAAGAACGTCATACGACAGATCTCCTATGTTTTCCAAATCTTGTGATCAACTAACTAAATGTTTTGATAGACTTTGTCACTTATGCAAAAACTCTTTCAGATCACCTAGCTAACACTCTTCTATCTATTTTATACCACACACATATGTACAGTTGGTCAAAGTTCCAGCTGACCCACCCTCGCTCTGGGGCTTGCAGAATTAGCTGGCAATACTGGTGTAGTGGTGCAAATTAGACTATGTAATGTTCACGTTGTGAAGACTAAATGCTCCTTCATTAAGCAGCCACCAATAAAACAGAAATATGTATTCTTATAAAATCGAGTAAAGTATGTTGTGGCAGCCAGCAGGTTTTATATGCATTGCCAATCAGTGGATATAATAACTTGAATATCTCAGCAAATCTACGAACTTTGGGTGAATGTTCGGGATCATATATAGCGATGTATGCATTTTTGTAAGAGATGGGCTTACTTTCCCTTGTTTTATATATATTCTAACAATGATATAGCCGAAATCAGATCTACCAATCCCAATCTTTGTAAGACACACCTCCTTCCTACACCAGTATTGCCAGATCATTCTGCGAGCCCCAGAGCGAGGGTGGGTCAGCTGGAACTTTGACCAACTGTACATGCCTTATCATTACCAAGCTATTCTATTCATAAACAAACCACATTCCCTTCTTTCATACTTTTTTATATTCACTACTACCAGTCGAACATATCACCACCCCAAACGTTCCCGCCTTCCGGCTAGTCTCTTGACCCCAGGAGTACCAACATGAACTCGCCGAACCACCAACATTCTGGGATCCGTATATTTCCATCTCATATATACAAAAGCTCCAAAATTACCAGTGTTACACATAGTAAGCTAATATAAAGGCTAACCTGTCTCTGATATCAATACTAAAGATTACAGACTATTGTTTGCAGAATAATATCAGGATACGCCTGAGAAACCTCATTTTCTTGTACCTCCTTCACCCCTGAATTTTTCCCCCCTCAAAGTTTAAGCCCAAACATCCTCAAACCTTGAACAAAAATTAAATTATCTCCGCAACCTCATGACCTCACCTGTGATCTGTAAATCCAAATAAGCCTTGGCTTGAGTACCATCTACACAAAATACCACCTTTGTAATATCTTCAGGTATAGTAGAGTTATTAAGTAAAGTAAAGGAAGTCGACCTCCCCCTAGGACAAGAGGGACTTCCTGTCCTAACGGAGAGTGCACGCTCACGCCCTTGCTCTCCTCAAAGGGGGGACGGGTACCCCTCAGTAATTGAGACTACTATGCCAGGGAAATCTGAAGGAAGTTAAGCAATTTTGAGGCTTCTTGAACACTGGCAATCCAAGTTGAGAAACCTCAAGATTAGCCCTCCATTCAGTTGGATGTACGGCACCCTGAAGTCCTTACACTGTCTGTGAGTTAAAGAAAACCTATTAAGGGATCTTTGTTAACTGTGGCATCCCATCAGTTAACATAGAGGCCTCTAATAGGCTGTATCGCCAATATTAAAGGTTGAAGTGCATAGGCATCTCTCCACTTCTACTCTTGATATTGTAGTTACGGTAACTGTGTCCTATAAAAGGAACTGTGTTATTACTGGCATCCCAGTGATTAACATAGCCACCTTCTCTAGGTTACGCTTTCCCTAGTTGAAAGTTGAGGAACTCAGGCATCCCTACTCCTCAATACTTTCACTATTGAAAGTTCACAAGTGTCTTATTAGAGGAACTTTGTTAGTACTGGCATCCCAGTATTTAACATAGTCACCTTCTTCTAAGTTACACTTTCCTTAGTAAAAGTTGAGGGACTCAGGCATCCCTACCCCTCAACACTTTACTATTGAAAGTCTACACTCCCACTTCTCACAGGAGATCTTGGCATCCCACGATCTTTTGTGTTATAAGGGCTTAGCGAGACACCCTCACGGGGACTCTGCAGACATAAGTCCTAGGTGCATTTCGTCTGTGGCATCCCATTAGACTTTGCAACTAAACCGTTAAAACACCACCTGGAGTCCCTTGAACCTCTTAAAATGGTTAGAGACAGTCAAGAAGATAAGTACTAAAATCTTCTTGCGTTCGTCCGATATCGTGCTATTCCATCATAACTGAGGCACGATATTAAAGACCCCATTCCAAGAGTACCTTAACCCCCTCCGACAAATATGACGCAATCGCGTCATATGGGCGAGTGGCCAAAAACTCTCATATGACGCGATCGCGTCATATGAACTTATTGATATAGCTCAGATATGTTAATGACGCGATTTGCATCATATTGAGCTCGGTAAGTTAGGTAAGTTAGATCAGAATCTGTCGGTTGCTGGCAACCCCAAATTCCTCCAACTTCTAACGGCTCCTCAGTGTGAAAAAGAGTGTTGTGACGGGATTACCAGGCGTGCGGTCAACCCCTAACTTTCGTAAGTTAATATATGTCTGGGGGGGTTAATAGAACTTCATCACCGGTTAATATAAAGGTCAGGATACACGAGTATACATGGTAAAGCTATAGGCTCAAATACTCGTGTTAGTCCGATATGGTGCCCAACTGTTTGATTACAAGATACAGAGCCATATTTAAGACCCCACACCCATTAACCCATCTGTAAAATTACTTCACACGACCGGCCAACCTGGACGGCCTACAGAGACTCAGAAGACTTCAAGCAGCTAGTGTTCTACATCTCTAAGAAAAGAAAGATTGAAAAAAAGATACCTAAGTCGATGCCAGTGACGAGGCAGAAATAAGTTAGAGTTCAAAAAGTGATAAAAATATTCAGAGTTCCCTGAACTCCTTATTTAGTAATAAATCATCAAAGTGTTCATCAACGAGAATTTATAGAAACAGATTCCCTCTATTAGTGGACCAGTGTTAAATCCGTTTAGTACACCTCTCTAACTTAAATAAGGAATTAAATCCAAATAAGACGGATTTCGCATAAAATAACTCTGTCACATTTCCGACCAGTGATAAAATATTCCCTAAACTCCTTATTTTGAAGAAAATCATTCAAAGTGTTTACAAATTAGAATCTATAGAAACAGATTCCCCCTACAAGTGTATCAGTGTTAAAATCAGTTACTATGCCTTCCTAACATAGAAAAAGAATTAAATCCAAATAAGACGGATTTTCGCCTCATCTAACTCTGAAATAATCCCGACCAGTGAAAATATTTTAGAGTCCACAAAACTTGAATTCAATCTTGCTAAGGATACCAGTGTGCAAGGTTATATATTCAGACAAGAAATATAGTGACTTATCTTAACCTCGTCAAATAATAGTAGCTGATTATACCCAAGTTACGGGTAAAGTGAACATTAAGGTAACCGATTAAGTGTTTATATAATCTTTCGAAAAGAGAATATTGATTTGATCCTAAAGAAAGGAAATTCAATTTAAGCCGCATTGAGCATACCTGATCTCCATCTAGATCCGCAATCGTGCTAGAAGATATTTGATTAAGTTGTACCATTTATGTTCTCATATCAACACATTCTTGTTCAATAATATGTACTTAGGGAATAAGTGAAATAAAGTAGTATTACAAACTATATTTTGGCATTATATGTATCCTCTATTGTCTTCCTTATAATTATGTACTTGTATGAACTTGGAAATCCCAGTCTCGAAAGAACTCACCAGAACTAATAGTTAAACCTGAATAAAATCAGGGCATAACAAATACACTATAATGCCTAAGTCTAAATGATAAGAAGTGCATAAACTTAGATATGCGGCAGGTACTCTCCAAGGACGTGTAAAGTGTGTGTATAAAAGAGAATGGCAAAGTTGTATCTATATTTCCTCTTCAGGGCGTCACGGGAGCCCGTACCCGAGAAAGTATCTATACATAAAGCCGGTGTAGGACAGATGTAAGTGTTCCCCAACAACCTAGGTAACAGTAAGGCAGAACTCAAGGGAAGGCGTAAAGCACGCCTTCAATTATATTACGTTACACTGGCAGAGTCCCGGCACATCTAGGTCTAAACCTCACTATAACTCTTGTACCACAAAAGAAAAGAAATTCACTTAAATGGGAAAAGGACAGGAGAGCACTGGGGTGAAGGAAGCACTTGGGACTGGCCGTTGTCAAGGAGGTGGGTGTCCCGGCTACTCACACACAAGCTGGCTGGAACAGGTCCTTCTTGAGATCCGACATAGACTCGTCTAACTTCCGGACTGATTCACATATAGTCCGGTTTCTTCACGAATCTGGATCTAGACCGAAGAGCTTCAGCAGACACAGTGTTGAGGACAGACCCTTCTTGAGATCCGACGAACCCGTCTAATTTCCGGACTGATTCACAAACAGTCCGGCTTCTTCACGGGCTTGGATTCGGGCTGATGAGCTCCAAGAGGTCCCGAGTGTTGGGGACCCTCCTCACAGGTCCTGGGGGTCTCGGGCGGCTGGAATCCCTTCATGGCTGCTCCTGTCTCGGCTGGTCCTCTAGTTCACCCAAGCTGTGGAGAGAAGGCAGCCTCTCCTCAACTACCAGATCAACCGAGATCTTTCCGGGCGTTGGGGACAAGCTCACCTTAGGGGTGGCAGCCGACACGCCCTAGACGCTCCTCGTCTGGGGTTGACAAGAGAGTGGCTGGAGGGTGACTGCTCAGGGAGACGGGGGTGGTCTCTTGCACAGACTGTGTGTTACCAGGTGTCTACGACAGACAAGGGCAACAGAGTCACACTAGCAACAACACTAGGTGCTAAGGGCTCAGACTCAGTAACCGTGCTCCCCCGGCAAGTGTTATAACTGACGGAGGTTTGCTCCGAGTTACGACCAAGACAGCAAGCGCTATAACTTACAGCTCGGTCCCATATAAAGCGAGTTCAAACAGTGCGAATTTCGATTAGTGTGAGCAATGAAAATATTAAACACAAAATTATCAACCAATGCGAATACGATCTTTTATTGTGAGTCGGGTGGCAATATGGGTTAAATCCGGGGAGTTTTCTATTAGTGCGGCCAAAATTTGTACAGTGCGTTAAAATTTCCCGCCTGACTCATGGCGTCCCAGGTGTTTGAGCAGCTTGGGCATGGAGGGAGGCTGGTCAGTCAGACATTTTTTACCCCGTACTGTGTGACGCTATCTCGTATTCTCGGGTTTGTGATCATATCAAGTGTAGAATTTAAAGTAAGGAAAGGTCTAATTTACCATTGATATGCTATATTTATCATTAACATTTGTTCTTGGTATGTTTGTGTCAGTAAAAATAACGATATAAGGAAAGATATGTGTGCTATATGGAGGACCGATCGACCAATTACGTTTTTTCCCATACGTTGTTCACATTGTGCAACGCACTATATCAACCAATTTCTCGCAGTATGCGGGACCGAGCTGTACGTGAATTGATCCTCGGCTGGTGCCTGAGTCTACGTCCAGTACCTTGCTTCCCCGGCAAGTGTTATAACCGACACGGGTTAGCACTGGGTTAAGAGTTGGGCAGCAAGCATTATAACTTACGTGACTTCGTCCCCAGTTGGTACTGTAACAAGCCTTTCCCACCTTAGGCTTCGTGTCCTTTCCTTCTTTAGGACTGTCTGCGAGGTAACCAAAGAATGGTTTTAACCTTTAACACTTATGGTGCGGGCATACTTCCCCCTATTTCCATCATTTAGGGCTCATTCAGGCACTCCTGATTGATTAGGAAAGTGTCTGAATGAAATCAAATGTATTCAGCCGAAAACTAGAAGAAAATAGCTTGCAAATTACACCAAAACGAGCATCGTACCTTGCGGGGTTTACCAACAGTGCTACCATAGACATTTGCTAAAATGAGCAATTTTCGATAATGTCTCGCTACATTTGCCTTTGGTAGCACTGTATATCTCGCGAGACTCTGACTCAGAGCCCTAAGTGCCTCAGCTGGCTGGCTGAGAGAAGGACGTGTGGCCTGTCGCGCTCCCGCTCTCTTGCACTCGATTTTACAGGCTTTTAGATCGGCTTTAAAAGCCTGTAAATTGTTGTAAATTGCCATGGCGTTCGGGAACGTCTCCCACAGCCAATGGATTAAACGGGAAGCTATGGTATTTGAAAGTGCCCGCCAGGCGAACGTATTGAGGCAAATTCCCGACGAAAATCATAATTATTCGATAAATATATAGTTAGTACCTATTCATATGCGCCAGTTTACGTTTAACCCTTTCACGCACATATGACGCAGAGGTTGCCAGATTAGCAATAAGAAATATAGTTATCTCACTCTTATAATTACCTCTCCAAAATTAGTTTTCTGCCCACAGCTAACTCAAAGACAACTGCAGAGGTTGAAGTAACTAAACTAAAGGTTTCTAAATACCCCTGATGGTAACAAAAGTTTTAAAGTATCCTTAATAGGATCAAAATCGCGTCATATGTCGGAGAGGGTTAATATGAAGATATTAACATGTAACCGCAATAAAACAAGTGGGAATAGTATTTGGGGGATGAAAAAGACGAAGTATTGCCAACCGGTCCATTCATAAGAGGAGAGCCGGTGCGGCACACACCCTCCCCCTCTCACTTATCTATTGACACTGATTTCTTGCTAGTGAAGTCTCTCTTTTGCTACGGTCTCTATATGCCTCCCCCCTTCGACCTTGAAACCGGGTGGGGGATATTGGCGCGCAAAATATACCGGTAAACAAGGGAATAAGAGGAAAAATAGGTGATAATTGAAGGGGGGGGGGGGGGGGGAGGTTTGGACACATGTCGAGGAGTGCTAGGAGGTATGGAGGGGAATTGAAATGCTGGGTGCGAAGGGAATTTAACCCTCCCTAAAATTCTGCAGGTTTTGAGATGCCTGGCGCGGGGCTCCAACCCTGGAGGGATTTTAACCCTCCTGAAAACTCTGCAGGTTTTGAGATGCCTGGCGTGGGGTTCGAACCCGGGTTAGTGACCACAGTAGGTCAACCAGTCCCGCGCGCTAACCCACTGTACTACCACGGACATACAATAGGATAGTAACCTTAGTTCTCCTTGAAAGAACCAGGTGATAGTCTCGTGGTGATTCACGTGATGGGTTTATTAGACTTCGCCACCAACGACTATTTTACACTATCCCAGACGTCAACTCGGGTAGTACAGTATTGGGGCTGCGGGATTTTTTCGAGGGCATTACACTACATCCTTCTTTAACAAGGCTAGTCCCTATACTAGCTTCTTTAAGGTCGTAAGGTATCGTAGCCATATCACCTCAGCAATCTCAATATTCTTAGGGTCCGCGTGATGGGTGCTCTATGTAGCTGCCAGATCACGTTCCGTGACAGCCACCAATGAAATACTGGGTGCGAAGGGAATTTAACCCTCCCGAAAAGTCTGCAGGTTTTGAGATGCCTGGCGCGGGGCTCGAACCCTGGAGGGATTTTAACCCTCCTGAAAACTCTGCAGGTTTTGAGATGCCTGGCGTGGGGTTCAAACCCGGGTTAGTGACCTCAGTAGGTCAACCAGACCCGCGCGTTAACCCACTGTACTACCACGGATGTACAATAGGATAGTAACCTTAGTTCTCCTTGAAAGAACCAAGTGATAGTCTTGTGGTGATTCACGTGATGGGTTGAATAGACTTCGCCATCAACGACTATTTTACACTATCCCAGACGTCAACTCGGGTAGTACAGTATTGGGGTTGCAGCATTACAGGAATTATTTCACTTAATCACATATTCCTTTGTTTTGAGTGCCATTGGGGTCTTTTAAAAAGGCTTTCTTAGGCCTTGGATCTTAACTCCCTCCGACATATTATGTTCCAATAAGTCCAAGGAGGCGCTTGACAAGTATTTTGGGTCTTGAATTTGGCTTGTGAGTGTTGTCGAAGCCTTACATTTTTCGCGATTTCCATCCACCAGAATGCTGTTTATTGTGATGTATCATATATCAATGGAAAGAGGAATATTTATAGTACATGATAAAATAAAAAAAAATGTAAATAAATCGAAATATGAAAGTGTAAATGAGTCCGGAATACAATTATTTCCCATGCAATTGTCTTCACACCGTCCTAGCTCTAAATTGTGAGTGATGACCATATATTTTTTTTTGCTCAAATAATAGTATTTTTTCTC